>OY754970.1:11412152-12004652 GCA_963576475.1 Molanna angustata | reverse complement strand
TTTGGGTCAGTTTTTATATTAACTACTTTCTATAGTCTAATTCTTCTTTTTCTTATTTTTTGTAGATCTTTTGGTTAGTTTCTATACAAACTATTTCCTTTAGTCTAATTCTTCGTTTTCTTATTTAATGTAGACGTTGGTGAATTTTATATAAAATATTTCCTATATTTCAAATCATCTTCTTCTTCTTTTATGAAGACCATTTGGTCAGTTTTTTATATAATACATTTACTATTGTGTAATTCTTCTATTGCATCTTTTATGTAGACCATTGGGTCAGTTTTTATTACAAACTATTTGTTATAGTCTTATACTTATTCTTTTTTTTCATTTAGTCTTTTGGGTTAGTTTTAAGCTTTATAGTCTATTGTATAGAAATATTATAAACAACATGCACACTTGACGAAAATACATAAAACGAATGGGATGTGACCATCACTAGAATCTTCTCAATACTTTTTTTCAATCGAAATTTACACCATTTATTATATCATCATATATTGCTTAATTTTCAATAACTAAATATTTGATTTTGATGACAATATAATAAAAAATTGGGGTTGTGGCCATTACTGGACTCTTCACAACGTTTATATTCAAATTAAAAACTATTTAAGTCTTCTTCTGTAATGTAGATCAGTTTTATTGTGCAAAAATATAATAATCTACAGGTATGCACACTTGACGAAAAATATAAAAACGAATGGGATGTGACCAACACTAGAATCTTTTCACTACTTTTGTTTATTTAATTTTTAAGCCATTTCCCATCATCTAAAATTACTAAATATTTAAAACACATTTGCGTTCGATGACAATGTATAAAAATAGGGGTTGTGGCCAAATCCAAACTCTTTACAACGTTGTCTCTTTATAATCAGTCATATTTAAAACCATTTACCATAGTCCATGCGTGCAGAAATTGTATGTACCTACTTATATATAAAAACAAATGGGTTGTGGTCATCACTTGAACATTTTACATCGCTTAAACTCAATTAAATTTCAAACTACTTTTCATACTACGAATTAGCAAATATTTTTTGTGACAATATTATATAAACGATTGCTTATTCCTTCACTAATTTACATTCTTGGCCAACGGCGGGACATAAAAGCTAGTAAACAATATAAATGGTACTTCAATTTTGTGCTGTCTTGATTTGATCTGAGACTCGACTGAATAAAGATATGACTGGCGGATCACATCTATGCTCTGTCAGTTCGGTATTCCTAAGAGATACTATTTCTGATTATTTGTGTAAATAACAAATAAAATTATAAGATACCTACATACACAATATGTATGTATATGTATGTATATGCATAATGCATATCATGATGACTCCAATTCCATTTTATAACATGTGTACAATAGTTTAGTTTATGTTGTTTAGATACTTGCAAATAGGTACAACCTATTTGTCTCCTGTGAAATATAATAATATGTACACTGCTAGCCCTAGAACTGGTATACCTTGTTGGGCAGCAGTTATCTATTTTTAATGACGATTATTTAAATGGTGTGATAAATAAATAAATTAAAAAAATAAAAAATTTCAGTTTGCAGTATTTGTATGAAAACTTAAACTACCCTTTGATGAATACATGATGTTTTTCTTTATCATAGTTCAGGTCCAATCACTTTTTTAAACTTAAAAATTTAATGAATTATAATAAATAAATTTGGAATGGTAAAATAAAACCAATGTTTTCAGTTCTACTAATTTAATGACACTGACTAGTTTCGGTCATCCAGTGACCATTTTCAAAGTGTTATCCAGTGACCATCCAAAGTGTCAAAGTGTTAATGAATTATGGTCAAATTTCGACCTCATGCACTGTACGAACAGTAATTTTATAAAGTGGCATTTAACATTTTTCCTAACTGCATTGGAGTTCCTGTCTTGGTTTAAAATATATTTTTTATGATTACAATTTTTTATAGTACAATTTTTTGTAGTTTTATAGTACAATTTTTTGAATGAAAATGTCTTAGATTATATATGATACAGATAGCTAGTCAGCGCAATGAAAGTATGCTAACTAAAACTACGCTGAAACAGACGAATTTCACTCACCCGGCCGTATACGTACACCTACCGATACGCACACCTACATAATACGTAGACCAACCGATCTACCGCCTCATACACACATGTAAAAAAATACTTGGCATACATTTGAATTCGAAATTTGTACTACACGCGGCTTCTGTACCTTATAATTCTATGGAAAATGTAGAATTTTATGAAAAGTATGGGCGGATCATCGAATAGGTCAAATGAGAATTCACTCGAAGGTTTTTTATTAGTTTAGGCTACCGCATAGTTGCGATTTCAGGCGTAGGAAGCTAGCATTATAATTTGAAATATGAAAAAAAGAAATTATTACTTGTGTAGGTTTTCAATTATGTCGAAAAACATATTTTTTATTTTATTTTGACATTGTATTATCAAATGTGAGATATGATAAATAATGAGCGAAAAAGTTGAGTGCTAATTGACTCGCGAAAGAAGACCATTATTGAATGTGTATGTTTGTAGGATTTTTTTCTTTTATTTTATTGTTGTGTGAGATAAGGAAATTAATGTTTTATTTTTCTAAAATAGGTTCACCAAATCCTCTCCCAACAAAGTGAAGACTCTATTGTGCAATATTAATCAAGCAACATTAGGCTTATTTTCAAAATTCATAAAGGATAATTGAATTTTTATGTGAATGTTCCTTTAATCCCTGCCCACCTAGACAACGTGTCATTGAGCTCAACAAAAGAAACAAGAAAAGATAACTCAATGTATGGAAGTGACAGTTGCCAGTCACGTGCTGTGCTGCACGACGGAGGATTCGGCTGTACTGCAACGAAACGAAAAAGCTGGGTGATTCGACACAGTTAATGGACTAGTGAATCATCCAGGTGTCGCACCGAAAAACATATCACCTAGGGGAAGGTGGGAAAATAAGTTGCTCTTTGCCTATAATATTTTAGTAATATTACCATCTACACCAAAACAACAAAGCGATAAAATGAAGTTTTACAAAATATGGAATCTGTCACAACCTACCCCACCCGAGGGGTCAGTTGTGACAAGGGTGGGGCAGGTTGTGACAAAAATGTATTAAAGTGTTTGAGAAATAAATTTGACGAAACAAGAAGAAGGTATTTAAAATATTAGTAGTTACACATAAAATATGATTCACAATAATTATCAAACAAACAAAAAAAGGATTTAATTTTGGTGGAAAAAAAAATAATTTAAATCGTTCTGCGATGATAAAACAAAAATCAAAAATAAAATCTGGTTTGTATTCATCCACATCAGCACATAGCTCATGATACTATCTATGGCATTTTATGCACCATACCCACCATTCACATAAAACGTAATAATAATAGGAGTTTTTACAATATATGCATTCCTTGTCTTCGTTTGCATCACTGTTATCATTTTCCATGAGAGGTGGATGATGATGATGACACCAAAATTTATTTTTAATCTTAAAATGTCTTTCTTAGGTAATTCTGTCTTTGTCTTTTATTTTTTTGTCGGGTGCTAGGTTTCTTTTAGTAAGTTTTTTTATCTAAGTTGTTTGTATCCTTCAGGTTTTTTTCTCCTTTCTGAGATTATTTCCAACCTCTAATTGATGTTTAACTGGCGTGTCTGTTAGAATAACGCTTTTTAGTTTATTTCTATTTTCAGGGTTCTTTCTTGGACGAGCTTTAGTAATGGTCGAGTTTGTTCAAGTGTTTTATGTGAGAGGTCTTTTGTGGTTCAGCAAGTCATCTACAATGTCTGAATTTATTGATCTTCGCTAAATTTATTGAGCTTTGCTCAAGTAATGTGACATCAGCAACTCTGCTAGATATTATATTCTCTGTTATAGAGATCTCTGCACGATTTGTCACTTCTGATGGAAGAAGTCTTCATCGCCAAATAAATCCCTATTGAACGGGTAAATGTCACTGACACTAAATCCGGCCATTCTATTTTTTGGTGTGATATCAAGCGGGAGAGCTTGTTTAATAATACCAAGGATATCATAAATCCTTATATTCTGTTCTGGGTCCCCTTTCATCCATCGAAATAATAAATAGGAAAATTTATCATTATTTTGGAGGCTAGTTGTGACTGTTACAGCTAGCCCCAATCGAAATGGCCATGCAAGAGAATTTGTACGATGTAAGTGTTTCGATTATCGATAATAGTCTATGCAAAAGATACAATATTTTAAAAATATAATATAAAATATCCCAATTTGCACTGACAGGACAGCAGAACACTTCGATTATCTGCTGGAAATGTTACTTTGGCACCACTAAAACACACTTTATCGTCTAACATCGGCAAAATAACCGCACGCTGCCGTTGTTTTGACAGCAACTGACGGTACAGGGTTCACACCAAATGAAATTGGTCTGATGACGCTAGGTCGAAGGATGCGAATTTAAAATGCTTTGTCACAACCTGCCCCTGTCACAATACGTCCCACCTTCCCCTACACACTAATGTATCCAAATGGGAACTTTTGATCACTGTATTTTACTTTGTTGTTGCTTTTGTTTTTATTGCTATTAACTTTATTACTTTTACTTTTATTTGTTTATTACTACTTTTTCTATTTTTTTCATATGTTTTGTAAAGTACAGTATGTCGATGAATAAATTATTATTATTATGGATGCAATAAATAATAGAATCCTCCTTCATAAAAAAAATAATGAGGGATTTGTTAAGCAAGGATTTTAGGAGATGGAGAGTATAGCAGGGGTCGCTACATAATGATATTTTGAAAGAAGGAAACATAAGAAGCTTGAACAATCCACGAATATGTATGAGATGATGCATGAATGTAAAGAAAGCCAGGAATGTGTGTAAAAAATAGAGGAGTATGGCGTTCGGTTAACTCTGTTTACCCCGTAAGGGAAATGGCGTGACAGTATGTATGTATTTATGCAAATATTATTTGTACATTCACGTTTAACCAATTATTTTATCAGGAAACGAATACATACAAACACACAAAAATTAAATAAAGCATATACAAATCCACGAACTCAAAAATATTGTTTATTAAAAAATAAAAAGTTTCGGTTAAATAAAAAAAAAACTCAAAACAGTACAACAAAATAGGACTGGGAGGAAAAAAATAGTGAAAATAATGCAATGAAATAAAGGAAGAAATGTGAAGTCGCTAAAATAAGATAAAATATGTACCTATATATTTTTTCGATGTTTAAAATTTGTGCAGTTTGTTGTAGGTACCTAAGAAAATATGTGGGAAGAACATTTTCTTAAATGTACTTGCTGAAGTAGTAAATACTATCTATTGATGCGTAAGTTCATTTTTGAAATGACAAATTAAAATGATTTCTTTAAAGGATGAAATATTTTATTTGTTAGGTAGGTACTCAATAAAATTATTGGTAAACAATGCCAGAGTATCGAAATATACCTGTCTCGCTCGATCGCATTGAGAATCACTGCGCTTACTCTTTTTATTAATACCCATAGTTTTGATTAGGTATTAATAATATTCATCATATCTAACAACTAACCCGAAACAGGAAAGCCTAGGGCGTTTTTGATCGATTTAAAATAAACACTTCCTTGCGCCCTGCGCAAGTGGCGAGTTATTGCCACATGGAAATTTCTTCCAACTAACCAGTGTTTCCAGCCGAGAGATGCAAGAATTGCGTGAGAAATGAATTTAAATAAATTTATCACCTGCTGGGGATCGAACCCAGGACGCCCGCACAGAAGCCAAACGGCTTACCAACTGTACCAAGGCGGCGCGGCGGTCGTCATATGTACCAGTAATCATTCAGAGGTCAAAATTCGACCATAATTCATCAAATTTTTAAGTCTAAAAAGTCATTCACAATTAAAAAAACGAGTGGGTTGTGGTCAACACTAAACCCTCCACACCATAGTAAATGTTCATTTTTTCTTCTTGAAATTTTGACAATCTCTAAATGCATTTTTATGAAGTATTTTTCTATTAGATTAAACTTATATAAGATTTCCAGAGGACAAAAATTTTCCAATACACCATACACACAAAAACATTGTCACGAAACTCATAGTATGTATTTTCTTCATGATAGCTGTTGAGAAATTTTAAGTAAAATTGCATTACTAGTAAGATGAGCATGTATGAGACAGTGTATCAATGTTGATGAGGCGATGTATATGTCAAGATAGAAGAATGTGGAATGCGGTTCTTAATGCCTACCCCTCGAGGAAAATAGAAGTGGAGAGTAAAAAATACACTTGTCTATAGAGACACATACAATTTAAATATCAAGTTAATCACTCAATTTTCCCTCACAGAATCTATTTCACTTCTGTTATATGCTTCTGTTTTTCATACAAATATGAAATTTATTTCACATTGATATGGCAAACCATAGATTTTTTTGTTAAATTTTGACAATTCTTGAATGCATTTTTGATGAGTGTATTTTTGTTGTATCAAAATTTCAAACAGTATAAAAATACCTCGATTTTCCAGATCATAGAGAAGAAATTAACGGATATCTATGGAAAACTAATCAGCTCTAGGTCTATGCACTTTACACATATGATGTTAATATGAAGTCAATCGGAATTATAGTTTGGGCTGTAGAGAGGTCACAAAAAGGATAATCCGTACGCCGTACGCCATACACAATAATTAAAGACATTTATTGAGTTAAACAACGTGGCGGACTTATTGCCCGCAGGCAATTTCTACCAGTCAACCACCACATACATACAAACACATCACGACAAAACTCACAGTGTGCACTCTCTGTATGATACTCGTTGAGAAATTGATGTAAAAAAATACGCTTAAAAATTGTGAAATCATGACTCTCCACTATTCTATAGTATGGAGAGTAAAAAACATCATATTGTATTCATCAAGGGTTAAAAAAAATTCTTTACACATATTGCAAAGTGTTTCACAGTGGATTATGATTTTTTTCTTCAACATGTTGCGTGTTTCAATTTATCTTTATTTTTCATATAAAACAATTGCGTTTGACATTGGCAGTGTGAAAATTAAAAATTTATCGTTTGACGTGTAAATTTTTTTATTTAATTTAATGTATTTGCGACCCATATTATGTATAAATTTAAGTTTTTTGTACTATGTCCCTCGATATGCCTACATTTTAACTATGACAAATATCTCACTCCTATTACGTGCGCGCAGTTTGATATAATGTCCTATTCTGATTTGTCTAAATTTATCCGTCTGAATTTTAGAATATGAGAAATGTCAAAAAGTTGACTGCATTTATACGGGACTCATTACGACACATCGCGCGGATCAGAATAGGACATTAAAGAGTATATAAAACGCTAAATCTAGTGACTGAAAACATGATACCTAATATATTAAAACCGCCTTATGTACTATGAATTTACGCGTTAGTAAGGGTAACTATCGCGTGCGTTTATACGTGGTTTAAATTATCGGAAACCCAAAATTTGTTGATTTTTTGCATTTAAAAAAAACCTGACTCGAAATGATAAACTTTATTGGTTATGCACATTGATTTTATGCACTCTTTAAGCACACAATAGTTTTATTTCTCTACGACACATAGTTAGTTTAAAAAAATGTTGTAAAAAGAAATTTTATAAATGGGTATTTAGGCTGAATTTTAAAATTG
Source organism: Molanna angustata (assembly GCA_963576475.1). Classification (NCBI taxonomy): domain Eukaryota; kingdom Metazoa; phylum Arthropoda; class Insecta; order Trichoptera; family Molannidae; genus Molanna; species Molanna angustata. The sequence goes on along the minus strand of OY754970.1, from coordinate 11,996,990 downwards.
TGTGACGAGCATTCACTAGAGAAATGTTGAATACACTTATGGTATTTTTTCTAGAAACATACTGTTTAACATATTTGAGGAATTTGATTTGAAATTGGGGGTTTTAGGTATATATATAGCCCCTTAAAAAGAGGTTTGAGGTTTTCACTTCACGTATAATGATAATGTGTTGTATTGTATTTAAATAAATATAATAAACTGTTTTTGATATGGTGGGAAAAATATTAAATTACTTATTTATTAAAAATGCTTTTATACAAGTATAATGATATTTATTTTATTTATTTATTTATTTCAAATTTACGGCTTGAGAGCCTATATAAAAAAAACAACAAGTATATAATGATTAAAACTTTGAATTATAAAATAAAAGTAAATTTACACTAACATAATAATATCAATAATATCAACAATGCAAATTTAAATGCAATGCAAATATTTGAAGTAGGTACAGTATAACTTGATACAGTAGTAAATAAAATGTATTAATACTATAGTTAAGTTAAAAGTTTAAGTTATCGGTGTATATGTGTTTATTTTAATTTTTGGATTAGGCTACTCTACTAAGCTATGCCTGTCCCAGAGTAGCGTTATATAAATCAGTTCTATTATTTTTATTAGTCATAGTGTAAGTTAATTTTTATAAGGTTTAGTGGTAGGTTGAAGTGAGATAGAGGTGCAAGTACATTTTAGGCTGTGTTTCTCGAACAAAAGTATCAATAATAGTATAGTTAAAATACTTTGATTTCATAAAATTGTGCAATACTTTTGGTTGTTTCGTTGAAATCTAATGCTGTTAAACGACATAATTTTGAACAATTTCATGAAATTAAAGTATTTTAACTATACTATTACTGATACTTTTGTTGAAACAACCCAACCTTAGTATGAAATATTGCTTGATGTAAAAAGGGTTAATGCTAATATAATTTTGATTTTTTGAAAATAAAAATTATATTAGATACCTATGCATGGAAAGAAGTTAGGATTTGTTCTCTAATATAATTTCATAATGATGTGGATAATAATATACCTACCATAAAAATGTAGCGCTTTCGATATGAAAATACTAATATACGGCCGTTAGGAATTTAATATTTCATTTGCTTATCTCTTTTTCAATGTACCGATATGTACACGATATAATAATAAAATCGAACTAGACTGGCTCTCTATGAATGAACGATATCTCATCCTCGGATCCAACCGGAGCGGTGGCATTTATCATATACACAACCAGCAGGGAGCGCCGCGCCGTGGCGCTGCTGAGTAGGCGAGTGGAAGTGAGAAGGGGGATGGGGACTACCTCCACTGCGTTGGATGGTAGGGGGGGGATGCTAGTACCTACGTGGAGCGTCCTCCCCCCTGCTCGTCCGCCAGCCCCTCAGCACCCACGTGTTCGCGCGGGCGGGGTCCTTTACTGCAGAGAATCGATCAGACCAGCGACTCGCCAAGTGGAACCGGATCGGTGCATCTATTCTTAAGATCCACATTTAGGTACTTACATACCTTCCACTATATATAAACATTACGGTTACGGTTAACTCACGGTTTTTGAAATTTCATTTATATCGCCGCAGAGCTTTGATAGTCTACTTACTGCAATGCTTTATCAAAGATAGTTTGATGGATTATTGTAGGTAGGCACATATGAAAAAAACCTGACCTGTCTTCTGATAGTTGCTGAGCAAGGCTACTCGTGAATTTGATTAATATATGATAAAGATCAGCTTCAGACTTTAGCAAACTTTGAGGATAAATTAATTGAATAATAATATTAATTTATGCACAATTAATGACAATTTCATACTAAACGTTCCTCTTAACAAATTTTTAATATTAAACGTAGAGAAAGATTATAATCGAGTACAGTTTTATATATTTTTAAGATTAAGGCAAGATCAGAACGTATTTAGAACGTTTCATGAGAAGCCCCTCTGTTCTTGATCTTATATTATATTATACTTAAATGTTGTTTTATTATTATTAAAAAATAGTAAAAAAGAAATCAATCATATTCGTACTTTCGGTCGAAAAGCTGAATTGAATTAAAAACTTTATTTAGCCTCAAGTGGATTATTTTATCGCGCAAGCTTGAGCTTTATTTATATATTTTCAAGTGAGGTGTATTTGACGAATCTTATAGGATTATTTACACATAATGAAATGGAATTATTACAATAATCTTATATTTTTATGAGGTGTAGATAATTTTTTTTTTGTATATAAAAATGAATATGTCCTTGTTAAACAAGTACATATACATATTCCTACGTTTCCTAAAATAAGCAAATAAATGCTTGTGCTATAGGTGAACGAAATCGGTCGAGGCAGGATTCGAACTAGCGACCACTGGATTACTAGCCCAGCGCGCTAACCGCTCTGCCATCGACCCACCTATGGAATTCAATCAATACATATTTAAAAAAAAAATATGGTGAATTTATGGTTAAGTAATGTATATCAATATGGTATGTTTGTTCGGTTTTGAAGGCTTTGTCCTTTATTAGTTTTGGTATATTTGATATTACATAAGTTGGAAAAATTCGAGATCAGCGTAGCGTTGGTTACTGACACCGTTGTTTATTTGAGCTTTTTTATGTAAATCCTTCGTTGTTATTGACTTTTTTATGTCGAGCTTTCATACTCGTATGCACAGGTACTTTCACAAGTACACAAGAGCTTTCATTCTCGTTTGATTTTATAACTAGAACATCGTCAAACAATCTTTATTATAGATATTTTAAATAGAATTCTGATTTTTTAATATGTATATTTTTTTTCCTTAGTTATAACTCCATTTTGTTATCATACACAAAATAGAAATACCAAATACCGTACCGTATCTAAATAGTCAATAAGTATGAGTTTATTTTGTTTAAGTAAAACATACTCCAATATAAAAAAAAATATTATTATTTTTTAAACTCTCAATTTTCTAATAAGCATCTACGTCTATATATATTATTTTTGAGTGAGTAAATTAAAACATCTCTAAATAGGCATAAATCATAATATTACCCTTTTGCAATATTAAAAATTCAATCATTATATTAATATCAGGTTAATGTCTATTTAGGAATTTTCGTCATTTTAGAAAATTATGAAATATTCATGTAAAATAAATAAAAATGACCTTTCATCTAGAAGATTTTAAATACTTTCAAGAAGACATTTTACTGACCTTTGAAGGAAATTATTATGCTGTCTACAATAATTAATGAAATTCATACCATAGATGCGTTTTTTTATGAACTGGGTATGCTTTTCAATTTTCTAAGACTCATCTTTACTTTTTATGCTAATCCGAAGGAAAGCATTTCGCATCTTATAATACTAATATCGATAATATTATAAACATATAATAAATTAAGTACTTTTAAATTAACAAATAAGGAATAAATAAATGATATTTATACTGGATTGTCTAAGGTCGATCTTTTGCATACTCATTAGGTCTTATTTATCATGGTTTATGCCTTATTTACTAAGGATTATGTCTTATTTATCATAGTTTGTGTCATATTTGTAATGGATTAGGTATTGATTGTATATAACATAATATTTTGTTCTGTAAAATCTATTAGTAAATTCTTTGCGCCTGATTTTTCGCAATATGTATATCAAAATATAATTAAATAATTTATATTATGTAGCTTGTAGTTAACAAAATGTGTATTTATATTATTTGCATCCATACGTTGTACACGTGTAAGCAAAACAATAATGCAATCCCATATTTATTATAGGTATATAGACGTAATCAATCAGCTTTAATCCTACACATTTAATCTATTACAATTTCGACGGAATATGAATCGTGAAAATGTATCAAAAAGATTTGAAAAAAAAATCTTCAAATTTATTAACAAAAAAATCTTAAGATTTCACTTAAAAATATTCGTTAATATTTATATTTAATTCGGTACAATAGTGTATGGTGTTTTTGATAAGAAATTATAAAAACACAGTTATATGAAAACTTTGATGCACAGCAATGACGTAGAATACAAATAATTTAAATATTGTTTTTTATTTTTTTTTCTTAATTTCTGAAGAATAATTTCTTATTTATTTATTTATATTGTACATCACTTATTTGCTAGTACAAATGGCGGACTTATTGCCTAGTGGGAATTTCTTCCAGACAACCATCTGTAACAATTATGAGTGAAAATGGTACATGTACATAAAAAAAGAAAACTTACATAAAACTATAAACATATTACATTTAAACACAAGCAAGTAGAATTCCATTTCTTATCAGGTAAAATTCTATAATGAATTAAAATGAATAATATCCTTCTATATCTTTAAATTAATATTGAGACACGTGGGGTATAAATCATATTACGAGTTCCAGTGGTCGATGTTTTCCCCACTCCCCTCCGTACCTCTCTCCATTCCCATCGTGTTTTCAAAATTTTTAATATCTTGTAATATATTTAAGAATACTATAATTGGTAAAATAAAAATTATCATTGTATATCTGTATATTTTTTTCTTGTTTGCTGTTGTATTATATAAAATAAATAAAACAAAAAATAAAATATAAAAATATTTCGTTAATGATTCTAAACCATTTATAACAATGATAATATTTATTTCGTCCTACTTAGACATTGTCTTGATAATACTTATAAACACCAACATAGACATAGTAAATTAAATTATGAGAAGGTGTTTTTTTCATTCCTATGAAGCATAATTTAAGTTATGACACAAACCTACGTTGTTTTTAAATGTTGAGTTTACTGAGTGATATTAATAAATAGCTGAATTATTCACATCTTGAACCATTAAATGAAAAAATATGGTCAGGTTGGGTTAGCTCTGCGCATGACTCAAATATGACTCTAAATTTTTACTATACTGTGGGTTTTAAGAATAAAGTTTGGGTGTAGTGTGGGTGCAACAATATAATCATATCACAATATTTTTCGGTATTTCGTACGAACGTAGGAGTAATATAATATACCTACCTAACAATAAATGTCAAATGTATTTGGTATTTCATCATGCTAGCATTAAAATTTATCTTAAAACCCTTGGAATTTCACGATAGAAAATTCGTAGAATTTTCTGTGGATTTCGTAATATTTATATACTTACTTCATACTTCTAATTGGTTTTCAGGCAACAGACAGATACTTTGTCAAATATTAATTTAACACGCACCCAATAACAAATTTCCACATTCTGGAGTCTTATGTTATATATAGTCTCAAAGATCTGGACTGAAAACACGATTAAAAAATGTGTCACCACCGGGAATCGAACCCGCGGCCTTTTGCATAGGTGTCAAATATCTAACCAACTCGGCCACTAAGGCTGACATGACATTCAAAATTGCAAACATAATCTTCTATATTATAAATTTGAATATTTGTATCTATGTATGTATCTATGTATGTGTTGAATGCGCTCCTAAACCGCTCATCCGATTGCGATGAAATTTTGCTGAACTGTCGAGAGTATACCAGGGATGGTTTCTGGATCAAAAATTTTTTCTTCTTCTTCATCGAGTATTAGGTCATTTTATCTATGAAGATGGACTATCCTAGGAACCGTTCATCCGATTGCAATGAAATTTTAGTGAATTGTCGAGAGTATGCCCGGGATGGTTTCTGGATTAAAAAAAAATATTCTTCTTCTTCTTCATCGGGTATTAGGTCATTTTACCGATGAAGGTGGACTATCCTGAGAACCGTTCATCCGATCGCAATGAAACTTTGGTGAATTGTCGAGTGCATGCCCGGAATGTTTTCTAGATTGAGAAAAATTCTTCTTCTTCTTCTTCATCGGGTATCAGGTTATTTTACCGATGAAGGTGGACTATCCTGAGAACCGTTCATCCGATCGCAATGAAACTTTGGTGAATTGTCGAGCGTATGACCGGGACCTACTGAAGGGACGGGAGGTAATGAAGGGACTGGAGGTAATGAAGGGAAGGGAGGTACTGAAGGGTCTGAAGGGACGGGAGTAACTGAAGGGACGGGAGTAACTGAAGGGACGGGAGTAACTGAAGGGACGGGAGTAACTGAAGGGACGGGAGTAACTGAAGGGACGGGAGTAACTGAAGGGACGGGAGTAACTGAAGGGACGGGAGTAACTGAAGGGACGGGAGTAACTGAAGGGACGGGAGTAACTGAAGGGACGGGAGTAACTGAAGGGACGGGAGTAACTGAAGGGACGGGAGTAACTGAAGGGACGGGAGTAACTGAAGGGACGGGAGTAACTGAAGGGACGGGAGTAACTGAAGGGACGGGAGTAACTGAAGGGACGGGAGTAACTGAAGGGACGGGAGTAACTGAAGGGACGGGAGTAACTGAAGGGACGGGAGTAACTGAAGGGACGGGAGTAACTGAAGGGACGGGAGTAACTGAAGGGACGGGAGTAACTGAGGGGACGGGAGTAACTGAGGGGACGGGAGTAACTGAGGGGACGGGAGTAACTGAAGGGACGGGAGTAACTGAAGGGACGGGAGTAACTGAAGGGACGGGAGTAACTGAAGGGACGGGAGTAACTGAAGGGACGGGAGTAACTGAAGGGACGGGAGTAACTGAAGGGACGGGAGTAACTGAAGGGACGGGAGTAACTGAAGGGACGGGAGTAACTGAAGGGACGGGAGTAACTGAAGGGACGGGAGTAACTGAAGGGACGGGAGTAACTGAAGGGACGGGAGTAACTGAAGGGACGGGAGTAACTGAAGGGACGGGAGTAACTGAAGGGACGGGAGTAACTGAAGGGACGGGAGTAACTGAAGGGACGGGAGTAACTGAAGGGACGGGAGTAACTGAAGGGACGGGAGTAACTGAAGGGACGGGAGGTACTGAAGGGACGGGAGGTACTGAAGGGATGGGAGGTATTGAAGAGTCTGAAGCGACGGGTGGTTATGGAGGATGATTTTTAATTATACAGGCAATACGAAGTTTGCCGGGGGTTCACTAGTATCTTATAAATGTATGTTTTAAATAAAAAATATCATTCTGTTTCCTGCTGAATATAATTGGTATGGATTCCTCTACTTTTTACGATCATCATATTTTTCTTTAAAAATAATGAACATGTTTATTTATTTGTTTGTTTATTTACTTATTTATTTATTTATTTATTTATTTATTTATTTATTTATTTATTTACTTATTTATTTATTAATTAATTAATTTTTTTACTATTTATTTATTAATTAATTTTTTTATTATTTATTTATTTATCTATTTATTTATTTATTTATTTGTTTATTTATTTATTTATTTATTTATTTATTAATTAATTAATTTTTTATTATTTATTTATTTATTTATTTATCTATTTATTTATTTATTTATTTATTTGTTTATTTATTTATTTATTTATTTATTTATTTATTTATTTATTTATTTATTTATTTATTTATTTATTTATTTATTTATTTATTTATTTATTTATTTATTTATTTATTTATTTATTTATTTATTTATTTATACATCTTTCTGTACATAAAATAAACGAATATATTTTACACTGGCGGGCTTATTGCCATAAGGCAATTTCTTCCAACCAACCAGATTACAAAGTGTGACAAAATTGTGTATGTACAACAACAAAAGAATAAAAGTAAATGAAAACAAAGAAAATATATATAACACTAAGATAATATTAAAACAAAAAAGAATAATAATTCATTGCAAAATAAAGGGTGGGGAAGGACAAGGAATATGTCCTTGTAACAAGTACATATGTATCCTCATATATTCCCTAAACTAAGCAGTAATGCTTGTGCTATAAGTGAACGATATCGGTCGTGGCAGGATTTTAACTCACGACTACTGGATTACTAACCCAGTGCCCAAACTGCTTTGCAACCACCCATCTAATATGCATAGGTACCAAATTGATAAATAATTAATATTTGGCATTTGGGTGCATGTGTTACTAATATTTAACATAGTACCCGTTTGTTGCTCGAGAAGCAATACAACATGATTGAAAATATGCTAGACGCTTTCATCTTCTAAGAAACCTTTTTTTGCCTGATCTACCCTCAATTACCCAGAATTTCCTGCCATGTTTATATTATAGTAAAAAAGTTTTTTTTAAACATTTTATGAGCAAAATTTTAACAAGAGATTTTTTTTATAGTAAAATTTATTGTTGGTGTATATTATTGTATTTGGATGTATTTTTTTCTAACTGGAATCCATTAAGAATGCACAAATCTTTATTCGGAGAAAATTAATTAATCTATGTAATGGAATAATTGAAAATATATATACAATTTTACAATTAACCTTTAAAAAGAGGCAATGTGCCATTTAGCGTGGCCTTTTGCGACCCATTTTATCAGGGCGCATTTTCAGGTTCACAAGAGATCTATTTTCAATAATTGATGATCTAATAATTAAATTGTTATTTTTTCTTTATTCATTTTACAAAAATATCTGCTCTGACCTTTTCAAATATACTCTGTAATTAATAATTAACTTTAAACTTTGATTGGGGGTAATGGAAGTGTTTTATTTTGGTTTTAATTTTTGTAGAAGCCTATTGATTAAATGAGCACGTATAGATGTATGTATAATAGTATCATTGCCAGTATTTTCTGAATATAATATCTCTATATTTTGGTTTTTAAAATATTCAATTCTCTTTCAAATTATCTCAATTCTTAATATTCAACTGTTGTATATTTGTAAAAAACAATATTATATCATGTCAATAATTTATTCTCATAAAATCTACAATATAAATTTTATAAATTTTCAGGAGGCGAGAGGAAAGAGGCCTTTTAAAATATGGGACAGTTCAAGAAATGTGCGTAAAGGCCTCGTGGTTACCAGTTTCGAGGAGCTTATACATAGAGGTAAATATAATTAATCATAGATAAAAAAAATCTGGTATTCCTCAGGGCTTTCACCTAAGACCACTCTATTTTTGTTTCTGGTATTCCTCAGGGCTTTCATCTAAGACCACTCTATTTCTATTGTTGTTTAAACGATGTTAATTAAATATTAAAGTTCGATTTTATTAAAAAAAATAATGTATATGAAAATGTATAATAATCTTCATTTTCTATTAATATAATTGTTTGATATTTTATTAGTTTTTCATTGAAATCATTTGATTGAACATGTATCAGATTATTTTCATAAAATAAGGCCATTATAGACGATTACTAATTTTAGACAATTTAAAATATGTTCAAAGAATTAGGTACATCGAATATTTTATTGTTACAAACTATTTCAAATGTAGTTGATTCCATACTTAACTATAGTCTAAGGATGACCTAATTCTGGATCGGTGACATAATAAATCTAACTCTACGAATCACTTAATATTATTGTATTCCATTTCCAACTCTATATTAGAATTGTGAATAAGTTTTCAATTGTTGAAAATGTTTATATATTTTGATAATAACTTGTTCATGTTTAGTTGTTTTGTATAATGACGTATGTTTTTTTTACATTGTATTGAATCTTTATTAGGATCACTCATAGGCATGTGGTTAGTCGTTAAAACACTATAGAACCTTTATTTTAATACCATCATCCGTTTTGATAACCAAAATCGGGGTCTCGATATGCTGGCGTGTCCTAGATGCAGATTTTACTGGTCAGAGCGACATACATAGAAGCAAATGGATAAGGAGGCTTTTGTATAGGAGTGGACGGAAATAGACTTAGGAAGAAATTAGTGGTTTGAACTCTAAAACTATTAAACTATGATGGGGTTCGCTCTTCAATCCGCATTAGAATGCTGAATGATAGTTTAGTATGACGAAAGGTTTCTTCTTTGTTGGCTTTTCCTGCACTGCTAGATGTAGGCCTCTTCTAATGTTTTTTCATTTTTCTCTATAACAAGCCTTTCTCGTCTGCCCTCTTCCCGCGACTTGGATAAGGTTATCTTTCCATCTTTTCTGTTGGCGTCCCGCCGCGCGCCGCTCGTTTGCAATCCACGGCCTGCACCTCAACTTTGTCTCTCCGTTTCCTGTCATAACCAAAGGCTGTGTTATGTGATTCTCACCTTTTGTTATCTCTGGATGAGTCAGGCAGACGCCTTAATGTCTTGCTTGACGGTGATTCACCAACCGTGGCGAAGTTTCAGTTTGAGTAAACATGGTGAGGATTCCTGCGAATCGAGACTCCAGCAGTTAGTGAACCAATAAAGCCTCGGGTGAATCACCTGGGTGGCAAGTCTGGTCAAGAGACGGAATCTAAACCCATGTTTACTCATATCATGGATACAATTATCTTATGGAATTTTATAACATATTAAGATATTATAGAACTCTATAAGATAATTCTTAATTTATGTGAGCATTTACAAAAAAATGTTAAACAATTAAAAAGCAAACATATACATTATATCCATGATATGGGTAAACATGGATGGTTTTGATTCCGCTGGTTGACAAGACTTGCTCCCCCCCCCATATGTGGTTTGAAAAGCCAGCACGAGTACTAAGGGAAGGGAGACCTTCCCCCCGCGAGCGATTTGTCGGTATCTGATCCAAGTTGGACTGTTAGTGGCAGAGGTAAAAAATATACTAGGTAGCTTGTGTTGTTCGACTTGCAACCACCCCGTGGATTGATACAACAAAATTTCTACAACATTCTGTCAATGTGTTATGTGATTATGAAAGAAAACCAATGTGAGTGTTGTAATGTGATGCGTGTGTTTAGGTAAGGAGAAGTTGTCGGTGGGCGCGAGCGAGCCGGTGCGGCTGGTGTTGGAGAGTGACGGCACACAGGTGGAAGACGGCGAGTACTGGAGGACTTTGCCGCCAAACACTGTGCTGCTGCTGCTGCGGCAGGGACAACGCTGGCTGCCCACCGGGGCTGACGTCATCAGAGCTGGTCAGTACAATCACTATTTTCCTTTTTAATTACACATCTAAGTAAGTTTTTACAGGTCAATGTCGAGCGAGCTATCATAAAATATAGACTATACAAAGGATCGTTATTGCAATCGTAGTTTAACGATGTCTTATTGGCATGTATTGATTTTTGATATGAAAGAAAACTAACGGGATAAATTTTGTTTATTTTCTTTTGGTTTTTAATTTTTTTTTATTGTACCTCCCTCATAGATGAAAATAGTGGCAGTATTCAATCGTTCTTTGCGTGGTCCGCCTTCATACTAATCAGTTCTTAGTTGAACGTATCAGTCACTGAAGACAGTATTGTTAAAGATACACTTATTGAGAAATGGGTAATTAATAAAAACTGATAGTTTTATTCATAGCTCACAAAAAAGAACATTCATGGACGTTGGACATCACAGACAAAAAATTAAAATTTCCTTGAAACAAGTATATATTATTATACATCCTCATACATTCCATACATCAAACAAAAAATGTTTGTGAACGAAATCGGTCGAAGAGGGATATAATCAAGAAGCAATGAATCCAAACTGTATCTGTTAAAATGAGGTTTTCATGGTAGATTAAGTATTATCAATACAAGACTTTTTTGATGTATGAAATATATCCGTTTGAAGCCAGATCAGTGATGAAAGAGATCAATCTTGGTCTCGGACATAAGAGTTTAATAATAAATTACGTAAGCTGATACTTGGATCGTTCTGTTAACCAGTGCTGGGAGCTTGTCCTCCTATTTCATAGCTGAGCATGGTCCTTTTGAGACATAAAGTTAGTATGTAAGCAACTTTGTCCTAATATTTTGTTACATTATTACACTTTATCTACCACAGATGTATTTATAAATCGATGTATTTTTAGTTAAAAATTGCTATACATTTTTGAGGCACATGATTTTATATATTTACATACCTTTTTTTACTGAAATCTTAGTTTTTGCAAGTTGAAAAAATTGCATAACTCCCAATTATTTTGCAGCGAAACCATAACAAGGATTGTGCGAGGCTCAAACTACCCTGGTGTTAGTTATGCATTTTTTTCATCACTAGACAATCATTGCGTGTGTTGAATTTTATTAAAAATAATATTACATTATCCCCTGGTTAATATTTCTAGAAAGTTAATTTTCTGTTTAAATTCTGTCATTCTTTTGTAATATGATAGTGCCGAGATATATAATAATACACTACACTACTTTGATGTGAATGGTTAAATGAACTGTAAAATATGTCTCATTGAAGTAAAGAAATGGTGCATATAAATAGGTCACCCTGGATTAAAAGCAGGAGACATGTACCATTTTCTCCGTTGTAGAGTTTATTAAAATAATCGATAAATGCACTTTTATTTAAATTATTTGTATAAAAACCAACATTTTTTTGGTCAGCTGGTCTGCTAAAGAAAAATTTCGAAATCCGTTACATATAAACTTTTTGCTTACTAGAGTAAATCCTAGATGAACAACATTTGTTTGACATTTTCTTGATGCTCATTTTTTTTTTCTTTGACTGTGGATACATTTGACTAAAAGAAATGTGGTCGCTTTGAAGTTGCCAGGAGGTTGGTTAATTTATCTTTGTACATTTAAAACTAAAAATTTGTTTAATTCCCAAAGTGACCTCCCAAAAGGATAAATTATAACAATTAATAATACTTATATGTTTGATATTTCTAGCAATCTCGGCGATCCCAAAGATCGTATGCGAGACCATCCACGCGTTAGAGTTACACGATGAGACTCCATCGTGGAAGATCATGGACAACAAGGGGCGAGTCACGGTGGTGTTGCACTGGGACCAGCGAGCGGGGCAGGGGGGTGCGGGGGCGGGAGCGGGGGCAGCCGCTGGAGGAGCGGGGGCGCGGCTGTCTCCCTCGCGCAAAGAGCGCCGTCCCTCGCTCGTTATCCAGACCTCTCTAGACAAGGAGCCACCACCGCGCCGATACCCTGCCGGCCCGCAGATCACCGTCATCAACCACGACGATCCCGGGGCGGGAGGCTACCCGCGAGCCGCTGCCCTCCACGCTCACACTCCCGAGTGCGCGCGTCATGTGCACAGACCCACCGCGCGCCCCGGCTCCCCGCCGGGCGCCGAGGGCAATGGTCTGCCTGAGTGCGATTTCCATTGCTGCGCCCTTCACGAAGAAGGCCGTAAAATTGCCGTACACAAGAGTGTGGCCACATCACCCATCCAGGAGGGACACTCGCACTCGCAGACTTCCCCGCAGCCCTCGTCGATGGCAGACGGTAGAGGTCGGGGACCACACAAAGGTCACGTCCGTTTTCTGGACGCCGAGGGCGCGCGCCGCAACGGCGATAGTTCCGAAAGCGAAACGGAGAACACCGTCGTAGAGGACGAGCTCATCACCTCGGACAAATTCCTACTTCTTATAGATCAGCTCAGCGTAGATCAAAAGAGACATCTGACGATCAAAGACATCGGCATCATTCTCGAGCGACTCAGTTCTAAGATTCTAGACGTGGAGAGACTCGACAGAGAGTCTGAGAGTGATGATTGTTACAACTGGACCATCAAGGCAACCATCAGGGGCGACGCTCTGAGAGAATTAGGTGTGATCTACAATGGAAATTACTACGCGATTTCGGAACATCCGGGATATAAGGAGGAAAACGAGGAGGGTGGCGAAGAAGCTGAAGAGGAAGAAGAAGAAGATAGGCTTTGAGAGTCAAGCTCCAGTTATGCGGTGGGTCAGCTGTAAAAAAAACGGACGATCGGCTATTGTGAAGCTGAGAACCGGCTATGATGAACTGTCATGAGGCTTTATGATATGCTGATGTGCATTTTGTTGAGCTGCAGTTGTTCTGTGGCGGATCTAAGATGGAAGGAGATTTGACAACAGAAGTTATGGTAGAGGAGCCTCGGTGTCCCGTGTGAATAGCCGTGTGTCGATGTCTCATGCACAAACGAATCCGTTTCTAACTAAAATATTGTATTTAAAACGGTAGATAATTAATAATTATTAAAATATTATTGACATTTAAAAAAAAACTGTCGTACGTGCGTGATGTATTTATAAGCACATATCGATCCGAGTGACTATTAAATAATGTTATCTATCTACGAGTTGATCCAAAAACATTTAAGTGTAGATTGAATTTTCAATTATTAATTAGTCAAAACGCTACACAATGTTGATGTTTTCCGAAAGTTTAGTGATTCTACTCGTATTGGAAATACGCGGAGGCGCTACTGGGTGTGCCACACTAAGAAAGAAGTTATAATATCAACACGCGAAGATGTCTCGCATGCAAAAGTATGATAAGGAGAATCGCACCAGCGGGAGAGCTAGAGAACGTGCTGCATACCGGTCGCAGAGGTTAGGGAAGTGTTTTATATACACCGGTTGCGAGAGTAAGAGAAGTAACGCAAATATGCTGCATGAATCCGGTTGCAAGAGTTAGGCAAGTGTAGCATACCGGTTGCGAGAGTTAGGAAAGTGTCGCGAGCAGGTTGCATGAGTTAGCGAAGTGTCGTACCCCGGTTGCAAGAGTAAGGGAAGTGTCGCGAGCAGGTTGCGTGAGTTAGCGAAGTGTCGCACACCGGTTGCAAGAGTTAGGGAAGTGTCGCGCACGACAGAGTGTGATTGTGATCGTCACGGCGATGACTACATAAATTATATTATATACCTATACAAACGTTATTTAGAGTTGACAATCGATTAATATGTTCAATCGATTAACTGAATACTTTATGTGTATCGATACACGGTTTTTTTATTATTCTAATTCGATTATATAAGGTAAACAAATAGCAACTAATTGCAAATCAAAGAAAATTTTGTATAGATATTTCTGTTATAACATGTAAATGAATAAATATGAAAGTATTCGCTTGGAGAAATGTTGTGGGGACGAGAAGCGTGAAATTCTTGAGTAACCGTGAGATGCTGATTAACAAATCAATCTTTATTCAACGACTGTATATTTATTTCTACCGAATTTCACTATTTATAGTTTGTACCCAATATAAACGTGTATATATGTTTCTTTTAATACAAGCTAACCATTTTGATACGTTGTTCAATCAAATTTATAAGTGGTTCTTATAATATATAGTTGCTGTAAATGAAAACCCCATAGATAAAAATCGTTTTTTTGTACGGTACGAAACTGTAATAAACTATTATACATATAATTATTTATTATTTTTCATCAAGAACTTTCTATAAATAAATACTAATTATATAATGCACTATGTAATCGTGTCGCAGCATAATGCGGTACAAATTAATGTTATCGTATAATAAATAATATACGAACGTTAGTAATAATACGAAATATTAACGTAAAATTAAAACTCGATAAAAAATACATTACGAAATTGTGTTGTGTGTAGGATTTCGGTGTTATTACAGGTATTTACAATACAGATATAAAAATATTTATAGTAGACTAAATATACTTACAAGAAAAAATAAATATATCAATATTTCAATTAAACATTTAAACACACGTAGAAATTATACAATAGTTATAAAATACAAATCGTGTAGGCTCAAATATCAGTTCATTATAAAATACGTAAATGATAACACATAATCTTTGAAATTAACAAAAATGCTTCTGAAAATAGAAAAAAATAGCAAGATATAACAGAAAAATATGTGCCAAAAATTTATGAATAATAATGACAGTCTCAGCCGAAATTGTTTATAAGGATTTAAAAAAAAACATTTATTAAGAGAGCTTAGACGGATCAGTTTTAATAACAAAAAATAATCTTATTGATTTTAAGTGTGTTTCTCGGTGATTCTGTGAGTTTGAAAAAGGGTCTAAAATTATTAGTAATTTAGGGAAGAGAGTAAAATCTCCGTCCGATAAATTATAAAATAAAACATGTCAAATGAAAGTCAAATATATAACTATGTATATGTCAAATGGCTCTGCGCACAGTGTGCAAACAAAAAGTATTTATTTTGACTTTTTTTTTTCAACTATGTATTTCGTTTATCACGATTTAAAAAAAAATACTCAATCTCTACTCTTTTCTACTTTTCGAAAATAGAAATACATCTTGAAGGTTGTATAAAATTACTCCAAATAGTTTGTAAAAAAATGAATGTTTTAAAATAAATATTTTTTTATTCAGCGTTTTGACGATTCAATTTAACACAATGTGCTGTACTAAAATATTTCATAAACTCAATGTAAGTATTAATAATACTTGACAATTTCGTCTTACAAAATGTATGTACTTGCATGCAAAAATTAGTGAAATCGTATGTAAACGTTTACAGCTCTCACGGTTATACTCAATAACGAAATTCGCGATAGATGGATTTTTTTAAGATTGGAGAAGTCTTAGGATAAACTAATGAGTATTATAATGAAAACAAAGAATCTTTTCATTGTAAAATTGTCACATGTAGGTCTATATTAGATACGAATATTAAAACAATTTTACATGGCAATCGCGCGTTGTGCGTTTTTGTGTGGCATTTTGAGAAGGGATTATATTAAAATGAGAATGACTTTAGAAATTATATTTTCTATGAGGATAATTTGATGTGTGGAAAGCAGTTGACTCGACTTGAACTATAACAACACGATGATCGATATTTCTTTCCGATGTCGTTTGATGACCATTTGGAATTCTGTACTAACTAAAGAATAGCAACATGTTTTGCTTAATGGAAGCGCATCTTTCAATGCAGAATTGTCATAATATTTCACAAATATGCATTCTTTTTCAGTAGCGTCTAGTACCAGTTTTTCTTTTCTGCATTCTTAGGTTAGGTTAAAGTTTGTTTATAATAATAATAGCGACTCTCGCACGAGTTGCTTTATAAATTGAATTACAAATTATAATAAATAAAATTTATAATTTTATTTTAAATTTTCGCATTTAATATAAAATTTCACAGCTCATTTGACTTAATACTACGAGATCTCAGCCAATCAGAGAGCCAACCGGAAACTTTGACTTACTAAACCGGAATCAGGCGAATGCGGATTGGTAGACGCTAGTTTCTTTTTCCGGTCCTTCGACAGTCGTCCTATTTTTGTTTTTTTTTTCTCTTAAGGCTTTTCACCCATAAAAGGATGTTGCAGCCGTAGTCGTCCTATTTCTAAAGTATAAATTATATTGATTCTTTGGTTATCAGATAAAATAAAAAAAAACTTAAATGAGATATACTTTCAAATACCCTTTCTATTGATTTTAATGAATCCTAAGTCGATGTATAAAATTCATTAAATTTTATTTATTTTGTCTTGTACTTTTGATTTTTATTACATTATTCTTGTCTTCACTGAAATATTAATTATGTTTCATCTTTTTCAATATTCGCTGTGAACTGGCTTTAGTTATTTTTTTAAGGTTATACCATACTTAAGAATGATAAAAAATCAAATTCGTGGTAGAAACATCATATTTAAGCTCTTTTTATATAGATTACTTATGGTCAACAATATAAACCTCCCCAATGTGGGAGCTTGTCACTGAAAACTTATAACATTAAAATTCGTAACATCATCTGTCAACAAAACAAAAAATCATAAGATAAACTTAAAAGCGGTTACGAATTTTTCAACGAACTGACTAAAGATAGAAATATTGGTCATTTTCTTACCTAAAATAATATGCTTTTATTTTGATTAGTGTATTCTGATTGATATGTTTCGATGAAGCACGATGGCGAAGGTAATAAAATTTGTTTGTAAATTTATCGATACGTGAAGCTACGATAATATATTGAATTAAATATTAGGAATAGCTGACTTTTGTGCATTTTCCACCAAATGTGTTTTTAAGATAATGAACTTTTTAATAAATTACTTCAAAAATATCCAATATATTGTTGGAACTTTAAGCTCAATATGATGACGAGAGAAAATTACTGAATTTGTGAAAAAAAAAGCCAAATTATGATGTGCCAAATTCTGTAAAATGGTAGTTTTTTTTTAAATATACCCTTTATTAGTATGATACTTTTCTAAGACTAGTCAATTTGTGTTTTATTTTAATGAAAGAACAAATTATATTATTTAAAATAAACGAATTGAATAATAGATTGTAGAATGTTCTATTGTTTACTAGAAAATTTTCGAATTTACCAGTTTTTGGGTACGAAAAAAAAAACACCCAACGTCTTGTTTTTTTTATATTTAAGCAAATTTCTTAAAAAAAATGTTTTGAAATATTAATTTTGGGGGTAAATGTTATAGACAAAATTTGATTCCAAACATTTTAGAGTTTCACTAAAATAATATTTCATAAACATCTGCCAATTTATGAAACTTTTTTTGAACTTCACAAGTAACAGGAAATTGTTTGTGTAGCAAAAGTATATTGATACACAACTAAATAAGTCATTTTATATTTTTTTTATACATTGTTCTACATAAAAAAATTAGGTAGATAATACATATATTACTTTCAAAAAATAAAAAAAAATTACTTGACAAAACTGTGAACCCCGAATCAAAAATGAATTTGGTATATTATGTATAGGTGTAAAAAGTAATTATTACTGAATTTGTTTATAAACGGGAATAATGTAACATTGATTAGTCATAGTATGGTATGGATCCAGTAGCAGTTTTTAAATTTGATATTTGTCAAAGGTCGGAAGATAAAAATATGTGAATTGAATCCAGGAAGAGTCAGGTAATATAGTTGATGGTTTTTGGGTCGTAAAAATAAAATGCGAAAAAAATGTTTAAAATGCCACACTTGAACGCAGATGATCGTATGGACAGACCATATAAGGGCAGCGTGGTTTAACAAATTGAAGATATAGTGTTCATATTATTAAATTATTTCTCGATATATATGTATAAAAATATTTTTTAATTATCAACGATCGTGACACTGGATTGAATTTTTTTGAAAAAAAAAAGTTATAATTTAATTTTATATAAAAGAATAATATTATATGTATTGTATTTAAAAATATATATTATGTTATTTTATTGTAGATATCTGTCATGTTGAATGTTATCTAAAAAAAAAACAAAGCAATATTATCGAAATGTTGTACTAAAATATTGTGGAAAAATTGTTAAAAAATCCACAGAATTCTGATGTATTTCTTCCTGTTGCATGATAATCTTAATGGGAGTTTTTGTTAATATGTTTTCTTACTTCCAGTGTCAATTTTAGTTTTAATTTATTTTTTTAATATTAAATTATTATTATTATTATAAAAAGATATCCTATGAATGTGATTTTTATGAAATTTTAGTATCGTTAATGATTTTTACTATTTGTTTTATTTTGTTGTTTCTCGTGGTTGAACAACCGATAATTTTTTTCATTATTTGTTTTTTTTGAATATATTATGTACTTACATATTGAATATCTAGTTAATTTACTAAAAGTATTTTCCTTGGTGCCAAAAAAATATAATATTGATTTTATATTATAAAAAGAAATATTTTCATGTTAGTGAAATATTATGTACCTATTGATAACACTACACGTATAAAAAAGACGCAATGGAGCACTGTTTGTTTTTTTTTTTTTTTTTGAAAAAAAGTAAAACGTAACTTTCTTTGATTGGTTCATCAGCTAAATGAACTTGCGCGTAGAATTACTTATATGAAATTCTAAAAAAAAAAAACTTTTATGCAAATTTCATCAATTTAGTAGAAATTTAAATTAAAGCAAAATAAATATGTGTTGAGATGCTTTTGAATTGAAATTTTTGTAAATATATATTTTTTTTTACTTTGTTTTGTTGTGAAAATTTTACTTTCCACATATTATCGTATTTATCAATACTTTTTAGGGCGTAACACTCCCAGTGATATAAATCTAATTTGTATATATTTTATATAAATTGAAATATTATTAATTTAAAAAATAATATTTTGAAAAATTTAAGCTAGAATTAGTTGGTCCATTTACCTTTGTCAGTTTGCGGTGACATGTTTTTGCACTAAATATAAAACTTTATCGAACAAATTCCCCCCCTCCCTCCCCAAACCATCTCTTTTTATGGATTCACGTTTTCATTTCAACATATTATATATTCAATTAAATAAGTGAATTTAATTTTGTTATATTAATTAATTAGTTTAATTTTTATTGTTAAATTTGAAGCTTTAAACCCATTCAGTTATTTTTTATGTCGAAATAACCGATTTTATATATGATATATAAAGGAAGTTTTATTATACAAAGTATTATTGTAATTAAATAAAAATATATTGTAATATTATAAAAACAAGAAAATCTTATACTTATTATTATTATTACTAAATTTTAAACCCCAAAGTACACAAAATAGTTAAAAAATATTTTTAAGTATATAAAAAAAAAAACATTCTTCCTCATATTATTATAGTTGTATCGAGTTTATTATTTTTGTTTGAATTATAAATATAATATTATTAGAAAAATATGTTAATAAAACTTTGATAAATTCTTAATGAAAATATTCACAGTATGACGAATTATTACAAATCAAGCCTATTCGTATACGATCTGCAAAAAAAAAAACATAACAAAACTTACCTTCAAAGGTAATTGAGAAATTTTTGAATTTGGATTATTTTTTTGATATTATATATTTTCTACTATACAGAATTGATTATTTTATTGAAAAATTTCTGTAGTACACGTTCAATCAAATTATAAGAATCAAGATATATTATTTGCATAAATTACTTTTTGTCAAAAATAAAATGTGTACCTACACGAATAAATATTTTCAAAATAAATCGAAACCAATATACTTATGTTTTTATTCCGGTAGATTTTTCTTAAACGCAAGTTAATAAAAAAAATCATTATATTGAATTATCATGCTCTTTGATCTGACAGATTTTTTTTTATTTACCGAAGTTAATCCGACATTCTGGGATGAAATAAAAGGATTATAGGTACCTATTTAATTTATTTCATACCCACAAAAAGTATAAGTCTTTTTTATTGAAATATACTTTTAAAATTATATACTGTTGTCATTGCGACTCAGTATATTCCAATCCCGGATTGTGTTTTCTGTGTTTCATAATATAGAGTCACATTTTGGACACACGCGATTTCAGTCTGAGTTTGTGTGACAACCGCCATCGCGAGTCGCGAAAATGCGGCAACTTGTTATTTGATACATCAAATAAACATTTGCCATACCTAGTATGTTTGTTGTCCGAGAAGCAGTTAACTTACATATAAAAAAAATAAACTCACTGGAAACAAAAGCTGACGTCGATAAGTGACAATTATTTTATAAATCCAAGAATGAGTATAAATATTACAGAAACACATAATTCTAACAAATTTTGATGTAAGTTATCATACAAATACTCAGAAATTTGTATATGTATTTTAGATTATTTTTTAATTTATAAAAATGAGTTTAGTTTAACTTCATTTGTATCAAAATACTCAGCTTGTTATTATTTGATCTTGCTTCTAATAAATTGACGATATATTAACGCGTACCTATATGTATGTCTATATATTTATAATGTAATATGTATATACATATTCCAGAAAGATAAAAAATAATAAATTATACACTAACACTATCTAGATTCTAGATAATTATGAAATATATGTATTTTGCACAGATCTCTCAAATAAAAGTATTGATAAAATACGTGTAAAACTAAATAATATTATTAAATAATAGGGATAAACTGTGTATATTGGTTACATTTTGTATGCTCTAGCAATCCTCGTCTCAAATAAACTTCTATACATGAATTTTCAAAAGAGACTAGCGTTGCTGATTCCGTTACGTTATCGTTTCGTTTTGAGTAAAATAAAAAAAAAATCAAATTTGTTATATGAAAAAAATTTAATAAAAAAGCAATGGTATAATATAATTTATTTTTCAACTTAACTTGTACATTATATATTATGAATAATTAAATTATTTCTTATTTGACGCAGATTGCAATTTATGTCGAAGATGTTTTTTCGATTGCAGCCAGGTCGGTGCATAGAACTTGTACGCACCGCGTCCGGCATAGGTGGCTTTGGAATTTGAACAGAACAATAAATAAACTTTTTGAAATTTTGTGAACTGAATTTGGATTTAAATATTCAACGATTGATTTGATATATTACGCTCATCTCCGCATACATTTTTTTTGTGGTGGACCGTTTTAAGCGTCTGATTTATTTTTTGGCGAAATGTATGCGATTCAATTCAATCGTTGACCCATTTCGATTTATTCATTTTCCTCGTCCACCGATCGCCGCACGCGGGAAGAACGATAAGTCTTAGCTGATTGTTGGTCAGAGTGGGGTAGAGTCGGTTAAATATTGAAATAGAAAATTGTGTTTTGTTTGAGAAATGGGGTCTGGTATACCTTTGGCAATGGTTTTTTCGAGGTTGTGCTGGACTACGGTGTCGCGAATGGGGAATGGATATGTCACCTTTTATAACACTGCCAAATTAGGTAAATAAAGAATGATATCAAACACCGCATTACTTTATATTCAATCATCCACTTTCCTTTTATCCTTTCATCATCCTACTATCGACATATTATGTCATCACACACATTGAGAGCAAAATACTGACTTTCTAAACTAGAATTCAAACTGAATTTGTGAGATAAAAAAACATTGTGTCTCCAAAATATAACTATGACAAGAAAGTGTGATTCACAAACAATAAATCACAAAAAAAGATGTCGGCCTTCGTGGCTCAGTTGGTTAGGTATCTGACTGCTGATCCAAGGGTCCCGGGTTCGATTCCCGGTGGAGACACAGTTTTTAATTGTGTTTTCAGTCTGGATCTGTGAGACGATAAATATCGAGGTCTCCAGAATGTGGCAACTTGTTATTGGGTGCGTGTTAAATAATTATTGAACATAGCACCTGTTAGTTGCCCGAGAAGCAATAATAAAAATAAAAAAAAAATAAAGAATCTTCTTGACAGAAATATTATATTTGAACAAAACAGCAAAAAATAAATAAATCAGCAATGAGGAAAAGAAGGATGAAATCGAAGGACCCAGAAGAAAATCATTTAAGATTGTTTTGTATTATTTTTTTTATAATTATCTGTAATGATGGAGACAACGTAAATTTGTCATATGAGTAATTCTTTCACAAATCCGCTTCTATAAAAAATAAACAAGTAGGTAATTCTTTAGTATTCTGTTTGTAAACAAATAAAAAATCACAAGAGTGAATAAGAATCCAAGTAAGCTTATAATATTTCATTCAAGACATGATAAATGTAAGTTATCTATAAAACATTTATTTATTTTTTCAAGGCCAGCAAAACTCGCTGTGCACAACGCTATTGTCGTTCCAACCATAATGTATGCAAGTGTGACATGGGCATGGCAGAAGACGCATGAAAGTAAAATTAACGCTGTGGAAATGAGGTCCTTAAGACGAATGTGTGGTAAAACAATTTATGATAGGATAAGGAATCAATATATCAGAAGAGAATGTAAGATTGAAAGGGATATTTTGAGTAGAATGAAGATAAATGCTTTGCGATGGTTCGGACATGTAGAGAGAATGAACGATGAACGACTGACAAAGAAAGTATACAAGGCAGAAAAGAGTGGAATGAGATGTAAGGGTCGACCGAGAAAGAGCTGGCATGATCATATAAATGAGATTTTGAAAGAGGGGAACATACGAAGTCAGAACAATAGGAGAGCATGTATGACGCGATGTATGAATGTAAATGAGGCAAAACAGGTATGTCAAGATAGAAGAGTCTGGCGTTCGGTTTTCTCTGCCTACCCCAAATAGGGAAACGGCGTGATGGTATGTATGTATGTATGTATTTTTAATTTTAAAAATACTCCCAAAACGAACTTGTTGTTTGAATTGGATAAAATAATAATAATACCTACATCCATATTTTAGCAATCGCCTTTATTTCAGACATAAAATAAATTTTTTATGAAAAGATTTGATTCGAAGTAGTTTAATATCTTTTATTTTTTTTTTAAATTAAATTTACATTACTGGAAACACTGGTTAGTTTTAAAATAACGTCATTCGGAAATAACATTTAAACTTACATACATAGCGTGTTTAGAGCAAGTGATAGCGACTGCCAGACTTACTTCATAGGGGCTGATTTTTTTCTGCTTAAGGACACCACAGCGGGTAAAAATGATTGGCTACTATGAAACATGAGCAGTGGTGACTGACATATTCTTGATATCAGGAAGCAGTAAAGGATAGTAGGTTTAGGAATGTATCTCCTACGATGAATTATACCAGTCAGGATTTTTCTCTGCATTATTATTAATATTATAAATAAGTTACAATCGACAAAATCTATGGATTGGTTATGTTTGTTGATTTGAGAAACAAATACAAGTAGAGATAAAGCATGACGATTCGATATATGTGATGAGTTAATTTAAATATTTGGTATTGATGAGTATACAAAACTTACATAAGACAGAACATAATTATCTGGCTTTCTTGGTTCATTTAGCTAGAGATCTGACTCATAAGCCCGGGTTCGATTCATGAAGATGCAGATCTTCTCCGTGTGATTTCTGTTGGGATTTGTGACACGATTAACATTATGCATCTCTTAAATTTTGCATATAAATTTGTAGCAGTTGGTAGTTGCATAAAAAATTATACAAAAAAAGTTATTATAAAAAGTTATTATGAGGTCTTCTCAATTCTCATATTTCTGTGAATAAAAAAAAAATTTATAAAAAAAAAATTTTTTCTGTGCATAAAAATTTATACAAAAAAAGTTATTATAAAAAGTTATTATGAGGTCTTCTCAATTCTCATATTTCTGTGAATATTTCACGAATAATACATAAAAATACAAAAGATGCCAAATTTATAGATGATAAATACAATAATTAGTTTGATATCACAAAAATAACTAAGAATAAAGCAGAAAAAAATAAAAATAATAATAATATTTAAAGCAGAAAAAGTCAATGTCGTCAATCAAAGGTAGCGTTTATGGACCATATCATACATAAATACCATAGGTATAAAAAGAGAGAACCGAACGTCACATTTTCCTATCTTCACACATTCATACATCGTCTTAAACATGTTCGTTTGTTGCTCACGTTTCTTACATTTCCATCTTTCAGAGTATCGTTCGAATGGTGGTGCCATGCTTTTATTTGGCTCCCCCGACCTCTTATTCCGTTCCTGTCAGCTTTATATATTTCCTTCGTCAGGCGTTCCTCATTCATTCTTTCCAAGAGACCAAACCGTCTCAATGTACTAACTTTCATTGTATTAATTACATATTTTTTCATTCTACATTCTTTCCTTGTGTCCTTGTTTCGCACCCTGCCATACATCGTTCTATTACAAATTTTTCTAAGCGATCTCATTTCAACTGCATTTATTCTGCTTTCGTGCGATTTCATGACCAGGTTTCACTAGTACCTATACGTCAAGTTTGGCACTACGATTGCATTATGAATGGCAACTTTGGCATCCTTTGATATGTTGCGATCATTCATCTAAGTGCTCCATCCACTATGTTCCCTGCCAACTCATCTTTCAATATCCTTATCAGGCCGTCCATTCCTTTGCAACATGCTTCCAGATACACGTGGGCTTGCTCGAGCCATTCATTCTCTCCTTTTATTTCTTCAGCTTTCACTCTTTTCAAAAACCATTAACCTTTGATTATGTCTTTTATAAATGTCGAAAAAGCTATCGATTAAAAAACTGGTAGGTTAAGGAAGTGTTACAATAGGATGAGTTTGATCTGATGAACATCAAAAAACGAATTTAAACTGAAAAAAAAAACATTCCGAATTATGTAAGTGTGAGTGGATAGATGAATCGATTAAGTATAAATTGGCGATGGATGTTTGTCAGGTTCGGAATAATTGACCTTCGATTTTCCTTGCCTACTCCGTTAAGGACACCGCGTGATGGCATGTATATTTCAAGAACCGCATGAGAAGAATCACCTAATTTATTGACCCGTTTTATGGTAGCAATCACTTTAATGTTAAGTTGAGAGATATAACCATCTCACAGGACAAAGTTAAATGGTAAAAAGCGGCAATGGTGAAAAATGGCGGAAAAATTGTAAAAGAAAGCGAAAAAAGCATAAATGTCACGATAATTAATGTCATGTTGCAGTCAGATAGAAGAACAGAGGCGAATTCTGACAAAAATAATTTAACGAAATGTGAATGGGGCATATAAATCTAAACACCCCAATTTGTCAAATATAACAGTGACAACTACTTAAAATTTGTCAAGTAACAACTTAAAAAGTTTTTTTCAACATTTTTCTAGTGAATGTTCGTCACACAATCTTAAAATATAGCATAAATTCCCCCAAAAAGTATTTAAATATATTTTTTATTTTTAACATCTCAATAGAGACGATGTTGGAACATTAAAGGAGAACCAGGAACTCAAGGCACTTACTGGGCTTACAACCTGTCATCGGCTGGTTTGCGTGATCAGTTTATGCGCTTACACAACGTTCACCAAATGTGCCTTCTAATTGAGTTCCCTTATTAATGCAATTATGAAAGTTCTATATATTTTAATAATAAGAAACAGGTCGTTTTGAAAATAAGCTGTTTTTACCATCGCTCTATTGAGAAATAGGTCTTATTCTAAACAATGAAAGCAACAGTCCTTACACATGCGCATGCGAGTATGTATGTAACTTTAAACATATTCGATAAAAAATAACCCTTTTCACAGCATTTTTTTAAATTACCTCACAACTATGTAATGTAGAGAAATATATCTGCTTAAAGAGCGGATAAAATCAAAGTGTTAATGTTTTTTTATTTCAAGACATTTTTGTTTTTGATATACGAAAAAAAAAATTGTGTTTCCGATAGTTTAAATCACGTATAAACCTTTTTAAATACACTCGATAGTTACCACTACTAACACGTACCTTTATAGTGCATTAGGTGGTTTTAATATTTCATGTTTTAAGTCATTAGCTTTAGCGTTATTTTAAGCTAATATTTTTTGTCTTCGTATTGCTTAGCATAGTCTACAGCCAGTTAAAACGTTTTTAACAAACGTCATACTTATCTTAAAAATACACGGAGAAGAATAATCTTTAAGTTTTAGAAAGAAATCCGGAACATTTTCAGAAAAAAAACGTACGCAATTTGAAGATTCTATAGTGGAAATGACAAGGTCACGGCATCGGATCACTGTGCGATCTATATATCGTCTTCACCCAACGCTTCTCATTACGATGTGCTTCTCATGGTTATCAAGATTGGCAAAATGTCTAAAATATGTATTGATGCGTTTTAATTTGATTGAGGATCCTTTATCATTACTTCATTTAAAATGGACACAATCATGGTTCTCATAACAGTCCGTGTTATTCAAAACATTCTCCGAAGACATTAATATTCTTTAGATCAATATAAAGAAATACATGAAATGTCAATGCAAAAAAAAGGAAAAAATGAAAAGCCGACCCCAAATAATGGGAACAAGACCAGTAAAAATAAGACTTTCTGAAAAAACGCACACTTATATTTTTTTATTTGTGTCGTATCATTCTTGAATCCGACACTGTTCGTTTTCTAAAACCTTTTTCTGTTCAACGACCTGGAATGCGAAGAAAATGTGCTTGAACAAGAATTTTTAGTCAGATCGCTACTAAACGGAATTAAGGAATTAAAAATCAAGATGAAACGTATTCCCAAGCGTTCAGTAAGTATACTCCACTATTAAATAAAATAGTGATTTATTCGCATGTCTCTACCAAGCGTTAAGTAGGTATACTCTACTATTAAATAACATAGTGATTAGTTCACATGTTAAGTAGGTATACTCTACTATTAAATAACATAGTGATTAGTTCACATGTTAAGTAGGTATACTCTACTATTAAATAACATAGTGATTAGTTCACATGTTAAGTAGGTATACTCTACTATTAAATAACATAGTGATTAGTTCACATGTTAAGTAGGTATACTCTACTATCAAATAACATAGTGATTAGTTCACATGTTAAGTAGGTATACTCTACTATTAAATAACATAGTGATTAGTTCACATGTTAAGTAGGTATACTCTACTATTAAATAACATCGCATGCCTCAGTCTCGTCTCACCTAGAAAGGGTAGAGATCATCAAACGAGACGTGTCAAATGTATGTCGCATCAGAATAGGACACTGCCACGTCAAGCAAATAACTGACAACATACATAGTTAGAAAACATGACATTGTACAAAGAAATCGACAATCGCAAAGTTGTTTTACCAAAACAAGGACACAAAGCTTTAACCACTTTGTATCATAATCTGAAGATATTTTGAATTAGTTATTCGAAAACATGAAAAGGAAGGTGATATTAAAATAAAATTTCTACATCCGTGTAGTCCTGCTCCATCCTTTCCCTGGCCTTTTAGAGATGATATTTGTTATGTTCTCCTTAGTAAGTAGTAAAGTTTCATGAATTGATCCATCTATTACAAAATGATCAGGATGGGTGAACTATTTTCCTAGCAAAAATATCAATTGAATATTCAAGTTGTTAAAATGTTATACAACAAAAATAGTCAAAAGGAATGTTTTACAAAAAATATAATTTAAAATATTGCAACTAATTAAATAATAAATACCTTTAATGATCACCACTTTTTCTAGGTGAGAAGAGACTGATGTGTGAGTTAAAATCTTTGCAAAATTTGAAAAGAATCGAATGAATACTTTAGTCTACAATCGATAAGTAGAAAGTAAACACGCCGTACATAGCACATAATATCACATATTACACAGCACACACACAGACAGATACATTGTGCTGAAACTCTCAGAAAACAATCTGCAATAAAAAAATACCTTACAAATTACGAATTCATATTTCCCCACTATATCCCCCGGGGTAGTGAGGAGTCAAAAGGTTGAAATAATCTCCTACTCATTGTACCATTTGAATGTTTTAGTTTTGTATGTGTGCAAACATTGCTTTTTTCTGATCTCTGAAGTTTTGTGTGCCTTATAAAAATTGTATTTTTACTCTCCCTTGTTATTTGTAAATTGTAAATTTTATGATCTCTGAAGTTTAGTGTACCTTTATAAAAATTGTGGTATTTTTTTTTCTTTCTCTCTTATTCAAATAGCGAATTGTAAATTTTCTGAAATTTGATGTTTTGTGTGCCTGTATATGGATCGTAATTTTATTATGTTGTAATTTTTCTGAACTCCTCCCCGAATCACAAGGATTCCTTCTTTTTAGAGAGATTTCAAATTGAGATATATTATCTACTTGTTATTGTTATGATATCTTCACTATCATTTTTTTATTTTTTATAATAAATTAACTTTACTTTATCAATTCAGCACATGGCTGAATCTCGAGCTAAGAAGAATTTATAACAAGTCAGCATAAGATTATTTATTCAGATATATTTGTGATATTTTTTGACGTTAGTGAAATGGCGAGATACAATAACTATGATAATTTATGTATTAGTTTTGGCCCGGTTTATTCGCTGACCAGAAAGTTTACTAAGCTAACTGCAGTACCAGTATAAAAATAACTTTATTGTTGTCAAATTATCTACTTACATTATAAATAATTAAGTGCAGTCTGGGATCATCCAAAAATATTTAAAATTTAGTATAGGGTAAGATTGCATTCCTTCCAATATAACCTATAACTCCAAGAAAAATTAAGATATGGACTTAAATCATTAGAATCGCAGCAAATTTCTTAATAATAATTTTAATAAATTTATCGAAAGAAATATGTAAAACAAGCTTATTAAATATAAATTTTAATTTCAATATACATAATCTAAATCTAATTTATTAAGAGAAGTCAAATAATATATGTATTGCCAAACAAATAATAACCAAATAGGAACAAAGGATAGTTACTAGTAACACAGCTGTGTCATCGATCGTTAGAATTACAGAATTGTTAGTATATTTACATAAATCACATAAATACGTACATCAAGAGAAACTGTGAAGAGTCTTATGAACACAGTATACATACACTAATGATTTTCGAAACATAAGGATGCAATTTGCATTCAAATTTCAAATAATTGTGGCTGTTTAACAGCATTGTATAATTAATGCAGTCATTAAATTGTTTAGAGCACAACTATTTTCAAACCAACTCAGCGGGAAATTTCTATACACACTTAGTTTTTACGATCGAAAGTACTTGAAGGAATTTAATTTAATTTTATAATTGAAAAACTAAAGATACCATCCATATTTATTTATAACCACATGACAAAAATTATATTTAACTTTTAAAGCTTTATTTTTTACTTGATATTTCTCCATATAATTATTGCATATTTATATTATAATGTGAACGGAATGAAGGTGATTAAGATAATATTAAGACTTTAGAATTCTTTTAGATTAAAATAAATCAATTAAATATATTAATTTATATTTATTATTTATTTACTTTTTGTACATAATTTAAACAAATATAATGCACACTGGCGGGCTTATTGCCATTAGGCAATTCCTTCCAACAAACCAGATTACATAGTGACAGAATTATATATGTACATCAACAAAATGAAAGCTAAAAAAATACAAAAAAATATACATCAAAGCAAAAAAAATAAGGATTGGGAAAGAACAAGAAGAGAAAATTGAGATCAGGTGTTAAGGGATAAATATTCCTTCTTTAGTAAATATTACGTACCAAAGGGAAGGAAGGAAAAGGAGAGGGATCAGGTATGCTTTAGTCTTTTTTTGAAAATGGAAAGCGTAAGAGTCTTGCTGAAACAAAAATAATGACAATATCATATTTACTTAACGATCTTAGCGAATTTTTATGTTTGATTGTAGGTAGATTAAAGTTAAGATTGGGTAATGATCAGTACTGATTTATACATTTTAAAGATTACGACAAGAGAAGAATGTAGTGTTACCAAACATTTTTGTAATGTTCTATTATTTATATACAAATCTAATTTACCCAATGTTTCTATTAAATATAAAACGCATCAAAAATATTGCCTTTTTGGATTTTTCAACGAGTTGCCAAAGAGTGTAAATCCAAAAAATGACAATAAATAATAAAATAAAGCATTGTACGTAATATTTGAACATGTATTCGACTTAATATTGCGAGTATAATGAAATGTTTTCGCCAAGACTAGGTATAAAATAGCAAAGACGTAAAACTAACGTGATTCAATGTTCAAAATGAAACATAGTAAATGTACCAAGTAGTTTTAAATAAATCTTTGGAGACGAAAACAACATTTCGTCGAAAATCATCGTTTTATTTTACATTTCATAAAATTACCTTCAATAATGAAATAACACTGCGTCCTAAAAACAATTTTCTTTCAATAATATTATCATTTATTTATTCTTGACCCAAAATCGAATATAGAAAAGAGATGTTTGATTCCATTATCCTAAGCATTTCAAAGAAAACATTTCAAACGGAAACTCGTTGCAGTGAAATATTTCTCCCGTTTGATCAACGCGATATCTGTTCGAATGTCCACAAACCTGAATCTCTCCGTAGAGTCGTTAGTCCCTTGCAGGTTCCGTTCTTCGGCCGGGTCGTTTCGTCCTCCGAAAGTGCATACGGCGTTAAGGTAAATGCACCCCTGCAGCGCGGCACAAAGTAAGGGCAACTGGGTTTCTATTAGTTTGAAGGCTGCAGCAGCTTCCAATGTCCCGGCTGTTCCACTAACCTACATTCACTCCTCGTCTTAACCATCCATCCTCCTCTCTCCATTCCACCCTGTTACTCACTCCAAGTAGTTTTATACTAAATGATACTCACATACTACATTTGGACTGTTAAACAAACTTATACTAGTTGCATGTAACACATGAGATCCAACTGTCGATGACAATAGTGTGTATATAGTTTCAAAATATGTATGTCAAGTTGAGATTGCAAGGAGGTCAGTCCTTTTTTCCTACCCCGAATATGAAACTAGTTCGATGGTATGTATGTATTAAGTAGATTAAGTATCAAACTATTGTCCGCCTAGATATGTATTGTGTACCTATACTACCATACAAGTTTTATGAATCGATTTTGTCACTAAATTAAATTTTTACAAAAATTGCTAAGAAAAGTTTGAGATGCACTGCTAAAGTGATTTTTTATAGAAAATTAAATCATCTAGTTGGGGTGTTTCGGCTTTTACTATATTTTTTTTAAAAAATTGAAAGAAGGCCGTTGAACACATAAATTTGTAATAAAAAATGTATTTCTTTTTGAAAAAAAAGAGAATTTTTATAATAAAGTTCCAGGTTTTTTGTGGTTATTACATATATAATTCATACTGTTTAAATTTGTTATTTTTCAATTTGTTAATATTATTTTTATTTGTACTAGATGTAAGAAAATTCATTTATTTTTTACACCTAAAAAGTATACATACATACAAATATGCAACTTTAAACTTCAAAGGTGTCTCAGAAAATTTCCAACAATCAATGTGTCTGTAAATAGAAGATGTGATTTTTAAATCTTCAGTAGTGAACATAAAAAATACGCGTTATACACGCTTCATATTATAACTGAAATGTCAAAATAGTAATTTTCCATACTTTGAAAGCTATTATCTGCAAAAGCCACAGGTACTCAGGGTTCACAGTATCGAATCGTTGTTTCCTGTTGGCATCCTTACTTAGGAAAAAATCAGCCTTTATTCTATGACGTAACGGCTTTTATTCTAATTTGTTCAACAATATCAATATTTTAGAAAAATAAGGAAAATTATTTAAATTATTTTATTCGCAATTTTATTATATGTGAGGACGCATCACGGATGCAATAAAATTTTCCTTAAGGCCCTTTTGTACCCTGGGTATACGGATATACGCAAAAATGCACACTTAATTTCCTTCAAATGTATGAAACACGAAAAAATATTGTATATCGCCTGATATGTGATATAAAACATTTTTTCGTGCAGAAAAGGTAAAATTTAGAAGTTTTTTTTTAAATAGCAAGAATAGTAATAAAAATTTTATAATATTTAAAAACTCAGCCGGTAGATTTTTGCCGATTGAAATAAAAATCTACTTCACAGTCCTTGTATTTTTTTAGTTACTTACAGTAAAAAATTAAAAAAGGGTTTTACTAAAACTACTTATAAAAGAAAAGAATTAAACAAATTACAAATTCAAAATTCAAAAAACTCATGCAATAGAATAAAGATGTACATACAAACTGTTCCTTATTTCAAAGACATATCATTTGAGGGTACCTACTAGGGAAATTATTTTTAAAATATACTATATAGCCTCTTAATGTATCTTGGTCATGCATTTCATATAAATTATATTCGTTTGCATTAGTATCTTTATTTTGGAGTATTAAAATAAATATGACACAAAGAGATATATTTTCTGTAGCGATGCCAAACGCCAAATATTTTGCAGAACAAATTGGCTCTGGTTTCGTTGTTGAAATTGTTGTTATCTGGAATATTCCAATGCTGTCCGCCATTCAGACATGTTTTCTTGTCTTCAAAATCTTCGACAAAAGTTTTCGAGACTTGTTTGGTTGATTTTAAAATCTTCAAAAAATGTTTACGAGACTTGTTTTGTTATCTTCAAAATCTTCAAAAAAAAAAATTACGAAACTATGAAAAGACATATCTTTTGGGTATACGCAAACATCGGATATATTTCCCTGTCGGGGATCAATGATATTTCATGACAAATATTTAACATCTCAATAGAGACATAGTCGAAATAATTACGGAGAAACAGGAACTCAAGGCACCTACACGTTGATTGGTTGTTTCCATTGTTTAAAAAAAAAACATTTTCTCAATAGATGGCGTAACAAAAAGGTTTCTTCGTTAATTCATAGATGGCGATGGTGTTTTTTTAGCTTATTATCAAACGAACAGATTTCAAAAATTGGATTGATAGGGAACTCAATGGAAGGTATAATTGGTGAACGTTGAGCAGGCGCATAATGTGATCCAGCACGTAAATTAGCTGATGACAGGTCGTGACCCCTGTAGGTGCCTTGAGTTCCTGGTTCTCCTAAAATATTCAGTCTACGTCTCTATTGAGATATTAAAAATTCATAAAAAAAGACATCGATATCCATATGCACACATAAAATAAATACCACGGAAATACGGTCGCATAAAAGGCTATGTTTAAAAACGAAGCGTGACGGAATAAAAAACGAAAATATATACTATATGTAAGAACTGAATGCAATTTGATGAAGGATTAAAAGGAGAGTAATCATCACACTTGGATAGTTTGGTCACATGGAAAGGAGAGTAATCATCACACTTGGATAGTTTGGTCACATGGAAAGGAGAGTAATCATCACACTTGGATAGTTTGGTCACATGGAAAGGAGAGTAATCATCACACTTGGATAGTTTGTTCACATGGAAAGGAGAGTAATCATCACACTTGGATAGTTTGGTCACATGGAAAGGAGAGTAATCATCACACTTGGATAGTTTGTTCACATGGAAAGGAGAGTAATCATCACACTTGGATAGTTTGGTCACATGGAAAGGAGAGTAATCATCACACTTGGATAGTTTGGTCACATGGAAAGGAGAGTAATCATCACACTTGGATAGTTTGGTCACATGGAAAGGAGAGTAATCATCACACTTGGATAGTTTGTTCACATGGAAAGGAGAGTAATCATCACACTTGGATAGTTTGGTCACATGGAAAGGAGAGTAATCATCACACTTGGATAGTTTGGTCACATGGAAAGGAGAGTAATCATCACACTTGGATAGTTTGGTCACATGGAAAGAATAAAAGAAAAACAATCATCTTCATCTTTACAAACTTTGGCTGGTCTGAACAGCCTGAGAAGGAATGGCAGGTAGTAGATGGCCGAGAATACATTGGCACGATTAGTATTCTGAAAGAAAAAAAACATTTGAAGTGTTAACAACAGACGAACATGATGTAGGTATGAACTGCAGCGTAGAGATGCTATTTTCAATCTTATGCGGCGCCGTTCTTCTGTAATTGGAAATGTTCTTCTTTTCCCTCGAGAGGGCCGAATTTATTTTTTCCTGGCGTGAGGAATCGACTTAAATCTTCCTGGGTTGTCCCCGACTTTGGACTTCAATTTTTCACAGGACATGGAAATTTTAATTTCACCGTTTTAAAAATGCCTCATGTCAGTTCTGTCAATACCTAGACCAAACTTCGGAACATATCCTGTGGGATTGTTGCCACCCAATGGTGTCCACTTATAGTCGGAGCTCTTCGTTGCTGTCCGTGGGCCTCTTCAAGGTCCCATTGGTCACGTGAATTTCGTTTTAAAATTGCCTTTAAGAAGTTTTGTTATAGTTATGGCGCCTCACTATTGTTAGATTCCCAGTAGGTTAATATTTTGTAGAGATTTTGGTCATATCTCTGATGACATCAGAGATATGAAGTTCACGAGTGTGAATCTTCCATTCACATTCGTCGATTGTTTTTTGCACTTATGGTGCCGAGATATTGCTAATCTAGAGGGCTCCATGAGCTACTTTTCGTGCAATGCATTTTTTTTTCTTGTCATTCACTTAGCATTTTGTGAAGGGGCCGATTACAGTCCCCATATGATTTAGATGGGTCGATGGCAGAGCGGTTAGCGCGCTGGGCTTTTAATCCAGTGGTCGCGAGTTCGAATCCTGCCTCGACCGATTTCGTTCACTTATAGCATAAGCATTTATTTGCTTATTTTAGGGAACGTAGGAAGATGTATATGTACTTGTTTAACAAGGACATATTCATTTTTTTATTAAAAAAAAAAATGTATGGGAGGCTATGAATTGACGCTCGGTTCTCTCTGCCGACCACATTAACAGAGACATGGCTTGGTGATTTGTATGTGTGGATTTCGTTGCATCGTGCAATTGCAAAGAAACCCCAATTCTCTTATTTTCAATAGGAAGATATCGACGTTATTTTGGAGCCAATATCAAAAAGGATGTCTTGAGATTAGATTGCTTTGCACTTGGAGGATATAAACTGTTTGTTGATGCTATTTATTTTACAGAAGCAATGGCTATCGGCCAACTTTGCCAATTGGGTCTGGAGCAATGAAATTTTCATTCACCGGTCAATATATTATGTATCAAACTAACCAAATCCAAAATAGGATTTCTTGTACAAAAATGATTTCTCAAACAAAAGTTTTTAGTTTGAACTTATTGGTGTACCTAAGTGCATTGTTATATGTAGGTGACTTTATTTCCTATTAAATTCTGCGAATAATTTGAGACATGTGTTGGAAAAATCTGAAAAAAATAAACATTTAGTATGACGAAAAACGTTAATGAAAAAATAATGAAATTTACTGTGTAGGTATCTACCTACATATATTATATTATGTATGTACATATATTTAGATGAAAATTGTGAAATATTTTATAACAATTAAAAACGAGTGGGTTGTGGCCAACACTAAACTCTCCACACCACAAATATTGACAATCTCAAAATGGTAAAATATGCTTATGTTATATGAAATATTTTATTCATTCTAAATTTTACTACCAGGAATATAAATTTTGTAACGACAGTATATTTTTATGTTAAGATAGACAAACTATTAATGCAGTATGGTGTAGAATTCTAATGTTGTATGAAATATTTTAATAAAAGCAGATAAATTTTGTTTTAAAGGACGTTAGAGCATTTTGACAATTTTGACACGTGATATCATATGAAGAAATTTTTTGTTATTTATGGAATGCTAATCAGTTCATTGTTCAAGCTCTTTAAATTATAACATGAAATCAAATTACTGAACTTTTCCATACATAGAAATTTATCTAATTACATTTTTATTCATACTAAATGTTACTACCAGGAATATAAATTTTCTTCCGATAGTATATTTTTATGTTAATATAGACAAACTATTAATGCAGTATAGTGAATAATGCTTATGTTGTATGAAATATTTTAATAAAAGCAGATAAATTTTGTTTTAAAGAACGCGAGAGCATTTTGAAAATTTTGACACGACTTTGAAATATTGACATAAGAGGAATAAGGTATTACACCACCCATTGATTATTCTATACCTACGTAATGTAAATCAGAGTTGTATGAAAAGTGGAAATTTGTTTATCGTCATTTTTAAATACTTCATCTTCAGTCTGTCCGTATTAAAATATTGCAATTGATTTTTAACTAACTTCCCGACCAGGTAGAGCTCTGAAACTTCCAGAATTTGTGTATTACCGATGACAGTGCATGTTGCAAGCATGATTCATTTGATATTCTAGTAAAATTGAACAATTTTGTATTCTCATACTAACTTAGTGCAATTGTTTAAGGACCATTTATGTCGTTTCACAATGTATTATGTATGTTCTGTATTTGAAATTGTCTACTGTACAAGCAACTGCGTTTAACATTATGTGTTTGACAGGGGCAGTATTAATGTACACAACCTACGCACTGACTTAAAATATTTCTTTATTCTTCATTTTAACGTGAAGAAAAATTTGAAAAGTGTGTCATATTTTTTTATATTTACTTGTTTCGTCATATTTTAAAAAAGTATTTGCTTCGGCAGTACCTTCAAAATACTAGAATTGTAAATTGTAAAGAAGATTAGCATGCCCCCGTGCAAGGATATTTCAAAGAATTTATGCTTAATTTGAGGAATGTAGGAAGATGTATGTATATGTACTTTCTTAACAAGGACATTTACATAGAATTATAATGTACAGAAGCCGCGTGTAGTACAAATTTCGAATAACAAATGTATGCCAAGTTTTTTTACATGTGTGTGTGAGGCGGTAGATCGGTTGGTCTACGTTTTATGTAGGTATGCGTATCGGTAGGTGTACGTATACTAGAAATTCGTCTGTTTCCTCGTAGTTTTAGTTGGCATACATTCATTGCGCTGACTAGGTGTCTGTATCATATATAATCTAAGGACATTCATTTAAAAAAAATATATATGATCAACAAAAAAATTGAGTGCATAATGACGATACTTTTTTTGTGATTGATTTGGACTGAATTTTTATTTTTTACTCTCGTTTGATTAAAGGCAGGTTTATATTTTTTTTATAGATTTCTAAGTAATTGCATGAAAATATTGAAAAAATGTCACTTTGTTTGGCCCGATTGGCTTTTTGCGGTCAAGTATTTGTGTTTTTCCCTTCTATCGATTGCCTGTATTGGTATTCAATAGATTTCCCGAGAAAGTAATACTGTCGCCTTGTTGACATAAACGGCAATAAGATGGTAATCTATTGAGTATCCTGGACTTCTCAGAACATTTGGTGTTTGCCATGCCCCTAAAGAGTGCCACTTTTATTGGACGTTTTGGCGGGAAAGCTTTACCTTAAACTGAAATGGGAAAAATAAGTTCCGAGACGGGAAACGAACTACTACTTACATTACTATTCATCATTTCATTCACAAGTAAATCTTCTCTTATTTTATATTTAAAATTACATGATTGAATTGACACGTAATGAAATATAACACGTCGAAAACAGTAAGAGTCACCGGGATTTTTTATCCAGGAAAATAGATATCCATGACGTCCTCTCAAGAGATGGAAGGATAGCTAGCAATCCATATCTCATAAGGTAGTTGACGCAGGACTATAAAGAGAGAAAGAAAAATAAGTAATGAAAAAGACTTGAGTAGTGGCGGATTACCTACCCCATAAGAGCATGGGCCTCTGAATCTCGGGGGCTTCAAAAAAGCTTGTAGGTAAATTTTAACATTATATTTATGTTGAAACAAATTAATACTATATCTGATCATTTTATGAAAAAGACAAGTTGTATAATATAAAAATTATGCCAACCGCCGTGGCACAGTTGGTAAGCCGATTGGTTTCTAAGCAGGCGTCCTGGGATCGATACCCTGCAGAGGTGAAATTTATTTAAATTAATTACATTCGCAAATATTGCTCCTCTGGGTTGGTAACATTGGTTACTTGGAAGAAATTGCCATATGGCAATAAACTCGTCACTTGCGCAGGGCGTAAGGAAGTGTTTATTATTATTATTACAATTATATATATATATATAAGATTTTTTATTTTACTATTGTTATTTTATATGTTTTATTTCACTCTTTTTATTCTTCCTCTTGTTATAACAAATCTTATTAAAAAAAATTGAGAAGCACTATTCAAATATCCTTCAAAATCTAATTGGGTCTAAGCGAGTATTAGATATACATATTTGCAAAATTTGAAAAGAATCGAATGAATACTTTAGTCTATAATCGATAAAGTAAAATAAACGCGCCGTACATAGCACACAGCACATACACAGATACATTGTGATGAAACTTATACAATCTCAACTAGTATCATGCTGAGAATACAATCTCAGCATGATACTAGTTGATAATCTGCAAAAAAAATACCTATCCTTTAAAATTACGAAATCATAACTCCCCACTATATCCCCTTGGGTCAGTGAGGAGTAAAAATTACGCTTTATAATTACTATTACCTACGCTTCATGCGATATTGAGGTCTATACTACTATTTTTTCTATGTGTTGATGCTAATTTCAATGATTTTTACTCATTTATTACAGTGGCATGGCCTAACGAACTTTTATGTCACAATTGTGAGGGTGTGGGCCCAAACTGTAATAATATGCAGTTTGCATGATTTCACTGTTTCTTTGATTTTTTGGTTTCATCACAATGAAAATGGGGTTGAATGATGCTGTCATCGAGAAGCTGCTTAATGGTTCTGAAGACGACAGCAGTGATGTTGAACAAGACCAGTTATTACCGGAAAGTGAAGAAATTTGCACTTCATCATCATCGGAAGCAGGCAGTATAAGTGATGAGGACGATGCTCCATTGAGTACATTGACATGGCAAAAAAGGAGATTTAACAGTATATTAGTCAGTTCCAGAAGATACTCCTCGTACGATTGTGCCTGTGAAAACGCCTACAGAATACTTTGAACAATTCTCTACAACACAACTTTCAGAACAAGTTAGGGTCCAAGATTATACAATTGTGCGAGTATCGCAATTTTGCGGTTAAATGTTGGGCCCATTAAAACACAATTGTGTGTGTCACAAATGTGTGAGTAAGAATAGAGAACCACTATGACACAATTGTGAGGGACAAAATTTTCCAAGATGCAGCCGGAAAATCCAGAAAATTCGTCATCTACGACCCAATTTTACTTAAGACCACTCTATATTTTCACAAAAATCTTTGTAGTTTAAGTGCGGGTCTGAAAGGGATATATAATAAAATGTGGTGCACTTGGGGAGCCTTCCAAGTGCTCGTGCGCCTGAGGCCTCCCCACCACTGGACTTGAGAAGAAAAATGTGGTATTTACAAATATTCAAAATAAAAAAAATAGTGAATTGATTATCATTTTCTGAATAGATCAATAGCCAGTGACGGCCAACTTTTCGTCACAGTATAAAGACAGATTTTTTTCTGTAAATTTTATAAATAAATACCACAGCAGGCAACAACGATATGATATTATGAAGTTGTGGTGGCTTTCAGAGATAACAGCCTTCAAAGCTTCGAACATTTGATATAATTTAACGTCAGTATCGCATGAAGCGTAGATAAAAGTAATTATAAAGCGTGATTTTTACTCCTCACTAACGCAAGGGGATATAGTGGGGAGTTATGATTTCGTAATTTTAAAGGATAGGTAATTTTTTTGCAGATTATCAACTAGTATCATGCTGAGATTGTATTCTCATCATGAGACTAGTTGAGAGTGTATAAGTTTCATCACAATGTATCTGTGTATGTGCTGTGTGCTATGTACGGCGCGTTTATTTTACTTTATCGATTATAGACTAAAGTACTCTTTCGATTCTTTTCAAATTTTGCAAATATGTATATCTAATACTCGCTTAGACCCCATTAGATTTTGAAGGATATTTGAATAGTGCTTCTCATTTTTTTTAACAGTCAAATATTTCAAAGTGACCCCAAACTCAGGAAACTTAAAATTTGAAATTTTTATTTTCAAATTGGTAATAAGGCAAACCACTTTCATAAAATGCCATTGAAGAGTTATAAGTTTTCGTAATAAAATAATTAAATAAAAAACAATTTAACAAACTCATTTCATGAAAATGCTGAATATTTTCCAAACAAAATTTGAATACTTTATGA
This sequence comes from Molanna angustata, assembly GCA_963576475.1. NCBI lineage: Eukaryota > Metazoa > Arthropoda > Insecta > Trichoptera > Molannidae > Molanna > Molanna angustata. The sequence goes on along the minus strand of OY754970.1, from coordinate 11,956,118 downwards.
AATGATTCGTTGGTGAGGAGTATAGCGTTGGCCACAACCAACTAGTTTTTTTTTATATTTAAAACAAAGGAAATATAAATATTAATTTTCAACACTTTGAAGAAAGAATGTAAATCCGAAAACCACCAATACTCAGGGTCATTATTATAATTATAATCGTTGTGACCTGCTGTGATATCCATTTACAGAAAAAAACAGCCTTTATACTATGACGTAAGTCAAGTGTAACACAACTTCATCAAATTTGTTTTACAAACCCATCATAATAACTTTCTTGCATTTCTGTGTAATAACAAAATTAATTGACTCAAAAGTATGAATTATGAAAAAAATATTAACATGAGGGTTTGGATTCTACTGTTTTACCATACTTGCCCCCTGGTCTAGGAACCATGCTAGTATTGGTCTTAAATTCAAATGAAATGCATGGTGTTGCAATTTTCGTAATTTTTTCCTTAATGAGAATTTCCAGTTTTACAATTTTATGCCCTTGTAAATTAAAAAAACGAGTGGATGGAAACAAATAATGAAGTAGGTACATTAATAATTGATCAATGCAATGAAAGAAATCCTCTACTGGGAAATCGAACCCACGCCGCCGGTACAAAAGCCAAACTACTTACCTATATGTTCATTTGCATAATTTTTGAAATTATAATAAGGTGTTTTTACCCTCCACTTCTATGAAATAGTGGAAAGTCATCATTTCATAATTTTTAAGGGTATTTTTTGCATCAATTTCTCAATGGGTATCATATAGAGAGTGCATACTTTGAGCTTCGTCGTGATGTTTTTATGTGTATGCCGCGCACAAATGTGAAAATTTTTGCCCTCTGTACAGCCCACAAACTAAAAGACCAATGAACTTCATTTAACCAACATTTACACATCGTCTGATACATGATCGTCTATTGTTAAAGCAAATTTTCACATCAATTTCTCAACATGTATCATGTAGAGAGTGCATAATATGAGTTTTTGTATGTATGATGTATTATGAAAACTTTTGTCCCCAGGGAAACTAATATTTGTTTAGGGATTGTCAACATTTCAAGAAGAAAAAATGTACACTTACTATGCAGTGGAGAGTTTAGTGTTAGCTACAACCCACTCGTTTTTTAATTGTTGTGAAATGGTATAAACTGTCATTAAATGGTCGAATTGCTTATAACGTTATAATAATTATTAAAATATTTCTTTTACTCCTCGAATATACATTATTAATAACACCAAAACAATTTGTCATAGTTTATATTAAATGCCAATTTTTAAAGATACCTACTAATAAAAAATGATATTTTGGTCGATATATTAAAACTAACATAATTGATGATGGGTGTATAACAAACTATGGGCCACTGTAGTGTGATACAAACTTTAACTTTTTACGAAAGTTAAGGATTTCCATAAAAATGAATAACCTCAAAATAGCGTACAGACATCATTTTACTGCATCTCTGAAAAAGAAACTAGTTTAATAAAGTAGTTAAAAATATTTATGCCTATTTATGTAGATTTCGAGAGGTAGTAGTGGACTTGTAAATGTATGTAGTTTGTCAACAAAAAAATTAAAACTTTGGGAACCATAAATATTGAATTATTCTTCAATGAAATTTGAACTCAGCTGAAATGTCAATCAATTTTACATCATTCACCATAACATTTTATATTGAATAAAATACACCATAAAAAAATCCCAAGATTAACTGGTTCAAACAATGAGTGAAAAAACATTTCACAATCTAAACTGGTGTACTTATGTAATGATGTATAACATATTGATATGATCAAAATTGTTTCGAATTTCCTGCTTTCTTTTGTTTTATTATGTATAATTGTTTTTTTTTTCACCGTTGTATAACTATGTATTAAGTGTACCTATTATAAAATCTCAAATGATTCCCTCATCAAGCACAAGGCTTTAATCTTTTTGATGAGGTTATGGAACAATTTTATTATAGTATATCATTATGAATTTTGTAAATTTATTTGTAATATTATTAAAAAATAAGACATTAAATAAATAAAAAATAAGACATTAAATAAATAAATAATTAGATGGGTGGTGGCAGAGAGGATAGCGCGCTGGGTTAGTAATCCAGTGGTTGTGAGTACGGATTCTGCCACGACCGATTTCGTTCATCTAAAGTACAAGAATTGATGCTCAGTTTAGGGAATGTATGAGGGTGTATATGTGCTTTAAAAAAAATAAACATTTTCATCTAAGTGTTTGCTCTTACCACCACCTGCTCCATACACGGGGACTGTAATCAGCTCCTAATCAGACCGAGAAATGAGAAATCATCAGAATAATATTGGGCGCTAATGAAATGAAACTCCAAAAAGATTCCAAATACAAAGGTATTATTATTTTGGTGTTTTCGACAAATTGTGCCTATACAAAAATATCATTTTTAAGGTACAAAATATTTTGAGATACAATTTGCTTCATGATGATATGTTTCATATGTTGAGATACAATTTGTTTAATGATGATCAATGATAATATACTAAAGTTATATGGAATTAATGACATATCAGGCACAACAATCACTGTTTATTTTATAATTAATAAATATTAATATAAAAAATATATAACAGTTTGTAAAAAAATGATTACTTAAACCTAATAAATCTCTGTCATTATAATTATTATTATATTACGCACTACATACAAGTAAATGTATATATAAATTTATGAACCACAGCAAAACATGTCTCTAATTTAATAAAATTTCAAATGTTCAACACACAACTTTTGCAAACATGTATTTTTATAATGAAAAGCATTAAAATATGTATATAATACAGAATTTTTAAATTAATAATGAATCAATTATATATAAAAATACAAAGGAATTTATCTGAAACAAATAATATAATTAAAAAAAGATAAAGAATGCATGAAAATCACAGATAAAGTAAATAAAATTAAGGTCACCAAAATCATTTGACTTATAACGACTATAAGTATAGATGGTGATTAATGAAAAACAGTAAATATTCAATGAGATTTAAGAAAATAAAATCCATTGATATGAAATGTAGCAAGTATATTTATTAAAAGATAATTTAATAATGAGGAAGATGTCATTCGGAAATTGGTGCAATGAAATTTGTAAGTTTTAATAATACATTATTAATAAGAAAAACAAAGAAGTACTTGGAATAAAATATAAAATAAGAAATGAAATATTGTAGAGTATACAAATTATAGTATTTTGTTCAATTGCATGAGTGCTAGACTATTTGCTTTTTGTAAAATTATTGTTAAGAAGAAATGGCAATTTTATTATTAATGCAAAAACATTTTATCATTTACAATTTGTATTAAAAAAAAATTAATATTAAATTCAAGAGCCAGTAAACATCTTTCATAATTATTATCACAATATTGAATTATTTTTCCATTAACTTTGTCTCATAACATGAGTATAAGGTAATAATAAACAAGAAGAATTTGATAATTAATAATAATTACATTCATATTATATAATATTTATGACAAACTAATTTTTAAATATTTACCGACGATTTTATTTGTGTGCAATATTTTTCATGAATATAAATATAAAATAATTAATATATGGACATAATTGAAATGATATTATGAAAAAAATAGATTGTAGATATTAAGTAAATGTGTCAAAATATCAATACATAAGGTGGATTAAAAGGCAATTGGATAAGACAAAGGATTTAGTTGAATATATAACATACAAAAATAAATATTACAATATTGTGATAAAATATTATGAAGATGTATGATACAGAGATGTCTTAAGATAAGATATGGAACATAGTTCATTTCTTTGATTAAAAATGTATTTAAATTTCTTATACTTTTTCTTTGAAAAAAAAATACACAACTTCTTATTATGTGAAAATTTTGATCACCATGGACGGTAAATATCATCTTTTAAGCAGACACCAAGCTGGTAAGGCACACCGAATAAAATATGTATGAATTTAGTCTTATTACGACAATGCACAGGATTTTCCATGGGGATTTCTAAAGAAACAAATGAATTATTGTCACATAAAAATCATTAATTTCAAATAATTGCTAAAATGGTAAAAAATGTCACAGCCTTAATATTTAAGGTCTCAATGATTTACAGTATAGAATATGACACATGACTTATTATGTATACGATACATTTAAAAAATATTTTTTAAAAATTTGATTTTGCATTGCTCGTTAAAAATAACAAACAAACAACAATAATAAAATCAATTTAGAGTTAATGTAAAACGTTGCTATAAATCAATTTGTAAACTTTTCTATAAAAATATAATATATAATAATGACTCACCAAAAACAATGTAATAAAGTTTAAATACAGATTTAAAAATCAACTTACTTATATAATTTCCTTTTGATATTTTAGAAATAATTTGAGCATAATATTTAAAATGCATATCTCTATCAAAAGAGAATACTTTAAATTAAATTGCACATTGTATATGGTAAAAAGGATTTCATGCTATTGATAACAATTGGCAATTTGTGTGAACATAGCGAAAGGATCATAAATCATTTGAAGGCTAAACAGAATATTGAAAAAACATAAGACAGTGGGCTGGTATTACAGTCGGCCCTCAACTCATTGAGTTTGTTAATCTCAATATTAATGTTAAGGGGAGATTGAATCCATTTCCGTATTACAGTGCAATATGACATATTTTACTTTTTCTGTGGTTATCATCTGTCAAATTTTAAATAACCTCAAATAATACCAACTACAAAACGTGACGCTACAACTTGAAATACTATTGTTTTATTATCCAACATGGTAAATTTAATTTTTTTCACAAAAATAATGCTTTTAAATGTTTGTTTCAATATGGCTGTCAGTTTGTTTTGATGTGTGGTGCCACCGTCGATACAACTAACGCCTCTAGTGATAGAACACTGAAACTACACTCGTTGCCTAGCAACGAGTCGAGAAATGACAGTTGACTCACCGTTAAGTACTTAATCCGCCAGAAACGTTGAGTTAAATATTTGTCGTTTTAGTAACGTATTTGAGGGAAGATTAGACCTAAACGGACATTGTAATACGCTATTTTTATGCAAAACTTTAGTTTAGCTCTTAAACTGAGACTGTAATATCGGCCCATAGACTTAACATTCATTTGTGTACAAATAAACTTGTATAATACATATTTTTGCTTGTGAACAAAATATTTATTTTAATTATTTACTTTTCAAGCTTTTACTTATAATGATACACTTAACACTAACATTAATGATCCAATTTGCACTTTTAGTTGTGAACATAATATATATAATGTTGTCACACAAATTACCTCTAACTTGGTGTGAATTATAACACCACATTTATATAAGCTTTATAACTAATGAGGTGACATTGATGACACTTACATTTCATTAATTATTACTTGACTATTATGTCATTTACATTCCTAAGACCAAAATTCTATCACATGTAAAAATATATCATCTAATCTGCCAAAAGAGGAAGTGATTTTTTCAAGTTCCATTTTTTCTTTTTTTTTATTGGCGCTTCACTTTGATTGTAGTCATTCAAAACGTTCGAATGACTGTTAAAATTTAGAATCTTTTTGAACCACTTCTTTTTCTTGATAGTATCCTTTTTGACCGAATCTCCATTTGATACAATATCCGGAATGTCTAAAGCACTTATACATAGTCCTGTATCATTGGACAACATGTCCGATGAATTGTCAAAGTTTATCATACGGGTCAGGGAATCAGAAGGACTGGAAAGGTTTACCATACTTGAAGCTTGTCCCAAAGGTTGGTGATGATAAGTATTTGGTTCTGCAGGAAGACCGTTGCTTTGTATACTCATTGTTGTGTCAGGAGGTGAAATTGTTATGGATGGTGGTTTTTGATCAATCTCTGATGAAATACAAGATGGAGCACTTGCTATTGCCAATCTTGGTGCAACATATCTGTTTGGTAGTACAGATAATGTTTTCACACTCGATTCCAGCTCACGAATTGTTGCCCTGTAAAAAAAACTTATTTTTAATAAATCAATTATTATATAATGGTATAATACTTTCATAAACCTGCGGAATAAAAAAAATAAGAAGTATTTTTACAAAACGAGATAAACGAGAAAAATAAACACATGCATATTGACAGTAGGGTCAGAATATATGACATGCGTGCGACCGATCATGACGTATGCTGTGGAAACGCGAGCAGACACTGTACGAACCAAGGGGCTCTTAAGGACAACGGAGATGAAGGTCCTAAGGTCAATCACTGGTAAAACTCTCCGAGATCGTGTTCGCAATGTTCAAATAAGGAAAACATGTGGAATAGAGGACATCGTTCGGTGGAGTAGATCCAGAAGAAGGCATTGGAGGGACCACATAGCCAGGATGGACAGTGATATACTTGCGTATATAGCGGCGAATGAAATTCCTTCTGGCCGCCGCCTACCCGGAAGACCACCCAAGAGATGGAAGGATAGCTGGACTTCGTCATCCCAGGAGGCATAGTTTCTGAAGAACAGACCAACTAGGTCTACTAAATGAAGAAGAAGAAGAGATAAATTTGTTATTTTCTCCATCTTGAAATTTCAGATTTGTAGAAAAAATATTGATCAAAATTCCAAAACACAGTTCATTAACATGTATAAAATAATATACAATAACTACACAATAACTTCAGTATACCTCAGTTATGAACATGAATATCGAATAGTTTTGAGAACAATGTTCTCTTCATCAGGATAACATACATACTAAACATGAATTTACTGAAGAAGTGAAAAGTGTTCTCAAAACTAGTCGAATGAGTGGTAAAAAAAACATGATCCCATACAGTTTTTTTCTTCCAAAATAACGAAACATAAAAATATTTTTAACTATTTACTAGAGATTCAAAGGACATTTATACAAAAGTAGGATGTGGAGCTAATAAATCGAAGTATAATAAAATAAATCTTGGAGGGAATATCCACCAAAAATAGATTGTTTATTCAAATAATCTTACTTATATCTAGTTCAAGTCGCTATTCACAAATGATTTAACTGAAAAATCTTAAACAAACCTTTGACTATAAGTGAGAGGGATGGGGGTCGTTCTAAGCGAGTCTCGAAGTTTATCCCAAAAGTTCCAGAGTTTCCCAGATCTTTGATAATTGAGGAAGAAATAATAAGATAATTGTGGAGGAAGTTGACAGTTTTTATATAGACATGGTACAATTTTTCTTTGTCTTTGTTCTGTAAAAAAAGGCAAATGTCAATAAATAATTAATTCAGGTGACTATGGGCCGGTATTACAGTCTCAATTTAAGAGCTAAACTCGAGTTTTACAAAAATATAGCATATTACAGTGTCCGTTTAGGCCTAATCTTCCCTCAAATACGTCACTAAAACGACAAATATTTAACTCAACATTTCTGGCGGACGAAGTACTTAACGGTGAGTCAACTGTCATTTCTCGACTCGTTGCTAGGCAACAAGTGTAGTTTCAGTGTTCTATCACTAGAGGCGTTAGTTGTATCGACGGTAGCGCCACACAACAAAACAAACTGACAGCCATATTGAAACAAACATGGGCATTTAGCAGCATTATTTTGGTGAAAAAAAAAAATTTACCATGTTGGATAATAAAACAATAGTATTTCAAGTCGTAGCGTCCCGTTTTGTAGTTCGTATTATTTGAGGTTATTTAAAATTTGACATATAATAACCACAGAAAAAGTAAAATATGTCTATAATTGAAGATTTAGTAACTCACATGTCATATTGCACTGTAATACAGAAATGGATTCAATATCCCCTTAACATTAATCTAGAGTTTAACAAACTCAATGAGTTGAGGGCCGACTGTAATACCGGCCCTGTAGAAAACATCAGGTAATGGGTATTAGATGGTAGGTAGTGGACTGTATTTTAAACGATCTCACCGATGCTACTTTATTCCTGGTTCACTGATTGATTCTTTTCTGTGCACACATCCACACGCAGTGGTCTTCAAACTTGTACTGAACATTTTTAACGTGACACTTATTGTCACCCAAAATTATTGTAGCAAGTGACAATTGTCGAATACATCGGTGAGGGGACAATGGTAAGGAAAGGATTCAAAGGAAATATGCTTCTACAGGCCCTATGAAAACACATGTACATAATATATGGGAAAATCAGTGTTTGATAAATTATTTAAAAGTTTAATGACAAAACATCAATGTGATTATATATAATGATAGATCAAATATTTTTATAGTTGCATATACGCAAACATTGGATGAAACAAGCCAAAAATAAACTTACCTATAATATTAATATTTTTTAGAGTTTTCATTTTATAATTTACTATAAACACAAATGAGCAATTATGATCTAAACAACAATTTGAAAATGGTCAAATAGAGCAAGAAGCAATCTTAGATGAAGATTTACTTTAAGTTCAAATAGTATTAATATTAGAAAATAATTATAAATGACATTAAAAGTATTTATCAATTGATGCATTTTAAGTAAAAACAAAATTACAAACCGATTCCCAAAGCTTGTGCAAAGTCCACAAAGAAAGCATTGGCAGGGGATTCCAAAAATGCTGGTGAAACTATGACAATTAATCTGTGACACCTTTCAGAAATTAAACGTAACACAGCTCCGTGTTGTGAACTTAATCCTCCAAGCATATCTCTATCTTTTATGCATAACTGAAAATAATAAATGAAATTAAATGAGAAATTTACAAATACATACACATCTTACTAGTTGAAGTGTTCAGAATTTGTAGACGATAAGGTATGTAAGTTATGCCGACCGCCGAGGCACAGTTGGTAAGCCGTTCGGTTTCTGTGCGGGTGTTCTGGGTTCGATTCCCAGGAGAGGAGAAAATATTGCTTCTCTGGGCTGAAAATACTGGTTATTTGGAAGAAATTGCCATACGGAAATAAACTCACCACTTGTGCAGGGTGCAAGGAAGTGTTTATTATTACTATTATTATGTTTGTTAGTCTTGAAGACTCTACATGATTTGGCTTCACATTATTGAGACCATGAGGATAACAGAGTAAAATATCTATAATTAAAACGAGTATATCTCATTTAATTTTTACACAGCAAAAAAAACAATATTATGTTTTGTTACCAATTTTTAGAATTTTTTTGAAGTTATTAAATTTTTTTGTGAAATATCCCATTGAACAAAATAAATTAAGAGGATATATAACGCTAAATCTAGTGACTGAAAACATGATATATTAAAACCGCCTAATGAACTATGAAGTTACGCGTTAGTAAGGTTAACTATCGCGTGCATTATAAAAGGTTTATACATGATTTAAATTATCGGAAACCCAAAATTTGTTTTTCTCTTTGCATTTTAAGAACAAACCTAGGTTACTTGATACGAAAAAACTTTATCGGTCATTCACATTGATTTTATGCACTTTTTAAGCACATTAACAATTTATTTCTCTACGACACATTATGGAGTAATTAAAAAAAAATGCTGCAAAAAAGGATATTTTTTTTATTTATTTTAAGGGAATGAAGACTAAATTTTGAAATTGTGTGACGAACATTCACTAGAGAAATGTTGAAAACACTTATGGATTTTTTTCTAGACACATACTATTTTACATATTTTAGGAATTTGATTTGAAATTGGGGTATTTAGGTTTATATGGCCCCTTAATCGACTTACTAACATCACATCCTCAGTCAGTGTAAAATGGCCTTCAAAGGAATAAATTAGACCCTAATGTATGTGAAGGTCTAAGCATTGAGACTTTTAAAAATATACTTAAGACTTCTTTGTTTCATATAGACAACAATTCAATTATAGCACCCTCTCAGTGATCTTGTATCTCTGGGCTTGACAATTATGACAATATGGTAAGTGGTGGTTATTCTGAAATTAATATGATTGTGACAATGATTAATATGAACACATATATAATTCCACAATTTATTTTATTTTTCTCCCGACGACCGTTTCGGCTTATAAGGCCATAATCAACTGGTGTTGAATACACAGTTCACATTTCTTTTATACAAAATTTAACAAAGGTTATAACAGGTAAATAGATAAATGTATGTATATAATGCTATTAATGATGGGAAAACCTGACACATAATGAGGTACTGGAAAAGGGACAGACAAATGGGTATTTGTGTGAGAGGGAGAGAGAAGGAAGATATACAATTAAAATTAAAATAAGCCATGTGTATAGGAATTGGATTTTTTGGTAAAGCCCATTATTACTATTTCAGTATGTCAATTTCTTAATAATTATGGGTGGCAATTTATATAGTTCTTATATGTAAATAACTAAAATAATATATTATAATGACAAAAAATTATTATGTTACACATAAATATTTATACATTAGGGTTTCTATTTTATACTATATTTGTTTGACACATCAATAACAAATTTTATGAGCATATATATAAAATGAATTTAAGAAAGACGCATATAAATTATTTAAGTACATGATAAGAAACAGTATCATTACATTTAACACATTTTATGAACATATTTAAAAAAGGACACATTTAAATGACATATATGTATAAGATAAAAAACTGATATTTGTTTGACATATCAATAACAAATTTTATGAGCAATAATGAATTTAAGAATGACACATTTAAATTATTTGAGTACATGATAAGAAACACTATCATTACATTTTACACATTTTATGAACATATTTAAAAAAGACACATTAAATGACATATGTGTATAAGATAAAAAACTTATATTTGTTTGACATATCAATAACAAATTTTATGAGCATATATATAATGAATTTAAGAGTGACACATTTAAAATATTTAAGTACATGATAAGAACAGTATCATTACATTTAACACATTTTATGAACATATTTAAAAAAGGGGGGGGGGGGGACACATTTAAATGACATATAAGATAAAAATATTGTTACATTTAGGTACTGTTATGTAGGATTTCGTGTCTACATGTAATATGTGTATAGGGTTACATAAGATATGTCACGCGGGTCAGTGATAACTTACAAGTGTTTAATAATAATATATATATAAATGGTTTTCATTAAGTTAATAGGAAATAATTGGTCGCTGGTGTATGTACACACACGATACACGCAACGAGCATGCACCCATGGAGCCATAAACTCGCGGCATATAACTCAATGGTTCATAGACTCCTCAGTGTCCCTCTAAATGAAGTGTCTTACAAGGAAGAATTAAATACAATTCATCAAATTGCATCGAATAATGGTTTCTCTTCAGAAATTGTGAATAAAATTGTTGATAAAATGACACGCAGATGTAACCAAAACCAAATCTACCCTATCATAAATAATGAAAACCTTAATTCAGAATCCATTTACATTACTCTAGAATACTTCGGTAACTTAACAGAAAAAATAGGAAAAATTTTCAAAAAAAGCAACATAAACACGGCGTACAATATTAACAACAATTTAGGATCCAACATAAAAAACTGTAAAGAAAAAATAGAGAAGTTAAAGAAATCTGGTGTGTACAAGATTAAATGCGACGATTGTGACGCAATCTACATAGGACAGACTGGGAGACCCTTTAACAGACGATTTAACGAACACAAGAGGGCTTTCATCCATGGACATCCGGAAGCATCCCAGTTCGCCAAACACCTAATAGACAATAATCACTCTATTTCAGAAAATAACGAACCTATCCCTCTTCACTACAACAATAAAGGCCTTAAACTCAACCTCATGGAACAGTTACACATAAATAAAAACCTTAAATACAATCTAATCAATGAACAAATTAATATATATAATTCGCCGCTTCTGGATATATTTAAAAATAATTAAAACACGCAATAACATTTTCATCCCCCCATTCAACCATTCTTTATATTGAATATGTGTACATACACCAGCGACCAATTATTTCCTATTAACTTAATGAAAACCATTTATATATATATTATTATTAAACACTTGTAAGTTATCACTGACCCGCGTGACATATCTTATGTAACCCTATACACATATTACATGTAGACACGAAATCCTACATAACAGTACCTAAATGTAACAATATTTTTATCTTATATGTCATTTAAATGTGTGTCCCCCCCCCCTTTTTTAAATATGTTCATAAAATGTGTTAAATGTAATGATACTGTTCTTATCATGTACTTAAATATTTTAAATGTGTCACTCTTAAATTCATTATATATATGCTCATAAAATTTGTTATTGATATGTCAAACAAATATAAGTTTTTTATCTTATACACATATGTCATTTAATGTGTCTTTTTTAAATATGTTCATAAAATGTGTAAAATGTAATGATAGTGTTTCTTATCATGTACTCAAATAATTTAAATGTGTCATTCTTAAATTCATTATTGCTCATAAAATTTGTTATTGATATGTCAAACAAATATCAGTTTTTTATCTTATACATATATGTCATTTAAATGTGTCCTTTTTTAAATATGTTCATAAAATGTGTTAAATGTAATGATACTGTTTCTTATCATGTACTTAAATAATTTATATGCGTCTTTCTTAAATTCATTTTATATATATGCTCATAAAATTTGTTATTGATGTGTCAAACAAATATAGTATAAAATAGAAACCCTAATGTATAAATATTTATGTGTAACATAATAATTTTTTGTCATTATAATATATTATTTTAGTTATTTACATATAAGAACTATATAAATTGCCACCCATAATTATTAAGAAATTGACATACTGAAATAGTAATAATGGGCTTTACCAAAAAATCCAATTCCTATACACATGGCTTATTTTAATTTTAATTGTATATCTTCCTTCTCTCTCCCTCTCACACAAATACCCATTTGTCTGTCCCTTTTCCAGTACCTCATTATGTGTCAGGTTTTCCCATCATTAATAGCATTATATACATACATTTATCTATTTACCTGTTATAACCTTTGTTAAATTTTGTATAAAAGAAATGTGAACTGTGTATTCAACACCAGTTGATTATGGCCTTATAAGCCGAAACGGTCGTCGGGAGAAAAATAAAATAAATTGTGGAATTATATATGTGTTCATATTAATCATTGTCATAATGGAATTCTACAAATTAGATGCCGTCACAATCGAAAGATTGAAAAGTGCGTAATATGATTGTATTGAAATGAATCCAATTACAAAGATGTTATTGTTTACCAAATCAATTGTCATCCAATGGTGCGCATTTTGGTTATCCTGAACATGCTATTGTATTGTCTATGGTCAAAAGCAATTGTAACTATTTTCAGATTAATCTGTTATAACTCAACACCCGTTTTATTCAATAAAACTGATTATATTTTGCTTTAAACTAAAAAAATACAAATAATAAAAACATTATATTTGGATATGTTTTTTTTAACAACATACATAAGTACCTACGCATATTTAAAAGGAAAAGTATACGGTTAGTTACATAGAAAATCTAAATATTTAATACAACAAAACATCAAACTTTAAATAACACACATTGACTGCTTGTTATGATTTCAATAACCTTTTCGATGGACTAATCCAATGATGTGTGTTCAGAATAATCACCATTCCATTACGCCATTTTGTATTGTGATAATGTCAAAAGTCAATTGTTGTGTATATTGTTTCAAAATTACCTCCAGTATAATATAGACAAATAATATTTCCTCCTTTACACACGAGTGCTTGCACTCTAGTAAAGGGTAAATATGTTTTGTCTTACTGTGAATCTTTTCTATATAGTTTGTTTTATATTTTGTATATGTTATAACTTAATAAAATAAAAAAAAAAAAAAAAAAAATGACATGAAGAAGTTTTAGTGCAAAAAGAATGAACAATATGAGTAGCAAATACTTGTAAAAATAAATTTTTATGGTTTAAAAAAAAAAGGCTTACTTTAAAGCCATAATTCTCCATTCGTGTGATTAATTCGTAAACAAAATCTATGTCCTCATCGGCAAATAAAACAAATGCGTCATACAATTGGGGAATCGATTGACCTTGTTGCGATAATTGCATATCGTGAACTGTCAATATGTCGTGATCTGAGGCAGTTGGTAACTCTGATGTGCAGCCATTTGAAAGATTTCCACTTCGTGGTGTGTTTAGAAAATCTACAGCATCAGAAACTGTAAGTATAAGGACATTCATCACATGTTAATAATGAATCAAATAAGACAAAGCACTGTACAAAAATAACAGATAATAAAACAAAGATCTGAACCATAAGAAAGTTTATAATTATAAATTCTTTGTTTTCACCATTTTTGAGTATTTTATGTCAACCGATTTCAGAGCAGACACGTTCCCTCATCTGAACATACTTATACATGAGATGGGTCGATGGCAGAGCGGTTAGCGCGCTGGGCTAGTAATCCAGTGATCGCGAGTTCGAATCCTGCCTCGACCGATTTCGTTCACCTATAGCACAAGCATTTATTTGCTTATTTTAGGGAACGTAGGAAGATGTATATGAGGCATATAGAAACAAAGACGGCAGTGTCCACTTTATTCAATTATTGGCAATCACGAAAAAACGTTTTATTTGTTCTTTATTCAATAACTTGTGAAAAAAAATGTATATTATTGAGTAAAATAGGTTTAAGATTAATATTTTAAAATTTACATACATGCCGTTTTTGTTGCAAACCTTTGGACACTTCCGCTTTTGTTTCGCAAACAGTTGGACACTGCCGGTTTTGATGCACACACATTACAATGGCTGGTTTGGAAATGTCGCAGTCAATGGAATAACACAGGAGATTTTTTTTATAATTTGAAATAAAATCATAATAAATAATTTAAAGTAATATTATCAAATATTGAATTATTAACTTTGTGGCACATTCTATAAACTATATTTTATTATTTTGTATAAACCACATTATTGAAATTAAAATGTTTAAAATCTGACTGACAAATATAATTTGTCTACATTTGTTTTTTTCATAATGTATTTTTTTGTTGTATACTTTATAAAACTGTATTTGTCCCTTAAATAAATAAATAAATGTCTAATTCATGAACTGGACGATTAGTATTCACAATGACACTATTTGACATTTGCCAGCAACAAACAAACACTTTCCTCTTTTTCTTGGCAATATTTGACTTCCATTTGTCAGGTTGTTTCGCACGTTTCCTTGTTGATTCTTGTGGTAAAATGTCCGGAAAACTCTCCATTTTTATAATAAGTATAGATTAACTAAATCAGATAGACGTAGTAACTAATATAATCACTTATTAATGCTTGATTCACTTAACACAACCACACAAGTTTGTATGAAATATTCAATAGCCGCCATTACATTTGGAGCGCCCTGATTGGTCAATTGAAAAACTGCCACCTTTGTTTCAGAAAGAGATGGACAATGCCGTTTTTGTTGCAACATCAAAATTTTAAATTAAAAATAAGATGTATTAATGCCGTTTTTGTAACAATCAGATAATCCATGGTGAAAATATACAACTTTCCGAACAAAACTGCATACTCAACTCATTTTCGACTATATATGGACATTGCCGTCTCTGTTTCTATATGCCTCATATATACTTGTTTAACAAGGACATATTCATTTAAAAAAAAAATACAAAGTATAAGTTTGTTTGAATGAGTGAGCGGGTTGCGTAATTTACCTTTCCGTGTTGATTCCGTGGAGGCAAGTACTGCCTCAAATTATGCACTAGGGTATTACACATCAAATCATCCAGCCTTGTCACCCATGGTCTCAGATTTTGTTGATATTTTTTTTTATTTGTTCTTTTTGACATCCTTATTTAACAATGCAAAATATTATTTTGATATATTGTATACTTTTTGAGATATAATTTTTTGAAATTGGTTAAAAAATGAACTGAGGGCTATTTCCGAGGCCTTGCATTTTTTTTTGACACCATAGTATAAAAACATCATAACTTTTTCAATTTTTGATGTATATCAATAAATTTTTCTTTAATATTCTAATAAATAAATGCAGATTTATATAAAAATACAATTATACATTTTATATAAAAAAATGTTAAACTTGTGTTTTTTCTGGTTATTTTTTTGCAAAAAACATTACATTCAAGAATTCAAATATCAAAGCCACTCAATTTTTTTTTTATTTAAAATACTATAAAGTTTATTAGTGAATAAAAAAAATCATGGCTTTTTGAATGACAATGTTAAAAATGTGATTTAGAATGCGAAAATAGGTAAAAACAGAGTGAATGGAGCACTAAGACCAATTATGAATGATCGCAACATATCAAAGGATGCCAAAGTTGCCATTCATAATGCCGTCGTAGTGCCAACCTTGACGTATGCAAGTGAAACCTGGACATGGCAGAAGACGCATGAAAGTAGAATAAATGCAGTTGAAATGAGATCGTTAAGAAGGATTTGTAATAGAACGATGTATGACCGGGTAAGAAATGAGGACATAAGGAAAGAATGTAAGATGAAGAAAGATGTCATTACTAGAATGAAAGTGAACACTGAGATGGTTTGGTCACATGGGGAGAATGAATGAGGAGCGCCTGACGAAGAAAATATACAGAGCGGAAAGGAATGGAATGAGAGGTCGGGGACGCCCAAGAAAGGGATGGCACGACCATGTGAACGAAATTTTGAAAGACGGAAATGTTAGAAGTGTGAGCAATAGACGAGCATGTATGAGACGATGCATGAATGTGGACGAAGCGAGGGATGCGTGCCAGGATAGAAAAATGTGGCGTTCGGTTCTCTCTGCCTACCCCGCAAGGGACATGGCGTGATGGTATGTAGGTATGTATGTAAAATAGGTACAATTGACCAGCAGTTCCTACTACATTGAAATGCTCAAAAAAATAATTATTTGTCAATTAATTTGTCTTGTGCCCATCACATAAAATATATGAAAACTATTCACAATACAAAAAAAAAATGCAATATGTGTCATGGCAAGAACAAAAAGCCTACTACTTCACTAATTCAACTAGTCGAAAGTATTTTCTTTATATTCATTGCGTTATATGATATTGAATTTTATTTTCAATCATTCATACCATCAGGGCATATCCCACAATGTGGGGTAACCAGCGACAGGTGTGCGGGTGTGCATTACGTTATAAAAGGAAGCACAACACATGCGTATTAACTCACACATCAGTCTTGTCTAACCTAGAAAGGGTGGTGATCATCAAAGGTGTTTATTATTTAATTAGTTGCAATATTGATAAATGTGAAATTATATTTGTTGTAAAACATTCCTTTTGACTATTTTTGTTGTATAACATTTTAACATCTTGAGTATTTAATTGATATTTTTGTCAGGAAAATAGTGCACCCATCCTGATCATTTTGTAATAGATGGATCAATTCATGAAACTTTACTACTTACTATAAGGAGAACATAACAAATATCATCTCTAAAAGGCCAGGGAAAGGATGGAGCAGGACTACACGGATGTAGAAATTTTATTTTAATATCACCTTACTTTTCATGTTTTCGAATAACTAATTCAAAATATCTTCAGATTGTGATTCAGAGTGGTTAAAGCTTTGTGTCCCAGGAACTCTTCAACAAAATCTGAGACCATGGGTGACACGGCTGGATGATTTGACGCGTAATGACCCACTAGTTTTATGCGCTAATGCACATAAAAACTCGTGTTGAATTCAAAGCATGTGTCCTCCAAATGCACATGGTTTAGCAACGCAAACTGATCCTGCTAATACGTGTTCAATTCAAGGCATGCAAATCTACATTATATGAAAAAAAAATTGTCGACAGTTTTTTTTGTATGATATGAAATACTGTAAAAATTTATGAAAGCAACCATTTAGAATCCTCCGATTCTATACATTTACAGTGACAAAAAAGTAAAAATGTTTTGTAAAACAGATATACATCATTGCATATAATATTATTTGTAGGTACATATTACAGTTTCTGATCCTTCTGGGTATTTCTGCTGTCTGGTTATCCTTTCCCAGAACGATCGGACTAGGTTGGGCAGCCTTTGGAAAACTTAAACATGTCCTGTGTTTGAAACATCTATCCTGCCTGTGCTTACGTATGGTCTGGAAACTATCACGCTAACTGCGAGGACCATACATAAGCTAAAATGCACTCAGAGATCCATGGAAAGGCAAATGATAGGCGTAAGTCTAAGAGACCAAATTAGAAATGAAGAAATCAGACAAAAGTTGTTGATGTCATGGATCGAGTTGTAAAACTTAAATGGCAATGGACAGGTCATGTTGCCAGACAGGGTACGAACAGATGGGCACCCAGAATTCTAAATTGGAGACCATGGGATATGAAAAGGGGAATAGGCCGGCCCCAGAAAAGGTGGGCCGATGATATTGTCCCTGTCGCTGGAAGCGGATGGGTTCGAAAAGCCCAGAAAAAAGACGAGTGGAAGCTATTAGAAGAGGCCTACATCCAGCAGTGGAGAGATGGCTGAGAAAGAAGAAGAAGAAGATTACAGTTTCATTTCACAAATGATGTTAGAGACGATAAATATAACCAACAATATGGTTTCATCAAAAAAATACCTTGACATATTTATTTTTTTTATTTTTGAAAACAGGGTAGTATACGTACTATAGTAGAAAAATATGTCAATTGAGTGAATTTGACTAAACATATTATAAAAATAAGTTTATTGAAATTTTGTTCTGATTGACTAGCATTTTGAAAATTGTATTTTTTGATATGTTATTCACAATTATTAATTCATTCATATTATATTGTATCCATATTACCTTATAAAGTAAAAACCAGTACCGTCTCACCTAAAAAAAATATAACATTCAGAATGGGTGGTGAACCTCATTAGTGAATTATGTGAGATGTTATTTTGCCCATTGTGTTTTCAAAAGAAAGGAGTGGAAGCACTATTCTAAGTCTTAACAGAAAAACAATTATATGTAAATATCATTTAAGATAATTATTGGATCTTAAGTATAATATTGTTACCGCGAACAAGAAAATGACAAATTTACTCACCGAATTGTCTTTGTGTGTCGTCCACAACATCAAAACGATCGATAGATTTTAAAAATTCTTGTAATCTTTGAAGGTTCGCGTTCTGTGGCCATTTTTCACTCCAGTGTGAAAGAACTCCAGCTGTAGGGTCTGACAAACTCGTAAAATATGGAATCATTTCAGCAGAAATATCTGCAAGGTGAGCGAGTCCTCTCCAATCCCTGAAAATTGCAAATAATATGTGACATAATGAAGAAAATAACACTTAACCTTTATGGTATTAGGCAATGCGTAATACGAGTATGGAACCTTGGTAGGTCGTCATCGGTAGGAATCACTTTGCACGGATTTAGAAGCATGGATAATATTTTTCGGGAGTCATCTTTTAAACAAGACACAGGAATTTCACAAAGATCTATATTATTTTCACTCATATTGAATGAATACACGACGCTTCACGTCAAATGTCATAACAACATAATATTGCCATTGAGTTAATAACGAATTGCCATATAACAAAATGCGGAAAAAAGGTGCGAAGCGTTTCAGAAATAAATCGAATATTTTTGTTTAAATTTATCTACAATTTTTTGTATGTCAAAGTCAGTATTGATATGACATGGATATGATATTTTTAAGTTATGTTGAAATCTTCATGTTCTGAATTGGTCCATTTTATTATTTCGAATATATACATTAGTATTGGTATGGCGTATGTGTTATGTCAATTTTTTACCATTTATTTACGTTTTGAGGAGGATATTATTTAATCTTTAATGATATTCGTTTTGGTTGCATTCTATCGTTATTATTATTATTATATCATACTAAGTACCTATAACCGTATTGTGGCGACTGTATTGGCACAATTAATACAATTTATAAGTATATTGAATATCTACCTAAAATAACTAAATTTACTTATTCAGCATTATTTTAAAAATAATTTAAGACATCTCTGTAATTGGCTTTGATACGTGTAATGTTTTTAAGCAATTTATGAATTAGCTGTTGAGATGAAATAATATAAAATAAATAAATAGGTTTTGTGCAATTAAGTTCGCAGGCGTTCGCATTGTTAAATCACTGTCACATGGACTCAGTCAACGTTGAACGATTGAACTTCAAATGTGTCTGTCGGGAAGATTCCACCAACCAATGTGTCCGTAATTGGAAGACGTGATTTCTAATAGCCTTCCGCAGTAAATATAACAAAAATCACGCTTTACACTATAATGCTTCATACTCTAACTGAGATGTTGTTAAAATGGCAATTTTCAACACTTCGAAGGCCTATACCTCAATCAATCGCTGTTACCTGCTAAGATATCCTTTTACAGAAAAAAAACAGCCATTAGTCTATGACGTAAGTCTGGCATTCCCTGGCTCTTGCTCTAATTGTTTTATTGGTTCATGAATATTTTCTAAAATTTTCAAAAATCTGTTAATTCGAAGTTTTTGAATATAAATTTATGAATACTTTTATATTGCTAATAAACATATTTTGAATAAAAAATAAAGACAAATTCAATGAATTTTAACAAATTTAATTGTTTATATTACAAATCAAATATGATAAAACATAGTTTTAATGTTTGCATTTTTATGACAATTTTTTGTGATAAGATTATTTTTTTATTAATAGCATGTTCTGAGTGTCTTGCCTGAGTTCACTGCTTCACCCTAAAACACTATCAAAGTAGGTTGGTATTACACTTTTGGTTGACTTATTGTTAAATGGACCATTTAGTATTCCATGTCAAAATTGATAATGAAAATGATTATTTACAACCCTCCCTATTTATTGTCTGAAAATAACTAAATATTTTCATTTTTATAAATGTAAATGAAAACATGATTGTATTATTGGATATATTTTTTTTATTTATTCCAAGAAAATTAATGAATGTCACAATATCACAATTCAGATTGTATAAAATTATAGCAGACCACAAGTGTCTTCACTTATAAAAATATTAATGCATACATTGATTACCTATATAAAATAATTGAAAACGTCTCTAACCATTAATAATATTATTTTTATTCCTCGCTACCCCAAGGTGATATAGTGGGAAGTTATGAATTTGCAATTTCAAAGGTTATTTTTTTATTGCAGATTGTCAATTAGTATTATGCTGCGATTGTATTCTGAAAGTTTCATCACAATGTATCTGTGTGCGTGTAATGTGTATTATGTGCTATGTACAGCGTGTTTATTCAAACTTATCGACTATAGGACCAAACTACTCATTCGATTCTTTTCTCGCTTAAACCCCATTAGATTTTGAAGGATATCTGAATATTGCTTCACATTTTTTTTAACTGTCAAATATTTCAAAGTGACCCCAAACAAAGGAAACTTAAAATTTTGATGTTTTTATTTTTGAATTGCTAAAAGGCACATCACTTTCATAAAATGGCATTGAAGAATTATCAGGTTTTCATAGTACCTAAAATATTTAAATCACAAATCATTTAACAAAAACATTTCATTAAAATGCTGAAAATTTTCCATACACAGTTTGACATTGGCCACTGCCTACTCATTTCTTTCATTATTATGAAATATTCTTTAGTTAATATTTTTTGTATTTAATTTTTAATTTGACATTATTTCAATGAACAAATCCATTTTGTCAAATTTAATAATATTAGAATTAAGTACATCAAATCATATTGGAATTTTCAGAAAGAGATATTTATTACATATTGGAAAACTTTTAGTGGGAATAACACGATAATTGCAAGGCGCATAGCATGATCTTGGCAATAAAAGAAAAAAAAACTAAATACAATAAATTAACCCACTCGGCCAACGTCGGGTATGTAAACTAACAAAAATATTTATCTTATATACGAATGATTCGATATGGATTTGTTAAAATAGAGTACACACCCCTGATTTTATTTCATGCGGCGATCAAATCAATTCTAGAATATTTAGTATGTATATGATTCATATCGTGTCCAAAATTGGAGTAGGCGGAGAGAAGCGAATGTAATATTTTCTACATATCTACTTAGTCTGTCTTTTATTATTTAAAATACACAGACGCAAGATCGGAATTATAAGTTTATTGAATAGATGTTTAGAAGAACTTGCATCTCTAGTCCCTCTTCGAATATATAGTCTCATTTACAATAGGGTTACTCGTTTTCGTATTTCAACAACCAGTCTCTTCTCGAACTCTTTTATTAACACAGCAGTTCGGAACGATCTTCCGAATTCTGTGTTTCCACCTTCTTACAACCCGGGTCTTTTTAAGATCCGAATTCATATTTTGCTGAGCTGATTGCAAACCCACCCTTCGTTATGAAGTGCGCTTCTTCGGAAGAGTACAATGGACTCAAAACCTAATAGCTGGTATCCCCTGCGTTTAGTCATGTAAAAGAAAAACATGATGGAGATGAGAATTGGATGATACGGTTTGTAAAGAAAACATTTTAATAGTACCGAAATACGGTCTTAATCATGAATGTTTGATACTAGTCTTGATATTGTATCTACTCGTTAAATATACCTAATATGATGAAAAAAATAATAGGTTTAATAAATATGAAATCACATCATGCCACAGTTACATTGTAGAGAAGATCACCCTAATGAAATGAAATAAAAACAGATTGGATTCCCATTGGAGTTGAAACAAGCTAAAAACATAAATGTACCTATTAAAGAAATGTTTAAAAAATACAGACAAAACATTAATCACTAAAATATTGTATGTTAACTTATAATGAGGGACACACACGAGCACTAAAATCATTTCAATATATTAAATTATAAACTGCTATAGAATAGGTTTTCAACCTAGTGAAGCAGCTTACGTTTCGCATGTAGGTAGTTTTAGGTATTTTTTTTGTATTATTATCAATGACTAGTGTATTACTAAAGTATTATTGATTTAAATTCTACCGTATCTAGATGTACAATGTATTCAATGATATTTTTACAATAAAAAAAAAACACATTTTTACTGTATTAAATGATTTGGATTTTTTCTCGCGTCTTTGAAATTAAACCCCCAACAACCACATGGCACGCGATCCCTTTCATCAAAAATGTAAACTAATGATTCTTCCATGTTCTGTGGTGAATTTCCCAATTCTAATTAGTGACTTATTTTGCTTGGTGGAATGCTTTCGCTTTGGGTAATTTATGTGATTCGATTAATCTATTCATTAAAGGATGACCTTCAACTCGTTTCAGATATTTGATTATGATATTATAAAAATTGAAATAAACAAAGGAAAATAAATAAATATATAAAGTGTTGAATACACAAAGGAAAAGTTCTTTTAATTAATTGTTTGTTTATTTTTTTATTAATCTTAAACAGGCATAACATGAGAATATATTAAATATTAAAAATGTTTCTTTTTTTTCACTCGTTCTTTTCGTTGTTTTAGATCGTGTCCAGCAAACCATCACTCACACGTCATTCTCACCAGGAAGCAGCAACTCGAAAGCCCCAAGCCAGAGCCCTTTTTTAGCCTGACCACCATTATTGCGCATGGAGTTACATACCTAATTTATTACATTTCAATTGAAAATAAGAGGTATACAAAATTACACAAGACCGTTTAGGGGCCATATAAATTTAAACACCCCAATTTCAAATCAAATTCCTCAAATATATGAAACAGTGTGTTTCTAGATAAAATACCATAAGTGCAGTTTTCAACATTTCTCTAGTGAATATTAGTCACACAATTTCAAAATTCAGTCTTAACTCCCTTAAATAATATTTAAAAATATCCTTTTTCACAGCATTTTCTTTTAAATTACTCCATAACTAATATGTGTCATAGAGAAATAAATATTTTATGTGCTTAAAGAGTGAATTTAATCAAAGTGATAAAGTTTTTTCATTTCAAGTAAGGTTTGTTCTTAAAATGCAAAAAAAAGGTTTCAGATAATTTAAATCATGTATAACACTTAGACAAAACAGTAACTTGAAAATATTTAAGCGAGACATTAAAATTTGGATTAAAAAAAAGGGCAGAGACTATATTAAAAATAAATTAATCACCTGAACTCATAAAATACTCCCATAGTTACTAACCAAAATTGAAAACTAATAAGACATCTATACACTGTCTCAGAACAGGTTTCACCTAGTGAGGCAGTTTATGACAATAGTAAAATATCTGGTAACTATTATGTAACCTAAGTTAAATATATTATATTGTATTAAAAAAAAATTCTTTGTTACTAGATTTAAGGAAAATTGTATTTTATATAATAAATAAATAAATAAATAAACCTTTTTCAATGCACGCGATAGTTACCCTTACTAACACTTAACTTTATAGTGCATTAGACAGGTTTTAATATATGTATATCATGTTTTCAGTCACTAGATTTAGCGATATGTCCTCTTAAACATTTTGGTTTTGCAAGCATATTCTCGAATTGATAGTGTAGTGATAGTCCGAGAGATATCAACGTTTTCGTTGAACCATTTTTTAATGGCTGGTTTTTCGATATTATCTTTCTTAT
This sequence comes from Molanna angustata, assembly GCA_963576475.1. NCBI lineage: Eukaryota > Metazoa > Arthropoda > Insecta > Trichoptera > Molannidae > Molanna > Molanna angustata. Next base: position 11,931,668 of record OY754970.1, on the reverse strand, counting down.
TAAATATAGGTGTGAAAAAGCTGACCGCCGTGGCACAGTTGGTAAGTCGTTCGGTTTCTGTGCGGGCGTCCTGGGTTCGATTCCCGTAATTGATTTAAATTCATTTCTCACGCTAATGTTGCTTCTCTGGGCTGGAAACACTGGTTAATTGGAAGAAATAGCCATACGGCAATAAACTCTCCACTTGCGCAAGGTGCAATGATGTGTTCATTATTATTATTATCTGTGGGATATCTCGGCAGAAGCTGGTGGTTACATCAAGATGCGGGCTATCGCCAAGGATTTTGATTATTTATTGAAGTTCTATTATTTTATATAGTATGATTTAGAAACCGTCTGACTATTGAACATGTGAAGAGTATTACTGATTTTTGGTGATGGGTGTATGTGTTTTTATTGATATTAAGTAATTTAAGTGAAGTGTGTAACGATTTTGGGATTATTCCGATTGAGGATATTATTATTGGTACTATTGTCACTGTGTTTTGGTGCCACATCTCTTTGATATCGTTGGCAATAGGGATATATTTTTGAATCTTTTCGTTATGTTTCTTCTGTAAGTTTTCTGTGTTGGGTACCGATATGTCTATTAGGTAGGTGGTTTTTGTAGTCTTAACGGTGAGAGTAATGTCTGGTTTGTTACTTAGTATAGTTTTGTCTGTTATAATGTCACGGTTCCAGTAAAGTTTAGCGTTTTTATTATCTAGGACGTTCGTTGGTTTGTATTGGTAGTATGGGGTTGATCTGTCTATTAATTTGTATTTTGTAGTGCTAAATCTTGGTGGATATGTTTTGCCACGTTGTCTATTGATGTATTCCTTCTTTGTAAGTATTCCACATCTACTAGTTATTATTATTATTTAAAAGGTAAGCCTGGGAGTGGTTGCGTTTACCAGTGCGTATCATCTTTATTGGTGAAAATTGCAGATTTTAGCATTATTTCAATATAATTTGTACTTGTATGTTTATTTTATTTATTTATTTATTTATTTACTCTCAGAAAGCTACAGCTATCAATTATATCATTTACAATTCAGTTTTTAAATTTTAACATAGCCAAAAATGCTTTCTTCTATTTACATTTGTGAATGTACAATGTTTGGTGACATACTTAGTTATGAAAAAAAAATATACAACAAGTAACATCAATTAAAAAAAAAGAGAGAAAAGATACATAAAAAATAATAATAATATAAAAGTACATTAATATAAGAAAAAACAAGTAGGTACATAATATGTATGTTTTAGGATGACAAGGAGGACCGGGATCATTAGTGATTGAGGAGGGGATTGTTGGATTGTGTGTTAGGATTTAAGAACATCTTTATCTGTTTTTGATAATGCAGTAATGTGTCGTGAAAAATGTCCGTGTGTTTGAAATGTGTATTGTAATCTCGCTGAATTCTAAACAAAGGTGCAAAGTATCTGTAATTAGTGTGGCATACTGGTAAGTGAAATAAATTATGTGAGCGGGTATGTCTATTTGGTATATGGAGTGATATATTATTGAGTATGTCCGGCGAGTCAATCAAGTTATTGCAAATTTTGTAAAGTAATATTAGGTCAAAATAAAGTCTCCTGTTTTGTAATGTAGTCATATTTGTGTTATTGGTACCTGTGTCCGCCCGTTTGTGAAATATGTTCTTACTTTTACTGAAAATATAAAAAAAATATATGTAAAAAAATAAAAAAAAGAAGTACGTTGTCCAGGTATGCGTTGAACAAATCACCAAGTTTCATTGTAATCAGATGGATAGTATGAGAAAAAAAGGACTTACAAAGGTACAAATGTTGGGTACTTAAATATCCAATTTTCACATATAGAAAGGGGATGCGCACTGGTAAACGCAACCACTCCCAGGTGTCAGACTTACCTTTTTTCATATTTAAATTCAATAAGGAAGGAAATATAAAAAAGAATTGTTTTTTGATGTTGCTGTCTCTTAGACTTAGACTATGAGATATGCAGTGATGCAATATTATACAGTTTTACATTTTATGCATTGATGAATGTAATTCGGCAATTGATCCATTTTGTGAACATTTTTGAAACATGTATCATACAAATTTTATGGGTATCGTATCGTATCCATTAAATGTACATTATATATTTGTTTTACGCTTACGCTTGCCCAGGTAATCTTTACGAGCGATTGAACAATCAATCAATTATGTTCATAAAATTTACGATTAATATTTCCATAAAAACATTTGCGAATTTGTATATATAGAATAGTGACGAGACTTATTTGTCTGATTAGAACATACTGTCTATGATAAGTAGGTACTTACCTAGATCCTATGACAAATCAATCTGTATATTACAGGTTGTTGAATCATCGAAAAAGCTACAAAATTTACAGACAGCAAAATAAAATAGGCACCATTTACAATTAAATCACTACAATTGTCTATGAAAAGCGTCTTTTATTTTTTTCGTGTGTCGTGTTTTCTATCCGACGTTGAACATCACTTGATAGAATAACTCTCGGTCATGGGCAATGCAAAAAAGCTCATCCACATTCTTTGAACCGGTCCATTCACGAATGTTTCGGAGCCCAGGAAAGACACCATCTCCCGACCCCTCTGGCACAAAATATTACTTATCACATCCCAATATTTTCAAAAGTAATTACTTCAATAAATGACCTCATAATATTATCAAAATGAATTCTTGTTAAGACGGATCTGATTTACTTTATCGCAATAATAATTTATGCAAACATGTATATCCCTATGAGATATATAAATGTAGGATGTAGAGTACGTTTAATTTAAAAGTGCACTTCGTGGTATGGTCGCATTTGGTGTTGTTTTACGTGAAAAACTGAATATGTATACCCAACAATAAGGGATTTTTTTCTTCTTTTGTAATATTTCTAAATGTTGTTTATTTATTTTGTTAGTTATAATATAAACATGGATACGTACAAAAAATTAAATTATTAGTTTTTTTCAAATAAGTAGATACTGTCCCAATAAAGTTAAAAACTTGTGTTTAGGATATTAATACTTTTAATTTTTTTTTTGTTATTTTTGATAAAATAGCACAAATCGTTAAAAAATAAGTTTTATTTGTGTAAATTAATTATTATAGAAGACCTGTATCATTCTTTAATTATTATAGAAGACATGTATCATTATTCAACTCAGATTGTATTCTTTAAAAATATATTATTTAAATGTATACGCGGACGGCTCGATAAAGAGATCGAAAGATGATTTATGGCAGGAAACAGAGTGAATGGAGCACTAAGACCAATTATGAATGATCGCGACATATCAAATGATGCCAAAGTTGCCATTCATTACGCCATCGTAGTGCCAACATTGAAGTATGCAAGTGAAACCTGGACATGACAGAAGACGCATGAAAGCAGAGTAAATGCAGTTGAAATGAGATCGTTAAAAAGAATTTGTAATAGAACGATGTATGACCGGGTAAGAAATGAGGACATAAGGAAAGAGTGTTAGATGAAGAAAGATGTCATTACTAGTATGAAAGTGAACACATTGAGATGGTTTGGTCACATGGGGAGAATGAATGAGGAGCGTCTGACGAAGAAAATATACAGAGCGGAAAGGAATGGAATGAGAGGTCGGGGACGCCCGAAAAAGGGATGGCACGACATTCTGAAAGACGGAAAAGTTAGAAGTGTGAGCAATAGACGAACATGTATGAGACGATGCATGAATGTGGACGAGGCGAGGGATGCGTGCCAGGATAGAAAAATGTGGCGTTCGGTTCACTCTGCCTACCCCGCAAGGGACATGGCGTGATGGTTTGTATGTAAAATTTAAATATATTTTGTTTAAATATACACTAGATTAGAGGACAGTCTTACCAATGTTACAACGATGTGCACTTTTGAATGAAACCCATAATACAATGTATCTACTAACAGGAGGGTACTTATAATATGTATGTAAGTATTGTAGTTTTATTTGTTTAAATATCGTGTATAATTTCCTCTATATATCAGTGAAATACCAATTAAGGCATTCTGATAAGAAAATATATGATTTGCATACAATTACTAAATTGCTTTGATGATGATAGCTAGCTGATATCACAAAACAATATTCATAAAAATCTATCGAAAAAATATTGTTATATAGGAAACTAAAGTATGTGTAAAGTTTGATTTTGAGTCACAATATTAAACAATAATTAAATTCATCGGTTGTAGTGCAATAAATAAATCATTATTTATTTTACGCATTATAAAATAAAAGTATTTTTTTTCTTCGCAGGTATTTTATCCAACTGTCGATTTGTTTGAAGAAAATTTATTTCCCTTAATAGATCGAAAAAGATTCTAGCCATGATACACGAGATTTTGTAAGGCTAGGTCTACATTTATCATGGTTTTTCTACTTTGAAGTCAAAAAGCATCAACTTAGAGGCTTCGCAGCATAGGTAGGTATATCTTATGTAATATATGGATGAACTCGGAGAACATTTTGTGTCTGTGCGTAGGTATGTTGATTCGCTTAATGCACAGAACTCAAAATTTATCTGTAGTTTTTACATATTTTTATTATTATCACTTAATTATATTTTATGCCTGTCCATACTTCCAGTTTCCAGCTTTATTCATTTCATATTTCGATGAACTTCTCGCGACCAATTAGTGCTCTGAGACTTTTAGAATTTGTGTATTCCCGATGACAGTGCATGTTTTATTTTATTTTAAGTAGCTTCTCGGACATCTAACAGATACTATGTCAAATAATTATTTAACACGCACCCAATAACAAGTTGCCACATTCTGGAGACTTGCGATATTAATCGTCTCACAGATCCAGACTGAAAACACAATTAAAAACTGTGTCTCCACCGGGAATCGAACCCGGGACCCTTGGATCAGCAGTCAGATACCTAACCAACTGAACCACGAAGGCCGACAGTTACAATTTATTTAATTTATGATCAGTTACAACTTTTAGCCTGATTCATTTGATAAAAATTAACAATTTTGTATTTCGTAAAAAGTAAACAATAATGTTATACTCATTGCATGAAACCAGGAGTATAATTAGGACAGTAAAATTTTAACGTGAAGAAAACATTGAAAAGGGTGTCCGTTTTTTTTATTTACCTACTTGTTATAAATTATCTGCTTTCACGGTGATTATATTTGCATTCAATTCTAAAACACGCAATAAGCTTTTTTACGGAACATCTTATAATGAATGACAGATATGATTTCAATTCTTTGATTTGACACCATCTATAGAATATATCACTGTCTTTTTCGTGAATAAAATTTTTTTCAGAATATATTACATGCTCAATATATACATAAATAGAGCCTGGGTACAATAGAAATCGTTTGAGTGATCTGGAGTTGGATATATTTGCTTCGGGTCTCTATCCTTTAAAAAAATGTAAATTTGTCGGATATTTGATCAGTGCTCTGTTTTGTTGTGCACATCATTACCTTTTTGATTGCTTCACTTTAATTAAACTGAATTTAATTTAGTATTATTCATACATTGGGACACGTGGGGAATAAATTGTTATAATATGAGTTTTCAGTGGTCGATGCTTCCCCTCCACTCACCTCCTACCTTCTCCCTTCCCATCCTGTTTTTGAAATTGTTAAAATGTACTAAAATAAAATATCTTGTAAAACGTATAATATGTTAGAATAATGTAATTGGCACTTTAAAAATTATCATTATGTTTTTTTGTCGCTGTTATATTCTATTTAACTAGCTTTTATGTCCCGCCGTTGGCCAAGAATGTAAATTAGTGAAGGAATAAGCAATCATATTTGAATTATAAATAAGCTATAAACCACTTGTTTTTTGAGTCACTTCGCGACATGTTTCGGAAGCGCTGTCCTTCCATCGGGAAGGACAGCGACATGTTTCGGACATGTTTCCAAGTAGTAATGACAATTATGTAAATGGTGTGATAAATAAATAAATAAAAAAATGGTATTGAAATAAGCAACTACCTGCTCATCTCCAAAAATAGATAAGTTTATTGTATTTTGTAAATAAATATTGACAAACGAATATAAATTTTATCTTTTATAATAATAACACTAATAGTAAGTAGCTAAGTACATAGGTGCTCTATTATCGAAACCGTGTGTGCCCTAGTTACGCGGCAAGTTTAACACATTACCAGGTACAGGTAGATATATTATACTTAACTTGGTGATATTTTTTTGTTATTGCTACAAAATGAGATTGATTAAGTATGTAGGGTTATCACAATTTAACGCGGAAGTTACGGAAAATATTAAGAATAATAAAAAATATTGGTACATCTTAATTCTTAATTAATTGTGAGATATGTGTAAGTGTGCGACCCATCTTTATTCTTACGGCTGTCAACGAGTTCACCCATATTGTATCTTGTATATTTATAGTCGTATTTTATTGTAGGTAATAATGCATAATATTGTGAATATAATATATGTATACTGAAGAACAACCGAGTTAATGTTCATCTCTATTACACCCCTAAGAAAGGATATTATAGTAATTAATAATTAATAAAGTTGAAACAGTTGTAAAACCAGGACAAGAAGTCGGACCTACAACAAAGAAATATGTATCAATAATTAAGAAGTCAGATGACTTGAATACCCTGACAGATACAAGAGAAGAGAGATTTACCATTCTGAAGGCGATCTGCATCTTATCATTTAAGCCTGACTTGACAATATACTCTCTTTCATTGAAAATAGTTATTTTTGAGCAGCTGACTGTTCCATGGGACACAAATATGCCAAAAGACCAACAATACAAGTACAAGGAACTGGTAGATAGAACAGTTTAAAATGACTTTAGCACAAATATAATATATGTTGTAGAGGTGAGGGCGAGAGGCCTGCCCGCAAAGTTTTTACATTCCAATTTAAAGGACCTATGTCTACCTAGGGGCAAAATAAAAGAACTTCTGGAAAGTAAAGCAGCATTGTTCGCGTCCTATTGGATTTGACTGCGCAGGGGCGTGGAGTATCAGTCGGAGGTTGGTGGGTAAGTGGTGAGCGTGACTCGAGTCATAAAGGGGTCCTTAAGCCCGCATACATGGTCGCAAGCCCATGTGGATCGCCTATTAAGGCTGGCACTCTGGTCGTCGGTGCTCTAGGGCCTGGATTCGTGAATCCAGTGAAACTACGATTGATACAAATGAATATTTATTTTTTAGACCATGTAGAGTTTATAAATAGTATGTTTTTAGAGCAATGATTGTGAAAATTAAAGAAAAATAGTTCATTGCTCACAAGATCAATATTGAGTGGTAGGTTATCCATGGTATCTATTCGCAAAATGAAAATTATGGATGTCGTTCGAAACGATAATATTATTATATGCCTGCCCTCCTAGACAACGTGTCATTTAGCTCAAGAAAAGAAACAAGAAAATATAATTCAATGTATGGAAGTGACAGTTGTCACGTGACTGGCAACTGTCACTTCCATACATTGAGTTATCTTTTCTTGTTTCTTTTATTGAGCTAAATGACACGTAGTCTAGGGGGGCAGATCGGGGTGAAATGAAACAAAACAAACACGGTATTGTTGTAATGGAAATTCTTAAAGATGAGATATGGTTACGAAAGATGTCAATGCGGACATTTGATGTTTTGGTAACCCTGGGTTTGACATATTTTTCTCAGAAAATGGTTTAATTAGTGTAGGTATCATGCGCTCTTTATCAACGACCTAAAAATAATTTACAGGGTACCTATCATCAAGAGTGTTTACTGGGAAAAGAGATATTTTAACAAAAGAAAGAGAAACAAAAAAAGAATCCATTCTTTATTTATTTATTTAATTAATGTAGCTTCTCGGGCAACTAACAGGTACTATGTCAAATATTAATTTAACACGCACCCAATAACAAGTTGCCACATTCTGGAGACTTACGATATTAATCGTCTCACAGATCCAGACTGAAAACACAATTAATCGAGTGGGTTGTGGCCAACGCTAAACTCCTCACTAACAAGTCATTCTATAAAGTATTCAAATTTTGTATGGAAAATTTTCAGCATTTTCATGAAATGAGTTTATTAAATTATTTTTTATTTAAATATTTTATTTCGAAAACTTGATTCTTCAATGCCATTTTATGAAAGTGATGTGCCTTTTTAGCAATTTGAAAATAAAAATTTCAAATTTTTAGTTTCCTGAGTTTGGGGTCACTTTGAAATATTTGACAGTTAAAAAAATTGAAAAGCACTATTCATATTTCGTTCAAAATCTAATGGGGTCTAAGCGAGTATTAGATATACATATTTGCAAAATTTGAATAGAATCGAATAAGTACTTTAGTCTATAATCGATAAAGTAAAAATGAACACGCCGTACATAGCATAGACACACAGATACATTGTGATGAAACTTCCAGAATACAATCTCAGCATGATACTAGTTGACAATCTGCAATAAAAACATATCCTTAAAAATTGCGAAATCATAACTCCCCACTATATCCCCTTGGGTTAGTGAGGAGTAAAAATGTGTACCCAGGGCCCTTGGATCAGCAGTCTGATACCTAACCAGCTGAATCACGAAGGCCGACCATTACCTATTGATTTTACAATATTAAGCATATTTTTCTATAAGTATAGATATATGTAATATAAATAAATCTAAAGTAATAAAGCAATCAAAATGTTAGTGTCTGTGTGTGTGTGTGTGTGTGTGTGTGTGTGTGTGTGTGTGTGTGTGTGTGTGTGTGTGTGTGTGTGTTTGTCTCACGCCTTCTGAAAAACCAAGAGCATCTAAAAATCTAATTTATGTGCGAACGTGTACCAGTATACCTGATGCAGTGTCACGCTAAAAATTATGCGATAAAATGCTGAATTTTAAAAATATTTCAATAATTATTTTTCTCATACAAAATTTTCCAAGTCATATCTGTCAAAAAAGTGTACATTTTGCACGCAAATATCTGTTAGTTTAAAAGTTAGAAGTACGTATTTACACGAAAAAAATATATTTTCAAGTATAACTTAGCGTTTAAGTGAAAAACATTTATTTATTCATTTATTCATTTACTTTTACATAAAAAATATTTAATATACATACAGCGCAAGTGACAACAATAAGAAAAATTTTAGAACATATAAAATTTCAAAATTACATTACATTTTACAGTAGGTATATCATACATTTTAATAATGAAAATACAATTTACAGAGGGAATGTAATTTTTCCAAACTACTACGCTGCATTAAATATATTGTCTCATTGGACGCCCAACTAGGTAAACCTGTTTTAGGACGTCTGATAAGTAGTAGTACTTGTCAATTAGTATCAATAACCAGTATCAGCACATACATAATGGTACAAAATATGTAGGCTTTACAAAGTTAATAATCTGAATATACTAGAGTGCAGTCAATATATTATTTGACTCCTCTATACCAATGGATATAAGCCAAGCAATTATTGTTTTTTTTAGCACAACTCTTTTCATCATTTTCCAATCATCAGGCAGTATGGTGAATATTTTGTATAATTATAATGTTAAACTTATTTTTAAAATAAGCGTTTTGTACATAAACGCCGCCATTTTAATATCTTTTCATACAATATTTCATTTTCCTACCGAATGAATATGTTCTTGAAAATAATAAACCTTTGAAATAAATGTAATTATGAAACAATAAAATGAAACACAAGACATTACAGCAAGTTTTAAGACGTATATTGTAAAAGTCTGTTAATTATTAGTAAAGATATAGGCATAATAAAATTACATAATTTGTATATAATATTTGATACTAGCTTTTATGTCCCGCCGTTGGCCAAGAATGTAAATTAGTGAAGGAATAAGCAATCGTTTATATACCTACATAATATTGTCACACATAATTTTTTTTAACCGTAGTATGAAAAGTAGTTTGAAATTTAATTGAGTTTAAGCGGTGTTAAATCTTAAAGTGATGGCCACAATCCATTTGCTTTTATATATAAGCACATACAATTTCTGCACGCATGGACTATGGGAAATGATTTTAAATATGACTTATTATAAAAAGACAACGTCGTAAAGAGTTTGGATTTGGCCACAACCCCTATTTTTATATATTGTCATCGAACGCAAATAATGTGTTTTAAATATTTAGTAATTTTCGATGATGGGAAATGGTTTAAAAATTGATTAAACAAAAGTACTGAAAATATTCTAGTGTTGGTCCCATCCCATTCGTTTTTATATTTTTCGTCAAGTGTGCATATAGTTTATTATAGTTTTGCACAGTAAAACTGATAGACTTAAAACTGACACATAAGTCTACATTACAGAAGAAGAAGACTTAAGCTATGTTAAATAGTTTTTAATATGAATATAAACGTTGTGAAGATCCAGCAATGGCCACAACCCCGATTTTTTATATATTGTCATCAAAATGAAATGTGTAGTTATTGAAAATTAAGCAATATATGATGATATAATAAATGGTGTAAATTTGATTGAACAAAAGTAATGAGAAGATTCTAGTGTTGGTCACATCCCATTCGTTTTTATGTATTTTCATCAAGTATGCATGTTGTTTATAATATTTCGGTACAATAGACTATTAGACATAAAACTAATCCAAAAGACTAAATAAAAAAAGAAGTAGAAGTAGAAGTATAAAACTATAACAAATAGTTTGTAATAAAAACTGACCCAATGGTCTACATAGAAGATGAAATAGAAGAATTACACATTAGGAAATGTATTATATAAAAAACTGACCAAAATGTCTTCATAAAAGAAGAAGAAGATGAATTGAACTATAGGAAATATTTTATATAAAATTCACCCAACATCTACATAAAATAAGAAAACGAAGAATTAGACTAAAGGATAGTTTGTTTAAAAATAGTTTGTTTAAAAACTAACCAAAAGGTCTACATAAAGGAAGAAGAAGACGAATTAGACTATAGGAAATAGTTTGTATAAAAACTCACCCAAGGTCTACATAAATTAAGAAAAAGAAAAATTAGACTATAGGAAATAATTTATTTACGAACTGTCCCAAATGACTTCACAAAAGAAGATTTGAACGCCAAGAAATAGTTTGTAGAAAAAATCACCCAAAGGTCTACATAGAAAAAAGAAGAATTACACTATAGGAAATAGTTTGTAGGTATATTGAATATGTATTGTAGTTAACCTAAAATAGTTTAATAATTTTCCTATACAAAATCAGTATATTCTTGGTTTTTAAGTAGTAAGTATTAGGTATGTAGGTACCTACCTACAATGATGTTCTAAATTAATTCGAATTCGATTTATAACAAATTTTATTTGAATATCAGAATGTGTCCGTTACCATAGTAACCATGTTCCAACATGTGAAAAATATCAAATGTAATGGAGACATTTTTTGAATATGTAGGTACCTACATTGGTTTGTTCGATGCCATAAAAATGAAAATTGTTAAAAAAATCAAATATTTTAAACAAATTATGCAATTTTATTACGCCTATATCTTTACTAATAATTAACAGACTTTTACAATATATGTCTTAAAACTTGCTGTAATGTCTTGTGTATCATTTTATTATTTCATAATCACATTTATTTCAAAGGTATATTATTTTAAAGAACATATTCATTCGGTAGGAAAATTAAATATCGTATGAGAAGATATTAAAATGGCGGGGTTATATGTACATTTGTACAAAACGCTTACTTTAAAAATAAGTTAAACATTATAATTAGACAAAATATTCACCATGTTTTTCACTTAAAAGCTAAGTTATACTTGAAAATTTATTTTTTTCGTGTAAATACGTACTTCTAACTTTTAAACTAACAGATATTTGCGTGCAAAATGTACACTTTTTGACAGATATGACTTGGAAAATTTTGTATGAAAAAAATAATTATTGAAATATCTTTAAAATTCAGCATTTTAATCGCATTATTTTTAGCGTGACACTGCATCAGGTATACTGGTACACGTTCGCACATAAATTAGATTTTTAGATGCTCTTGGTTTTTCAAAAGGCGTGAGACAAACACACACACACACACACACACACACACACACACACACACACACACACACTAACATATTGATTGCTTTATTACTTTAGATTTCGGACAATTTTCATTTTTATGGCATCGAACAAACCAATGTAGGTACCTACATATTTTTCAAAAATGTCTACAAACCATTTGACATTTTTTACATGTTCTATGGTTACTATGGTTACGGACACATTCTGATATTCAAATAAAATTTGTTATAAATCGAATTTGAATTAATTTAGAACATCATTGTAGGTAGGTACCTACATACCTAATACTACTTAAAAACCAACAATATACTAATTTCGTATAGGAAAATTATTAAACTATCTTAGGTTAAATACAATACACATGTCATTCAATCTACAAACTATTTCCTATAGTGAAATTCTTCTTTTATTTAAGTAGACCTTTGGGTGATTTTTATACAAACTATTTCTTGGAGTTTAATTCTTCTTCCTCTTCTTTTGTGAAGTCATTTGGGACAGTTCATAAATAAACTATTTCCTATAGTCTAATTTTTCTTTTTCTTAATTTATGTAGACCTTGGGTGAGTTTTTATACAAACTATTTCCTATAGTCTAATTCATCTTCTTCCTCTTCTTTTATGTAGCTATTTGGGTGAGTTTTTATACAAACTTATTCCTATTATCTAATTCTTCTTCTTCTTATTTTATGTAGACCTCTGGGCCACTTTGATACCAACTATTTCTTTAAACGTAATTCTTCTTTTTCTAATTTTATGTAGACCTTTGTTGAATTTTGTATAAACTAACTTCCTATAGTCTAATATTTTCCTCTTTTACGTAGACCAAGGGAGAGTTTTCATACAAACTTTTCCTTTAGTCTAATTCTTCTTCGTCTTCTTTTATGTTGACCTTTGCGTTAGTTTTTATACAATCTATTTCCTGACGTATAATTATTCTTCTAATATGTAGACCTCTGGGTCAGTTTTTATAGTAACTACTTTCTATAGTCTAATTCTTCTTTTTCTTATTTTTTGTAGATCTTTTGGTTAGTTTTTATGCAAACTATTTCCTTTAGTCTAATTCTTCGTTTTCTTATTTAATGTAGACGTTGGGTGAATTTTATATAAAATATTTCCTATAGTTCAATTCATCTTCTTCTTCTTTTATGAAGACCATTTGGTCAGTTTTTTATATAATACTTTTACTATTGTGTAATTCTTCTATTGCATCTTTTATGTAGACCATTGGGTCAGTTTTTATTACAAACTATTTGTTATAGTCTTATACTTATTTTTTTTCATTTAGTCTTTTGGGTTAGTTTTAAGTCTTATAGTCTATTGTATAGAAATATTATAAACAACATGCACACTTGACGAAAATACATATAACGAATGGGATGTGACCATCACTAGAATCTTCTCAATACTTTTTTTCAATCGAAATTTACACCATTTATTATATCATCATATATTGCTTAATTTTCAATAACTACACATTTGATTTTGATGACAATATAATAAAAAATTGGGGTTGTGGCCATTACTGGACTCTTCACAACGTTTACATTCAAATTAAAAACTATTTAAGTCTTCTTCTGTAATGTATGTAGATCAGTTTTATTGTGCAAAAATATAATAATCTATAGGTATGCACACTTGACGAAAAATATAAAAACGAATGGGATGTGACCAACACTAGAATATTTTCAGTACTTTTTTTATTTAATTTTTAAGCCATTTCCCATCATCCAAAATTACTAAATATTTAAAACACATTTGCGTTCGATGACAATATATAAAAATAGTGGTTGTGGCCAAATCCAAACTCTTTACAACGTTGTCTCTTTATAATCAGTCATATTTAAAACCATTTACCATAGTCCATGCGTGCAGAAATTGTATGTACCTACCTATGTACTTATATATAAAAACAAATGGGTTGTGACCATCACTTGAACATTTTACATCGCTTAAACTCAATTAAATTTCAAACTACTTTTCATACTACGAATTAGCAAATATTTTTTGTGACAATATTATATAAACGATTGCTTATTACTTCACTAATTTACATTCTTGGCCAACGGCGGGACATAAAAGCTAGTGTAAAATAAAAAATATTTTAATATTTTTAATTTAAATATTTTAATAATATTAATAATAATGAACACTTCCTTGCACCCTGCGCAAGTGGCGAGTTTATTGCCGTTTGGCAATTTCTTCCAACTAACCAGTGTTTCCAGCCCAGAGAAGCTATATTTGCGTGAGAAATGAATTCAAATAAATTTCTCCTCTGCTGGGAATCGAACCCAGGACGCCCGCACAGAAACCGAACGGTTTATCAACTGTGCCATTGATATGAATATTTTTCTACATTAATTTGTTAACAGGTATCGTGTAGACTGTAGAGAGTGCAGACTATGGGCTTCATCGTGATGTTTTTGAATGTGTAACGTATTTGTATTACGTATGACGTAGGTACAATATATTTTTTGTGTCCTCTGTACAGTCCAAGTTCGATCAACTGCATTTGACATTGTGAAGAGTGCATGAAGCCTTTTGTTGACGTCTATGACCTTGAGCATACGGGATGTACACAAATATGTACACTTATTACTTTCTAAAGTATGAAATACGAAGAAATATTGTATATCACAAAATTTGTGAAATATAATACTATTCTATGAAAAAAGGAAAATTTATATTTTTTTTAATAGGAAGAAAAATAATTGAAAAATTTAAAATTTTAATAACCCAAATGATAGATTTCTTTCGATTCAAGTATAAATCTACTTCATATTTCAAAAAACTCAGTCGATAGAATGAAGACGTTAAAAAAAGTTCTTTATTTCATTTTCATTAGGTACTTCGTAAAAATGCATTCAGGGACAAGCTTTAAAAAAAGGCTAATAATTCACATAACCACATATTATGTGGTCATATGATTTTTCGTCTCAAATATGAAATCCAATTTACTAAAATCTAACGTTCCTTTTTGTATAAATGTATTTCGTTGTGTTTTTTTCATCAATACATAATAATTTATACAATATAGGAATTAAGTATGAGCCCTTAAGTATGATTCATAGAATCAACGAACTCACTTCAATGGTTGCGGTGAGGGTCTTACGAAATTATTTTTAATCAATGTAATGATTTCGTTTTGAAGAACAATTTAGAGGTGTGGCATTTCTTTGTTAACCCATATTGGGTAAAACAATAAGCAGTAAAATGCGGTATTCTAGAAAACACCGTAATCTAAGAAATAGTTTATTATGTCTGTCTGTATGTGTGTGAGTTAGTCATAATAAAGTCTAATGCGTCCGCTTTACAATATTGTAATATTTAAAAAAAATATGATTGCGTCCATACAATTAATTACACCAACATAGTTAACTGGTCTCTTTATATGGTTCTGAAATAAAAATCGCGTCAGAGATTGGATTTATGACAAGTATTATGGCGGACATTAGGACCTGGTTAATCTGTTTTGTGTGAGCCCATATGTTTGTTGAGATAATGATTGTGAGTGCAGAAAGTCGAGATTGTGTACCTACATATTTAGTGTGGAACGGGAACAATCACGTGGTTCATAATTGCATATAATTGTCAATAAAATTGTAAACTGCTAGCCAATCAGGTGTTAAGGGATAAATAATCCTTCTTTAGTTTTTTTTTTGAAAATATAAAGTGAATTAGACGACGCAATATCCGGGCTTTGACTTTTCCATAGTCTTGCTGATTCTACTTAGAACGACGCGCTGAAAATTCCGTGTTATGGATTTGGATGGATTGTGCTGTACATTCAGCAGATCGGACTGGAAGTCCATGATTGTATAAATTAGTGAATTTGTTTTTAAGGTATTGTGGCAGGTTTGGATTAGAGAGAATATTGTACAATAGTGACAATGTGTTACTTGCGCCCCTGGCGTATTTTATGAATGAAAGTTATGGAATAAACATAAAAAAAATAAAAAATTCCAGGATTTCTCAAACATTTTTTATTAAGAAAAATATTTTTTTTATTATAAATTTATGACTTTAACTGCCTATATTTCCAAATATTTTAAAAATATCGAAAAAAACCGAAACACCCCAACTAGAAAATTTAATTTTCTATAAAAAATATTACTATTGTAGAGTAAATCTCAATTTTTTTTAACAATTTTTATATAAATTGAATTTAGTGACGACATCGCTTCATACAATTTGTATGGCAGTCGCCTATACATAATATCTAAGAAGACTTAATAGTTTGATACTTAAATCTCCAAACATACATACATACCATCATGCTGTTTTCATATTCTGGGTAGAAAAAAGGACTGACCTCCATACTGTCCTATCTTGACATACATACCTACATGTGTTGTATAGAAAATAAAATATCCTAAAATATTCAATAATTTGTATTTATGGGTTTATAGTTTGGTACTTATTCTTCAACTATACATACTATCGCTATCGACAGTTGGATCTCATGTGTTACATGCAACTAGTTAAAGTATTATTATAGGCGACTTTATTAGGCGACTTCACGAGGGAATAGACTTATCGAAAACGTGATAGAGCAACATTAGTTCATACGACATCTTCATGTTTATGGATTAACGTTTTTAGTACTAGAAAATACTTTTTTAGTATGAGCGAATTGTGATATGATTTTTCACACAAAAAATGTGAAATCCTATAACTAATCCTATGATAAGTATCACATTTTTTTGTGACAATTAAGTCAAAATTTCAGAATGCGCTCATACTAGACCCTATAAAACGAAATAATTTATTTTACGGTACACAGTAGGAAAGAGATTCGTTTAGTAAATGCGATATCGTGTCTATGAGATATTAACTCGGCAATCATTTCTTTTCTTGGAAGTTGTAAAGTACTTTGCACGAACTAATGAAATATCTTTGCGTGAATTTGAATGACTTAATACCATTATCTCTATCAGTTGTTTTAGGTTCATAGAATATTTCTGTGTAGGTGAAATATTATGAAAATAGTCGAAGTATATGTATGTTTGTTATTTGTGACTGATTTAATAAAAGTAAAGATCATGTTTCAACTATGGAAGTATTATTGATTTCAAACATTTTGAACAAGTTTGAACATTCGTGTTCTTTTAATTATGCTAATTTTTATTTTTTTAATAGGAATAGATAATTTAGCAATATATAAATTGTTTTGTTATGATAATGATACCTTTTCTTGTTTATGTATGAACAATTAATTGATTGTAAGATTCTCTTATATTTTACATGCTATAAAAATTAATACTACACTGAAGATTTTTTTTGTTATATTAACATTTAAATGTTTAGATGTTTGTTAGGTACGCAATCACGCGAAAACGGCTAAAAGATTTTGGATGAAATTTGGCATTAAGATATGTATATCCTAGAAAAGGCTATGGGGTATATATTTTATACATTCATTCTTATTTTTATTAAATATTATCAATGAATAAAATCATGTATGAACCGAGAATGCTAAGCAGAAAAAAATAATCATTTTGTTTTTGCATTTTCTATGGTAAATTGTCAACAAATCCAAATAAAATTATATTATAATTTAGGTACAATATTTTATCATATTAAATTATATTATATTTCATCACATTATATTGCATAACATATTTTTATCATATTGAATTATATTACACCATGTGGTGATAGCCCAGCGGTAAGGTCGTCGCCTCACATGCGTGAGGTCGACGGTTCGAATCCGGGCGGGGCACGCACCTCTGGAATTTTAAAAAAAATCTATGTGCGGATTTATATCACTAGCTATATGTGGCCATGATCCAATTTGTCTGGTTCCCCTTTCTAAGGGTTACGAAGGTCAGATGGCAGTCGCTTCAATGTAATAACCAGACGCGCCAATTCCAGGATCATGGTCAAAGCGTACCCCGATAGAAACGGGATAAAAGCGCTAAGGGGAAAGAAAGATTAACATTTTTTTTGTTAAGAATTAATCGAACAATAGTGACTACAAAACATTTTTTTTGTGCAACTAAATATATTGTACGCACAGCCAAACCGTACAGTTATAAATAGATTTATTACTGATAAGGAAGGTTTGGCTATAACGCAGGTATCCAATTCGGTTATCATAATTTTTTTTTCAGTGTAAAACTATTAAGGCACTACCTAAGTACATAAGAAGGTACTTTTTAATGATTACATGAAAATTCTTCGAATGCGCAATTGTACGAATAACAATTTTTCGAAAATCAGTTATCAGAATGACAATTAGCAAATTAGCAAATTATTCGAACTAACATTTGTTGGAAAACCAATTGACCGAATTTAATATATTTTTGTGTCATTATGTTGCCTCCTTTGACATATATTATTTGTTGCCAGTAAAATATATTCGATGAAGACTATTATTACTTGTATTATTGTGGGTACCTACGTATGTTTGCACATTTTTAATAACTGATGTTTGACAGCGCGGGATAGCCTAGTTTGTACACCAGTTTTTGATTTTGACACATCATGTACAGACAGTTTATCTAGTATTCACACCAATTTAGTTATTTTATTTTAATATTATAGTTACTTTTTTAAAATCTAAATTAACAAAGTGTTTTTTACGACAAATAAATCCGAAAACAATTACGTAAAAACTACAACGTCAAAAATCCCCCGGAAAAATGCCTCACTTCGATTCATACAAAATTTGCTAACTACGACATCTACTATATTATAATATAATAAAAATCTATGGTTTATTCCTTTCACAATACTACCAACATGACGTCATAAAAATTCGAACAATTGTAAATTCTGATAATTGTGTGTTCGGAAAATTGTTTTTCGAAAAAATGCGATTCGAATAATTGCCATTCGTAAAATTGATTTTCGTACAATTGAGCATTCGAATAATTGTTTTTCGAATAATTTTCCTGTCACCGGTACTTTTTAATACACTATACGACTTTAATTGACTTGTAATATGCTATTGAACTTTTCCAGAATATTTTCTTTATTTCTGACAGTATGACTATTTATTCTCCTATTTGTACATGTACACTATGGAAGAATATTTTTTTATAAAATATTTCTATTGATACAAATATCTGGTTATGTCTGGCAATTTATACCACAACTGTATTTTTACATTACATTTTAGTAGTACTTACATTTTTTTTAATATTATTATTTTCTAGTTGTTTAACGGTATGGGAAATGTGTTTCAGAATCCGAGTACAAGTTTAGTGCTAACTATAAGATGAAAAAATACTGACAATCTCATGCTTCACATTATGAAAATATGCATTCTCGTTTATACACTATGTTCACAGTCGCATGATACCTACATATACATAATATGTACGCACTCACGCAATAACGAAAGTAAGTACTTACAAACAATTGTTTACTAGCTCATTGCCTGTGATACACATAAAATAGTCATTGTAGAGACAGATATGTATAAAGATTATATCCGTGCAAAACATTGTTTCTTCAATCAGCACTCACAAGAAGAATTTTAAATACTTCAGTCAAAATGTAAAAAAAGGCCTGGAAAAGTTGAATAACATAATTATGTATGTATTATCAACAGAAGACATATACGAGAATAAAAACGCCTAATAATGACTTAGAGTTGTTCGGAGATGCCCAGTATAGGTATAGATGCTTTGGATACTTACTATAGTGTGACAGTAAACGTCGGGGATACCAATCACGACATGCAAAGAAAAATAATTCGTAAACCTGACATCAAAATAAAGTAGAAAAAAAAAACTAAACAAATATCAACTGTTGAAAATTTTAGCTGGAAGGGTTTTGGCGTTTGACGATCTTGAGATATGAAATGAAGTGTCGAAATGAAATTATCGTAATGGCGGAGAGAAATTGGATTCAGAGAGCGCGAGATAGAGAAATAATAGAGAAACCTGAAAGAGGCAAAAATTCAGCAGAGAAGAGATGGTTGAGGAGTAGAAGATTAATTAAACCAGTAGATAAAGACTTGTTTGCATGTATTCTTTAAAATTTCACCTGCTTATTTGTTGCGTTTAAAGAATCGTAGCAGGGTTCGGTTTGATGTTTCGTGGGCCAAATGTAATTCCGAGTAGGCATACTTACTACAGATATTCTGTTGTTCTAGTAAGTAAACCATGACCCACAGTCTGCACTTGATGACCCCAAGAGCTCAACAACAACACCAACTACATACGTAAGTATAGATACAGGCAGGTACTACCGCAATGAAATGATTAATTAACGTGCAATTGCACGCAGCTAGCAATGAAGCTGTGTTGGAAATACAATGTGAAAACTCACTCATATAGGAACGATAACAGGTAGGCATTTCTAATTGATATGGCGCAGATGTTCAATAGCAACCAAATGTTTTCACTGATATTAACATTTACAAATGTTAAGAATTATGATCATATGCACATACATAATATATATCTGAGACATTGTCTAATGAAAGTATACTCTCATCTTTACTCAACCATGTTACAAAATATCTATATATCAGTAATCGTAAGTATTTAAAAAACTACGACCCACATGTTTAAAAATGACTTTTTCATTGCCTGCTCCGTATTACGATGTCCAGGTTCATAGCAGGTTCTACATCACGGGGATTCAAAGTATTATAGAAACAGAATCGCCTTGAGGATTGTTCTATGGATCTCCGAACTCTTCTAATGTATTTTATGTGTCATTTGTAGTGTCCGACCGAAGGTCAGATCTTGGCCGAAGCCGAAACCGAAGCCGAAGGTTTTATTTTACTAAAAAAAATCGATTAAAATAACAAATAATCTGCTTTCGTGACTTAGTTGGTTAGATATCTAACTACTAAGCCAAGGGTACTGGGTCGTTTGATTTTACTAAAAAAATTCGATTAAAATAATGGATAATTGGCTTTCGTGACTCAGTTGGTATGATATCTGACTACTGAGCCAAGGATCCTGGGTTAGATTCCCAGTGGAGACACAGTTTTTATTTGTATTTTCAGTCTGGATCTATGAGATGATAAATATCACAAGCCTGTAGAATGTGGCAACTTGTTATTGGGTGCGTGTTAAATTAATATTTGACATAATACCTACCTGTTAGTTGCTCGAGAAGCAATATAAAATATAATAACCATATACAACGTTATTTCTATCAAATGTATAATACGGTACTATGTTATCTGTTATCTTGCTCTGAATCTACATAGTTGGTTGGAAGAAATTGTCATGTTCGCGCATGTTTTTACAAGTTTTAACTGTTTTAAGCGGCTGAGAAAAAGCTTCGGCTTCGGCCGAAAATTCGGGTTATTTTTGTCCGAAGCAGAAGGTGTTTTTTTTTGTCGAAGGTGGCCGAAGCCGAAGCCGAAGCTTCGGTCGGACACTAGTCATTTGAGGGTTTTACAAAGGGTCGACGTAGTCCCCATAAGCAGAACCAGTAATGGCGGGAAAAGAACAGTTGATATGGTCGAATAAACTGTAATTAATAATTAAATCCATGAAGTTGAGACAAAAACTAACTTCCCACTTAATACTTTTTTCTTTAGTCTTTTAAAGTTATGTAGGTATATGTAATACAACAGAGAAATAAGTAAAATGTTCCCATAGAAATTTATTCTCTTAACTGATTACTACGCAGTTACACAATAGAACACTAATAAGTAAATATACTTAATTTAATTATACCGTTAAACTTGGTAAGAATATTTGGTATGTTGGTACTTTTCCGCCGTTACTCATTTTGTCTGTTCATTGTTTGTTAATTATTAAATTTGCAAGAATTACAAGGCTTAATAACAGAAACAGAGTTGAATGAAAAACCATAATAATCTTTGAAATGTTGACCTCATTAAACGAATAGCTCAAAATCGTGGCTTAGATCTTTAGAGCTAATTCCGCAATATAATGGACCTATTTATGAACTAAATAATATTTTTGCATAATAATTTTAATGTAATTATGGAGTTCTTTTATGAAGTGACACAAAAAAATTGTCAAATTTAATTTCCGAAAAAAAGATGCTGAAGCTGATACGCTGGTGTAATAAATATATATAGAAAATAAAATATCTTAAAATATTTATTAATTTGTGTTAAGTGTTGTAGTTTGGTAAGTATTCTTTAATTATGCATATTATCGCCATCGACAGTTGGATCTCATGTGTTACATGCAACTAGTTATAAAATGTAAAAAAAATCCAACTGTTGATTTGTTCAAGAGAACTTTGTACTCTCAACATATCGACAAAGTATCAAGCCAGGATACGCGAGATTTGTATGCAGGGTCTATATTTTTCACAGTTTTTCCAACATTGAATTTACTCAGAATTCGGAGTAGAACATTTAGTGTGTCTGTGTGTGTGTCCCTTATAACTTTTGATCCGCTCAATTTACAGAGCCCGAAATTTCAGAATAAATAAAAAGTTAAAGGCCTACAAAACTTTTATACTCAGAATTTTGAATTTTTGTTTCAGTCAGGGTTTATCAACTTTTGAATTTTTACTTTATTTTTCCATATACCTATCTCAGAAACCATAAAAGCTAGAACGCTGAAAATTGGTATAAATATAGACAAATACAAAATCTCAATTTTTTTAAAAAAGTTACAGGGTTTCTCAAACATTTTTTTTAAGAAAAATATTTTTTTAATGATAAATTTATGTGTTTAACTGCCTATATTTCCAAAGTTATTAATAATATCGAAAAAAGCCGAAACACCTCAAATAGATAATTTAATTTGCTATAAAAAATATTAGCATTGTAGAAGTATTTCTCATTTTTTTAAACAATTTTTATAAAAATTGGATTAAGTGACGACATCGCTTCATACAATTTGTATGGCAGTCGCATATACACAATATCTAAGAAGACTTAATAGTTTGATACTTAATCTCCAAATCCTATTGAATATGGACGCTAGCACAGAAGTAAAATGACGTACAACTATGCTACGGTGGTAGAGTATTGATATGATGCTCTAATAGGGGTTATCATAAAATTTGTTTAACAAACATATCAAAATGCACTTAAGCACAGGAAGTCAGGTTTGTATTATTATCTATTACCTGCGTAAATCACAATGGCGATAAACCGTTGTCAATATAAACAACATACTGTGTGATAGCTCTAAGGGCGTCATACTAAATCATGACGTACTAGATCAAAAATAAGTATTTATACCATGTAATTGATTAATGATTAATATATTTTTACATCGTACATCGCGTACATTGAATATTGAATTTTTAAATTAAACGAACTTGTTATGTTAGGATAAACGCATGTGTTGTGCTTCCCTTTTTAAAAGGTAATAATAATAATAATAAGTTTTTATTTCAGTTCGTGAGCAAGGGGGTTGCAATGCTATACAAACCATAATATTAAATATTATATCATACAAAATTAAACATAAGAATAAAAAGAACAACAGAAAAAGAATAGTTAACACATCAATATAAAAACAAAAATTAAAAACGAATATGAAATAATTTAACCGTGTATAATCGTAAATATCCGTAATAATATAACCGTAAACAAAATAATATCTTTTAAAATCACTTAAGTCACTGCATAGTAACACCCGCCCACCTGTCGCTGGTTCCCTCACATTGTGGGATATGCCGTGATGGTATGAATGCATATTTCTACTACAAAATGTCTCATATAACTACTTGAATCGGTGCAAACACAATTACATATAGGTTCAAAACTCATCGGTACATGTTAAGAGGCTATAGTAGGCTATATAGTGCAGTGGTTCCCAAACATTTAATTTCGCGTACCACACACGAAATTATAAATCAGTAGCGTTCCACTGAACTGTAACCGTTAAAAAAAACCTTCAAAATGGTAAAGTAATAAAAACTGCAACAACTGTTTATGACAACATTATCATTTATTAATTATAGGAAAAAAATACAATATTCTTAGTGCGAAAAATGGTGCAGCATGTTCGAGAAAAGACAGGAAATATTTGGCTCAGTTGTAGTTAATTTTAAGCGCAAATTGGGGTCTACGTTAAGCTTATTACGATATTTGTTTTTTATTATCAACATAGCAGAAAATCCGCTCTGACAGAGATACGTGGTTGTAAATGGAATCAGAAACAGTAATGTTTTTCTGGACAGCGATGGATATTCATTTTTAACTTTTAGCCAAAATTCACACAGCTCTACTTTGTTGAATTCAGATTGCAAACCTCCATCGTAAGATATTTCTATCAGAGATTACTTTTCACTCACAATTAAATCTTCACGAACACTATCAAGCGCGAAATTTAAATACGTTTTATCTAATTATTTACTCATTTACTGTGTATGTCCTATGGCCATGGCTGCTTGCGTACCACTTTAATAATTGTCGCGTACCACCAGTGGTACGCGTACCATAGTTCGGGAATCAATGATATAGTGTATTTTGAAAATAATTTCTCCAGTACCCTCAAAAGATACGTTTTTGAAATAAATAACATTGATAAAGTAACTCAATAAGAAGGCATAATTGGTGAACGTTGCGCAAGCGCATAAAGTGATCACGTAAACCAGCCGATGCCAGGTCGTAAGCCCTGTAGGTGCCTTGAGTTCCTGGTTCTTCTATAATATCCCAACTTCGTCTCTATCTAGATATTAAAGTTTGTATGTAAAAATATAATTTGACTACTGATAGGGAACAAAATCCAATGTTTGCGTATATGCAATTTTCATATACTTTTCACCAAAAATATTAATTATTGTTAGAATCATCGGCAAACATAATGAAAGGTATCGAACTTATTGATTGTGTAAACCTCACCTTACTGTGTCGCAGATTGGCAATATTTTTGACGATAACTATAATTAATTATAAATATAGGTAGATAATTAATGTAATTTAAGTATTTGGGTAGTGTAATTACTGAGAATTTAGACCCTGACACTGAAGTAAAATGCAGAATAGAAGCGGCCCGATCGGCATTTTTCAAAATGAAAAATCTTCTCCTCGACGACAATATTAACTTAAAGCTGAGACAAAGAATGGTAAAGTGTTATGTGTGGTCAGTTCTGCTTTATGGGGTGGAGGCGTGGACTCTCAAGGTTAATA
The DNA here is from genome assembly GCA_963576475.1 of Molanna angustata. NCBI lineage: Eukaryota > Metazoa > Arthropoda > Insecta > Trichoptera > Molannidae > Molanna > Molanna angustata. The sequence goes on along the minus strand of OY754970.1, from coordinate 11,906,639 downwards.
TTATAAACCGCCTTGAAGCGTTTGAAATGTGGATCTACCGCAGAATGTTTAGAATATCGTGGACTGACATGGTCAGTAACACTCAAGTACTACGTAGAGCCAACACCAAAAGAGAATTATTCACCAATGTTAATCTCCGTAAAGTGTTGTACTTCAGCCATATTCTGAGAGGTGAAAATTATGCCATCCTTCAGTTCGTCATGAAGGGAGACTGAGGGTCGTAGAGGGGTCGGAAGAAAACAGCTTTCCTGGCTGCGAAAAATCCGCGAATGGACCGGTATAAGAACTGTGGAGGAGCTGTTTCGCACTGCACAGGACAGGGAGGCTTTCTCTATGGTGGTCGTCAACGTCGGAAGGGACCTGATATGACACAAGAAGAAGAAGAAGATAGGTAGATACATAGCATCAATACAAAATATTGCTATAGCCATGTCAACGCTACCCATCACATTATTGACGTGATAAATAAATATAGGTAGATACATAGCATCAATACAAAATATTGCTATAGCCATGTCAACGCTACCCATCACATTATTGACGTGATAAATAAATATAGGTAGATACATAGCATCAATACAAAATATTGCTATAGCCATGTCAACGCTACCCATCACATTATTGACGTGATAAATAAATATAGGTAGATACATAGCATCAATAAAAAATATTGCTATAGCCATGTCAACGCTACCCATCACATTATTGACGTGATAAATAAATATAGGTAGATACATAGCATCAATACAAAATATTGCTATAGCCATGTCAACGCTACCCATCACATTATTGACGTGATAAATAAATATAGGTAGATACATAGCATCAATACAAAATATTGCTATAGCCATGTAAACGCTACCCATCACATTATTGACGTGATAAATAAATATAGGTAGATACATAGCATCAATACAAAATATTGCTATAGCCATGTCAACGCTACCCATCACATTATTGACGTGATAAATAAATATAGGTAGATACATAGCATCAATACAAAATATTGCTATAGCCATGTCAACGCTACCCATCACATTATTGACGTGATAAATAAATATAGGTAGATACATAGCATCAATACAAAATATTGCTATAGCCATGTCAACGCTACCCATCACATTATTGACGTGATAAATAAATATAGGTAGATACATAGCATCAATACAAAATATTGCTATAGCCATGTCAACGCTACCCATCACATTATTGACGTGATAAATAAATATAGGTAGATACATAGCATCAATACAAAATATTGCTATAGCCATGTCAACGCTACCCATCACATTATTGACGTGATAAATAAATATAGGTAGATACATAGCATCAATACAAAATATTGCTATAGCCATGTCAACGCTACCCATCACATTATTGACGTGATAAATAAATATAGGTAGATACATAGCATCAATACAAAATATTGCTATAGCCATGTCAACGCTACCCATCACATTATTGACGTGATAAATAAATATAGGTAGATACATAGCATCAATACAAAATATTGCTATAGCCATGTCAACGCTACCCATCACATTATTGACGTGATAAATAAATATAGGTAGATACATAGCATCAATACAAAATATTGCTATAGCCATGTCAACGCTACCCATCACATTATTGACGTGATAAATAAATATAGGTAGATACATAGCATCAATACAAAATATTGCTATAGCCATGTCAACGCTACCCATCACATTATTGACGTGATAAATAAATATAGGTAGATACATAGCATCAATACAAAATATTGCTATAGCCATGTCAACGCTACCCATCACATTATTGACGTGATAAATAAATATAGGTAGATACATAGCATCAATACAAAATATTGCTATAGCCATGTCAACGCTACCCATCACATTATTGACGTGATAAATAAATATAGGTAGATACATAGCATCAATACAAAATATTGCTATAGCCATGTCAACGCTACCCATCACATTATTGACGTGATAAATAAATATAGGTAGATACATAGCATCAATACAAAATATTGCTATAGCCATGTCAACGCTACCCATCACATTATTGACGTGATAAATAAATATAGGTAGATACATAGCATCAATACAAAATATTGCTATAGCCATGTCAACGCTACCCATCACATTATTGACGTGATAAATAAATATAGGTAGATACATAGCATCAATACAAAATATTGCTATAGCCATGTCAACGCTACCCATCACATTATTGACGTGATAAATAAATATAGGTAGATACATAGCATCAATACAAAATATTGCTATAGCCATGTCAACGCTACCCATCACATTATTGACGTGATAAATAAATATAGGTAGATACATAGCATCAATACAAAATATTGCTATAGCCATGTCAACGCTACCCATCACATTATTGACGTGATAAATAAATAAAGGTAGATACATAGCATCAATACAAAATATTGCTATAGCCATGTCAACGCTACCGATCACATTATTGACGTGATAAATAAATACCTATAGGTAGATACATAGCATCAATACAAAATATTTCTATAGCCATGTCAACGCTAACCATCACATTATTGACGTGATAAATAAATACCTATAGGTAGATACATAGCATCAATACAAAATATTTCTATAGCCATGTCAACGCTACCGATCACATTATTGACGTGATAAATAAATACCTATAGGTAGATACATAGCATCAATACAAAATATTTCTATAGCCATGTCAACGCTACCGATCACATTATTGACGTGATAAATAAATACCTATAGGTAGATACATAGCATCAATACAAAATATTTCTATAGCCATGTCAACGCTAACCATCACATTATTGACGTGATAAATAAATAACTACCGCTTCATTCTGTTACCACTTTCACAGAAGACTGCAGCTTTAGAAGTGATTGAAATTATTTCTGTCATTTCGACTGCCACTGTAGCAGATTAACATTTTTTCGATTCAGTTCGTAAATTCACTACGATATAAATAACTTGACTGGTGTTTTGACAAGTTTCTAAAATTGATTGATTTCAATTACAACTTAGCTTACCTATACTTAAAAATAAAACAGATTGATAATGTATAAAAAACATGTTGCAGCCAACGGAATTTCACTTTTTCGTCCAAGACAGTGAGAATATATTGGAAAGTCATGTTTTACAGTTAATGGTATTTCCACCACTCATCTCTATGCAGAATCTATGAATATTTTATACGGATCAATTACTGTAATTTTATCAGCTCTCCTCCCAGATTACATTTGCATAATATCGTTTTTAGTTTTATTTACATAATGTTAAAAGCATGTAAATGTTTTCTCTTTCTGAATATAGGGATCTTTTAACTTCATCTTGGCAATCTCTCACAATTACACAATTAACGTGTTTCCAGGACTTTGGTATGGAATAGCATGACCGTTTCTTATTTTAACTAAGACTGATTATACTCCGAGATTCATAGACAATATTATAAAAGAAGGACCCGAATGATGTTTGAAAAAAGAAGAGTATGAATGAGACGGTGTATGTGCCATGTGGGTAAGGCCAAGAGCCAATTGAAAAACACGAGTGTAACGCGCTCTTTTCTTCAACCTCAACCTTCCTCGATAATATATAATATATCGAATAATTTAGTAAAATATTCTTCTTTTGCATCCTCCCAGTACTTACATATGGTTTTGAAACTGTTATTTTTACAAAACGTACAGTACAGAAACTCCGAGTAACGCAACGAGCAATGGAGAAGAGGATGCTAAACATTAGTCTACGTGATCGAAAACGCAACGAATGGATCAGAGAAAGGACAAAAGATACCGATGTTGCATACAACGTAGCTTCCTTTAAATGGAATTGGGCTGGCCATGTAGTAAGGACAGCAGATGATCGATGGACCAAACGCACCCTGGAGTGGTGACCGAGAACTGGACGCAGAAACCCGGGCAGACCGCAAACAAGATGGTCTGACGGCATAAAACGAGTGGCAGGAGGTCAATTGCACAGGGTGGCGAGGGATAGATAGGGAAGCATGGAGGTTGAAAAGAAAGGCCTATGTCCAACACTGGACGAATAATGGCTGATAATGATTCTTCTTTTTATACTTACCTTGGACATACAATAAAGCTAGGCAGGGGAAATCAGGATGCTGAGATTGAGGGGAGACGAGGTCAAGCCTGTGGGATGTATTCGGAAAGCTGTCTTATATCCTAAAATCCCCAAATTTGGAAGAGATTTAAATAAATCCCTATTTGACTCATGTATCCTTCTTGTGCTTACATATATGGGCTAGAAAAGTCAGTATTGAAAAAAACATATTATGCACAAGCTCATGGTGGCGCAGAGAGCTATGCAGAGAAGGATGTTGAACATCTCTAGAGATAGATAAACCAATAGGTGGATAAGACAGCAGACCAAAGTAATCGATGTCGCTGAGAGAGTCGCCACTCAGATATGGAACTGGGTAGGACACATTGCCAGATATACAGATGGTAGGTGGACCCAGAGAGTCTTGGAGTGGCGTCCGAGACCGGGAAAAAGAAGCGTGGGACGTCCTCACACACGGTGGTCCGACTGCATCAAAGCGGTGGCAGGGAGCAATTGGAAGCAGGGTGTACAAGAAAGTGAGGAGTGGAAGAAGAGGGGGGGGGGATGTTCAATTCTGGCTGATGATAAAAGAATGAATGAAGAACGCCTGACGAAGAAAATATATAAAGTGGGCTGAAATGGGTCTTTGAAAAGGATGGCCCAACCATGTTGAATCAATACTGAAATACGAAAACATAAGTACCTTGAATAGCTGACGGACATGTCTGAGACGAATGAGGCGATACAGATGAGGCGATTGATGCTTGCCAAGATAGAAAAATGTGGCGATTAGTTCATTATGACTACTGCGTTAGGAACATAGCGTAATGGTTTGCATGTATATATAATAACATCTTAAGATAGATAGGTACTGTTAAGGAAATGGTTAAAATGGACTCGTCTTCGACCTTTATACTCGTATAGCAATCCAGACAATGTTTTGATGGGCACTAATGGCGTGGCGTGTACTTGACTATATAGGCACATTCGGGTCGATTCTATGCCATTTAACCTGACCTTTACAATATTTTGTCTGCGATTTAACGAATTACCCAAAATCTATTATAAAAATATCTGAGGATATTTTGAACACGTCAAACGAAATAATCACGAAAAAAATGTATGAAAAATTTTCAATTCGCATTTAAATTTTCAACAAGCAATTTATTTGCTTATTTTAGGGAACGTAGAAAGATGTATATGTACTTATTTAACAAGGACATATACATTTTTTTGTAAAAAAGGTAGTCTTGAATAGAATATGATAAAAGACAAATATTTTTAAACATTCATATCAAAATATTCGTCAATTAGTTTGAAACCACAGATTCAAGATGGACAAAGAAAGTGCAGGAATGGCGACATAGAACTGGATATAAAGTGTTGGAAGGTCTCGAACAAGGTGGTCTGGCGATATTAGAGTGGCTGGAGGCAGTTGGAAGCGGTTTGTCCAGGATAGTGAGCTGTGGAGGCGTGTGTAGCCCTCCTTGTCCATTACTGGGTGAAGGAGAGCTGACGAAGAAGATGAATCACTTTAATGCTTTTTTTTTAATTTTTGATGCTGACTGCCCATCTAAGAATTTCCATAGTGAATGTCCACCTAATTTGTACCTTCAGAATTCACTTATTGTGTTCATTATTTTGTGATTATTCATAAAAAAAATATTTAAAAATGTTTATATTTCTGCTCTCAATATAACACAGGGAAGTCTTTAGACGATCATTTATGACTTCAATTGCGCTGTAGTGAATGACGTGTAGGTTAACATACTTCACACGGTAGGCATTATACTTATGCGTATATCTCTACTTTTTCTCGCCATGTCAATATATTTTATGAATTGAATATAATTTAATTTATTTTTACTTATTTATTTAGTTACCATCCATAGTGATATTATACAGCGATAAGTACCTATAATGTACCGATAAGTACCTAGAATACAACTCATCCTCAATGCAGCAGCCCGTTATATTTACCAGATTGATCGTTTCTCGCATATCTCACCAACACTTCACAAACTTCATTGGCTGAAGAGCCCAGAACGTATAGAATTTAAAACATGTCTCCTTGTCTTTAAAGCACTCAATAGCATGGCCCCGGAATATATATCGGAACTTTGTGTTCCATTTTCACCTAACAATAAACAAACAAAGTACGCTAAGATCAATGACCCAATCCAATAAAAAACTAGTAGAAACCAATCTCACAAATAAGCCAAAATACCTACATCGATCTTTTGGCGTTTCTGGACCAGTCATGGAACAATCTTCCAATGGATATAAGATGTGCCGAAAATATCAATGAATTCAAGAAGAAATTAAAAACTCATCTTTTCCGCAAGTCGTATCCAGATTGTCCTTCATCCGTTCAATAATATTATGTGTAGATACTAAATATTATGCCAGTTTACTTTGAATCGACTATTTTTTATAATTAATTTCATCTGGATTATGTAACAAGATTAATTTGTGATTTCTAGGTATTTTTTAAGTTTTATATTTCACCATTTTCAATGTGTTAGCTATAGGACTAATTTTAACTTATTGAATTTTTTAAAGTTTTATGTTTCACCATTTTCAATGTGTTAGCTATAGGACTAATTTTAAATTATTTTTTTGCAAACTGAAAGCGCCCTTGAGGTGACCACGGTTGTCACTAAACGGCGCTTTATAAATTGTCATTATTATTATTATAGCAAAACAATGGATATATTGATCGTTGTCAATATATTTATGATTTGGATAAAAATGAAAATGAACGTTCGTGTAGGAGGTCAAAAAAGTATGAAACACGCATTAGACGATGCACGGGCGATAAATGTATGTCAAGAGAGAGGAGTCTGGCGATCGGTTCTTTGTGCCTACCCCAAATAGGAAAATAGCGTGATATGAAGAGGAAGTTCGAGGTTCGAAGCGTAGATAATAATACGCTGAAAAAAAAGTTACGTTAAAATTAACCGAACTATAGTGACTACAAAACAATTCGTTTTGTGCTACAAAATATTTTGTGTGTTTAACCAAACAATGCAGTCATAAACAGATAAACTTTTATTACTTATAACAAAGGTTTGGCTAAAACGCAGGTAGCCAGTTCGGTGGTCACAATTTTTTTTCAGTATAAGGGCGAAAGAAAGCGGTATTCCTGGCTTCAGAACATCCAGTAGTGTACGGGAATCGGAACTGTGGATGAGCTCTTGGGTACTGCCAGGGACAAGGAAGCTTTCTTCCAAGTGGTGGTCAAAGTTTAGGCGACATGACATTCCAAGAAGAAAATAAATATATGGGTCAGTGGCAGAGCGGTTTGTGCGTTAGGTTCGAATCTTGCCTCGAAGACTTTCGTTCACCTATTACACAAGCAATTATGCTTAGTTTTGGGATCGTATGAGGTTGTACACATATATGCTTGATTTCAATTGCTGGATCCCGCATCCAACAATCAAGCTGAATCCAGCATATTTTTTTTGGCTTGCTGGATCCATTAAAATGCGTTGGATCCAGCGCTGAAGATCCGCAATTAATTAATTTTCGTAAAAGACTACGTTGTTTTATTAAAACATTACGATTCCATGCAAAATTATACAACTCTTACATAGAATTTTCATCTTTTCTAACTAAAGTTATCCAATTTAGGAATGTGGAGATTTACCTATATTAAAAAATGTCGCGGAGAAATGGTATACCTATATTTTTAGACAAATTTTTAACATATCAATACATTTTGAGAAATTTGTCAAAAAATATCATTGACTCCCGACAGGGAAAAAATCCAATATTTGCGTATATGCAATTTATAAAAATATTCAATTAATCAATGTAATAATTATACACGAGAAAAATTGAGCCAATTAAGGAGAGATTTGACTTATTCATACAATTTTCAATTGACTTACATATACTTACTTACTTCCTATTTTTTTTTTACAATTCTTTGGGAGACCAACAGCTATCAATTATAGTTTTTCAATTGGGATAACAAACGAGCAGCCAATTATAGGTCTCCGCTGATATGGTCATACAACTCCGGTAGAGCTTTAGCCTCCTGAACAATAGCTTTCCAAGCCTTCCTGTCAGCTGCAGTGGACTTCCAGTCATCACAAGCATTTAGCACGTTCAGATCTCGGGTAACATTGTCTATCAATCTCTGCCTTGGTCTTCCCAGGGGTCTCTTGCCCACAGGGTTATTTTGAAGAATACGTTTTGTGGCTCTTTCTTCCCCTGATCTGACAACATGTCCAATCCAAGCTAATCTTCTGGACCTGATTTCGCTGGTGATTAAAGGTTGTCCTGACAATGTACGAATTTCCTCATTACTTCGTGGTCTCCAGGTACCTGCCGCAATTCCTGGTCTTGGGCCTAATATTTTACGTACCTAATATCCTGTTTTCAAATGTCTTACATATAACTACTTATAAATACGAATACAACTAAGTTGTCCTATATTGTCCTATATAATTTAGTATTGATTAAAAATCAAAAATTGATGGATCTCTGCTGGATCCAGATTTTTTTTTAAATCCTGCTGGATTGCAATCTCTAGTTAGAAAGGGACCCAAAGAGCACGGGTGATTGACATGCTTTGTTTCTAACAGATTTTTTTGTGTTTACACAAACTTGTAACGATGGGTTGAAGGTTTTTAATAGATACAAATAATTCATCGTATATTCGAGTAGGTATGTAAAATGATAATAATATGCAGATGGCAAAAAAATATTGCAATATCAATTTGCAAATTCGTATTATAATCAAGCTGTCTATTACGATTAATCCGGATCATATAAAATTGATTTATTGGTTTTATATTTATATTTGTGATTGATATTTTTATCTCGTGCTTTTTATCAACGGATTATCCTTCTTATGCGTATCTCCTAAAATAAATAGGTATATCTAATTCTATATATCGAGATACCTACCCTTAATAGCGAGGTTGCGAGGAACAGTACAGAACTAAAGAACTTTTTAAAATAAAGGAAATGTTGTATTTAGAGGAAATAATATATATATATATATTACATTGAATAACAACACAAAAATATATCGTTATCATCAGATCAAGAGATAATTTCAGATGTACTGAGAACAAATAGAGAAAGATATCTTTTTATACGTGGCATCATAAATATTTGAAAAACAGCCTGAATAATTGAGGTATCAAATGGCAAAGAGCGCCCCCAACGGGAGTATTAAGAACAGGTGTACCACGACAAGAAGTGTACCTCCTACACAGAGTTGAACATGTACAAAGATGCATCTCTTTGCTACCAACCAATCTCCGAGGTTGAAAGCAAAGAAGAAAGAAAATGGTACAGGAAGCAACGACGACTTTGGCGCGACACCATTTGAAAGAATGAACGGTGACAGAAAAAACAATATCACAGAGGGAAACCTTCACCCCGGAAGACCAGTAAAGGAAGAATGGGAAGCTGGAGTCCGTTGTTTCCTGTACCATTGGAGATCTCTATACTACAGACAGATCCCTGGATCTAACACAAGAAGAAGAAGATATTTTATAAGCATTAAAATATAATGTTTAGTTATTTCAGTCAAGTTGGGAATGTTAATAACATTTGGCTTATGTCCAAATGAAATTCATCATTTTTATTGATACCTATATAATTTTTTTTATATTCCGACGGGACTGCAATTGAAAATAAGAGCGGGTTGTGGTCAACACTAGACTCCACTAGGCACGTTTGTGTACACCTGCTCAATTTTGTACTGCAGTGATTGATTCCAAAACAAAATGAAGACGAGTGGGTCGTGGCTAACACTTAATTCTAGTACTGGTAAATTCAGCGGAACCGGCTTCATACTCTGTTTCGAACGATTTGAATATTCCAAATAGCTCTAGAACTAGTTGGGCAGCAGTTAGCTATTTTTAATGAAGCATATATAAATGATAAATGTGATAAAAGATAAATAAAATAAAGCACAAGCCGTTTATTGTTTTATTTAGGGAATGTAAAGGAAAAAATACATGTATCAACGTCCTACATTGCACCTACATACATATGCCACCATCGATAAATTTTTGTCAAATAAAACATCAGTGACATATTTATACTCATATCGTTATAATGCTATACATTTTGTTTAATGATTAACTCTTTTGTATACCATGTGTAATAATTTTGAATTACTACTTTTATATTTCATCTTAGAATATCTTACTTGAAGTAGTTTTAGTACCTACTATCGACTTCGTTATAATATTATTGGATGTTGAAGTATTAATTTGCTATATTACACAATACCTAATATCAGGTATATGTATGTACTTATAATCGTATATAATTATTATGTACGATTGTTAAATCAGTTTTGTCTATCAACATGTAAGGAGTGTAGTGAAGATTTATATGTACCTACATTATTTATTATTTATTATTGCATAATAATATATTGGTACAAAGGTATATAATATTTCTTATAATTAATACATTTATATTATATGTATATTGCTCCACTGAAAGAGTAAATCTCGTGTTCAGCGGTGGAAGAGCGTAGCATTTATTTCAAGTCCATAATTTATTTATTAATAGGTTCATAAAATATATAACATCAGATACATAATTGCTTAACAGTGATTTGAGAATATAAAATTATTGTATATTTTTTTAAATTTTACAAAAGCTTTATTTTTCTTATATCTTAAGAAAGTTTATTATAACAGTTTATTCCTAGGTAAGAATAGTGATGCTGCATGGTTGATGTATTGTATTTTGGAACCTTAATTTGTCCCTCTGAGCGAGGACGGGTACTTATTATATCTATATTATCATTGTTATCAATAATATTTTTGTAAGTTTGCAATACTGCACTTCTTTTAAATATGCTATCCAGTTTTAAAACATACATATCTAAAAACATAGACAAACTTGACTCTACATACGCAAACATCTAGACCAACTAGACAGACCGAATAGGCTAAACTCCTAATTCCAAAACAACTTTCGGACAAAGCAATTTCCTATATTTTGGGGTCAAATTATACAACGAACTACCTACAACACTTTTTAAACGAGACATTGAAATTTGGGTTAAAAAAAGGGCAGACTATATTAAAAATAAATTAATCATCTGAATTCTGAAAATATATTCCCATAGCTATCAATCAAAATTGAAAACAAATAAAACATCTATATACTGTCTCAGAACAGTTTTTATCTAGTGAGGCAGTTTATGACAATAATATAATATCTGGTAGCTATATTATGCAATTGAATGTATTTTGAATAAATTATTATGTACCTATTTATTAGTTGAAATGAGATCGCTAAGAAGAATCAATAATAGGACGATGTATGACAGGGTCAGAAATGAGAACATTAAGATGTCATTAATAGAATGATAGTGAACACATTGAGATGGTTTGGCCACATGGGGAGAATGAATGAGGAACGCCTGACGAAAAAAATACACACTGCGGACAGGAACGAAATGAGAGGTCTGGGCCGCCCAAGCAAGGGATGGCACGTCCATGTGAACGGTATTTTGAAAAACGGAAATGTCATAAGCATGAACAACAGACGAACATGAATGTGTGTCAAGATAGAAATAAGTGGCGTTCGGTTCTCTCTGCCTACCCCGCGAGGGACATGGCGTTATGGTATGTATGTATGTACCTATTTAAAATTTTTGTTACTAGATATATGGAACAAATGTATATGTTTGTTGGTATATTGCTAGTATTTTCATGTACCTATATTTTGATTCTTATGTATGTAGACGTTATTATGATCGTCTTTATGATGGTATATATCTTAATGTAAATACGCATGCGATATGTTAAAACGTAAACATCACTTGTGTTAACTAAAAATGACCTTGGCGTTGAAATTTTTGCGAACTATCTAGATATAATATAAGAGGAATTTCTTTTAATATTAAATTGATTTATGCATTGCAGTGAAAATTATCTTTCATCTTAGGGTTTTGTATAACTCGAGAAGTAAGTCTGATTTTTTTTTATAATAAGTACTTTTCGAGCAACTAACTCATTATTGGTTTGCAGGGCTACTCATTACACGATCTTTATAATATATGTACATATTTTCTAATCTTGTATTAATCTTAAAAGTGTAAAAATCAGTACATACAGTAAAGTTTAGTACGAAATTGTCATTAATTTTCAATACCTATTTATTATTTTATTTTATTTACATATTTCAATACAGTACATTTCATAAAAGTATACATACTAAAAATATTGAAATTTCACTATCTCACTAGGCTGAACGCCTGTTCTGAGGTAGTACTCTTAAAGAATTTAGACAAATGTTAAATATTGAGGGTGTATTATTAAAATTACATTAATAAGAAAATGTATTTATACTGGATTTGTAAGATAATTTAGATGTTCAATGCATATATATCGTCGCTCTCCTGACTAAAGGTCGTAAATGGCAAAATGCAAATTGTTCAGGAGAGCTTTTTTAGTGTTTTGCGCGTGCATATTTTCATCTCTCCCAGCACACGGTGACACGGTGTAAATATATTTTAATATTTTATTTGTATTCTTATATATATGAATCATTCTTATATATATTAGAATCGTATTTGCACATAGGTCTATTAGTGATATTTTGTTTTCAGTAATTCATAGACAACAAATCACTAAGCTATTCCAAGTTAACGGGAGGTGATACAGTCGAGAACATGCGTACAACATATAAGTACACATTGGTGGTCCTAACTCGATTTTGCAAAAAATGTCAGATACGACTGTTAGTCAGGAGAAGGACGATATGTGTGCAAATTTAACTTAAAATGTGTGTTAGTGCTGTTTTCGATCCCTGTCTGCCCTTATTCATAAGCCAAAGTGTTACCAAACGCTTGGAATTGTGCGTGGAGGAGGATAGTGTATCGTTATTAATAATATAAAATATTTATCGTTATTAATATAATTCAATACTTAATTTTAATCTCAAAGATTTCTATAAAGTCTTAATTTAATTATAATCAACTTCATTACTAGCCCTGCAGTATCTCTTTGCTAACAGCCCTTCACATATTTAATCAGAAGTGGACTTTTTTCATAATATAGTTATCAATGTATTCGTGTAGGTAAAAAAACTTCTTGACATTAATCTTTTCATTAAGATATCCATGGATGTTGATAGTTCAGTATTTACTTCTTACAATATGCATCTCACAAATGTCAATCTGAATTAAATAGAGTTCTTATCTAAAGTTTGAATCATCAATTAAAAATTCTACAGTTGTAGTTGATTATTTAATTTAATGTAGGTATATTGATTCTATGAATCTTCATCTTTGACATGACACGTTGTTATCTATGTGAGGATGATTAGTACCAGGAATTTTTTATTAAAAATACGATTGGATGGTTTAAATAAGTCAATGTTTATTAATTTATCTTGAAGTAATTATAATATGTTCGTCAATAACTATAGATGTCTTTGTGGTAAAGCGGTTTGTGCATTGGATTAGCGATCCATACATACACCGCTTTCAATCTAGAATCCGCTGGAGCTGGGTTCATTATCTATAGTTTGCTTTAAAAAATTCACGGAATGTTACGTTAACATACAGCCGAACGCCGCCGAGACATATTGATCGGTATTTTGTATTATGTATCAACGATCTTAGCTCGCTTTCTATTGACACAAATCTTCTTAATTGGAGGGTCTCACTGTATCGCATACAAATATTTTTGTTATCACGCAATTAGGGTAGGGTATAATATATAAGAGAACATTTTTAATGCCGGCTGATTTTTGAAGTAAAAAAAATCAATTGATGATGATACACATTACACATTTGAAAATAGGTCTTCGACATAAATATGTATATTTTCTATGTTGTTTTTACCCTTAGTTGACCGTCGGTACTTTTAAGTACCGGACACATTTTATCCTGTATTACCCACGCATTGACATGATACATATTTTTAAATTTTGACTGATAATAATGGGGCTCTACTAAGACTTGAATATAAAATTATTTTTTTTAAATATACCTACTTTCGCATGGTACCGTCAATATTTTTAAAATATTTAAAACGAGTGACATTAAAAAAGTCGAACTTTTTTATCATATTTTTCAATACAATAGGTACAAAAAAAAACTGAAAAGGGAAAATAGGAATAAAGACCCAGGATGCGATGGGAAGACGAGGTGAGGAGGGATACAGCGCAGCTCTTAAGTGTTACAAATTGGAGGATGGCAGCTGAGGACAGACGGGGATGGATGCAAAAGTTGAAAGAGGCCAAGGCTCGACTTGGGCTGTAGCGCCATCGAAGAAGTAGAAGAAGGTACAACATATAATGAAAAAAACAATGACTTACTTGACAAGTACTTTTTGTAAAAATGATATTTTAAAAGTAGTGCAAAAAAGGGCTTCCTAGCTATTATGCACATTATGGCCACGATATATACATACGAATGACATTTATTATCTTTATATCAGTTTTTTTCGAAAAAAAGATAATGAACCGTAAAAAATATGTTCCTTTGCTGTACCGACTGGTTTTTGTTACGAAAAAAATTATGTAGTGTTTAAATTACTAATTTAACTTGTAAGTTGCGTCGGTCAATATTAAATTATTTTTCAAATACCTTGGGCAACTGAGGGTTTAAAATCGAATAATTCAATGAAAGAAATGATAAATCGGTATTATGAGATCAAAGTGAGTAGGTACTTCACTATAACATAAATCCGTGAGAATAATCTTTGCTAAGGCATCCGTCCGATTTTATCATATCTTGATACGGAATGTTAAAGATTAACGCAATCATATATTATTTTATCACATCCATGTTTAGCCAAACTAAGCTATAACAAATTTGTTATGTGAATTATTTGATAAAAGTCTTTATCTCTTGTTCAATTTTGGCTAAAATAAGATTATCTTGCAAATAACCAAATGTTTATGAAATCGGGTCAGTACCATATCCTGATATAACCTTGGATGATGAAGTTGTAGAGTTGATAAGTACCTACTGAATATTGTCATCAAATTGAGGTAGAGCGAGTAAATCCGTGGATATTCAGCCAGTATTGATGCACCGAAGAATCAAAATAGTAGTAGTAGTAACATTTATATATTTGTGCGACCCAAAAATGCCGAAAAAGACCAAAGGAAAAATATACAAAACGACTGTTCGCCCGGCTATGCTCTACGGCTCGGAGTGCTGGACTACAAAAAAAAAAAAGCACGAACATAAACTACATACAGCCGAGATGAAAATGCTGAGATGGTCCGCGGGTCCATCTTAAATGGACAAAATTAAAAACGAATATATTCATGGTAGCTTTGGGGTCGCGCCCATCCCGGAGAAAATGAAAGAAACCAGACTCCGGTGGTATGGTCATGTGAATAGAAGGGGAGACGATCACGTGGTCAGGGTGGCCCTAAATATTCCCACACCACCCAGAGCTAGAGGCCGTCCACAGGCCACCTGGTGGACGAGTATTGAGAGAGATCCGAGGAAGGACCAGCTGACCAGTGAGATGACACATGACAGAAAGACGTGGAGACTGTGTACCAGGATGGCTGACTCCAGATGAACTGGGAAGAGGACCAGCCAAAGAAGAAGAAGTAACATTTATTTAGATGTATAAAAACATATATAAAAATTAATACATCTATATAGTTACACTTATTTTTACTCTCCACTACTATGGAATAGTGGAGAGTCGTGATTTCACGATTTTAAAGAGTATTTTTTTACATCAATTTCTCAATGGGTATCATGTAGAGAGTGCATACTTTGAGTTTCGTTGTGATGCTTTTGTGTGTATGCCGTTATCCATAATCCGTGCTCTGTATACTGTATGCCGTACCTACATAAATGTGAAAATTTGTGTCCTCTGTAGGTACATATCAAACTAAAAGGCCGATGATATTAATATTGATACCATACGTGTGAAGTACAAAAACTTAGAGTTGATTTTCCATAGACATCGGTTCATTTTTTCTCAATGTTTCTCTATGATTTCATCTATTAAAACTGAAAATAATGCTCTCACGACCTGGAAATTTGAGATATTTTCATTTTGTTTATAAAAACTATTTATACAATATCAATAATCTTCAAAAAACTGCATTCAAAGTAGGTCAACGTTAAAAGAAAAAAATACAACCGTTTGAAAAATTATGTTCATAATACTAGTTGCATGTAACACATGAGATCCAACTGTCGATAGCGATAGTATGTATAGTTGAAGAATAAGTACCAAACTATAAACCCATAAATACAAATTATTTAATATTTTAAGATATTTGGTTTTCTACACAACACATGTACCTAGGTATGTATGCCAAGATAGGATAGTATGGAGGTCAGTCCTTTTTTCTACCCAGAATATGAAAACAGCATGATGGTATGTATGTATGTTTGGAGATTTAAGTATCAAACTATTAAGTCTTCTTACATATTATGTATAGGCGACTGCCATACAAATTGCAAGACTCAAAGCCCTTTACAAAATTAAATATTACATGACACAGCATATGTTCACCAAAGAAATACAATTTATAAACATCTAGACATATCAACGGTAGCAGAGGATATATAAAGAAAAATAAAAACATATAAGATAGGTGAATTAAACACGAAAGTACATACATTAAAAACCAAAGAATAAATAAATAAAAAAAAAACTCAAATAAAAATATGTAACAAACATGACATAAATCGTAATTGTTAGAACAGATATGAGTAAAGAAAAGAAACGAATGAGAGGAATGAGTAAGTGAAAGTGTTATGTAAATGTAAATATATACTGGTTGTCCCAAAAACTTTATACCCATCCCGTGATTTTTTCACATCACTGATCCCAATAGTAACTAATAACTACTAATAACTAGTTGCATGTAACACATGAGATCCAACTGTCGATAGCGATAGTATGTATAGTTGAAGAATAAGTACCAAACTATAAACCCATAAATACAAATTATTTAATATTTTAAGATATTTGGTTTTCTACACAACACATGTACCTAGGTATGTATGCCAAGATAGGATAGTATGGAGGTCAGTCCTTTTTTCTACCCAGAATATGAAAACAGCATGATGGTATGTATGTATGTTTGGAGATTTAAGTATCAAACTATTAAGTCTTCTTACATATTATGTATAGGCGACTGCCATACAAATTGCAAGACTCAAAGCCCTTTACAAAATTAAATATTACATGACACAGCATATGTTCACCAAAGAAATACAATTTATAAACATCTAGACATATCAACGGTAGCAGAGGATATATAAAGAAAAATAAAAACATATAAGATAGGTGAATTAAACACGAAAGTACATACATTAAAAACCAAAGAATAAATAAATAAAAAAAAAACTCAAATAAAAATATGTAACAAACATGACATAAATCGTAATTGTTAGAACAGATATGAGTAAAGAAAAGAAACGAATGAGAGGAATGAGTAAGTGAAAGTGTTATGTAAATGTAAATATATACTGGTTGTCCCAAAAACTTTATACCCATCCCGTGATTTTTTCACATCACTGATCCCAATAGTAACTAATAACTACTAATAACTAGTTGCATGTAACACATGAGATCCAACTGTCGATAGCGATAGTATGTATAGTTGAAGAATAAGTACCAAACTATAAACCCATAAATACAAATTATTTAATATTTTAAGATATTTGGTTTTCTACACAACACATGTACCTAGGTATGTATGCCAAGATAGGATAGTATGGAGGTCAGTCCTTTGATCCTACCCAGAATGTGAAAACAGCATGATGGTATGTATGTATGTTTGGAGATTAGTATTAAACAATTAAGTCTTCTTATATATTGTGTGTAGGCTACTACGATACAAATTGTATGAAGCAATGTTGTCACTAAATTCAATTTTTACAAAAACTGTTAAAAAAAAATTGAGATGTGCTAATACAATTGTAAAATTTTTTATAGAAAATTAAATTGTCTAGTTGGGGTGTTTCGGCTTTTTTCGATATTTTAAAAAAAATTGGAAATATAGGCAGTTAAACTCATAAATTTATCATAAAAAAATATTTTTCTTAATAAAAAATGTTTGAGGAACCCTGGAAATTTTTTCAAAAAATGTCCAGGGTTTTCAAATGTAAATTGAGCGGATCAAAAGTTATAAGGGGGGACAGATACACACACACACACACACACACACACACACACACACACACACACACACACACACACAGACACACACACACACACACACACACACACACACACACAAAACTCACATAAAATGTTCTACTCCAAATTCTGAGTAAATCAATGTATGGGAACATATATGCTGCGAGGCCTCTAGTTGGTGTTATTAGCATGCAAAAAGTCCACTACGCCATACAAAATTTTCCTTCGTACACGCATCTTGGCTTAATAATGTCGATTCATTCAGAGAATTGAATTCTCATGAACGAATCGACAGTTGGAATAGATTTTTGTATGAAAAATATATAGGTATAACAAGATAATTTTTTATGTTTGACAATGTTTAGTTATTTGATTTCATATTGATATTAGAGTGTAATATTAGCAGGAAAGGTTCATTGTGTAGTGGAGAGTTTAGCGTTGACCACAACCCACTCGTTTAATTATGAATTGAGCAACTAGCCTACGAAAGGTAAATTATTAAACATTTAGAGAACTTTATGGTATAAATTATTTTGTGTTTATATTGATTGATTTTGTTTTTGAAAATCTTAAATCCAGACATCCTCTCGTAATGTTCATGGTTATAGTACATTTTTGACTTACTATTACGTACTATATAAGTGTGATTTTTTGGTGCATCTAGGTAGGTACCATTAAATGGTCTCTACAGTTTAATTTTTTTTTATTTATTTTTAATAAAAAATACCAACAATGATATTTTTCCGCCAACCTGCAAACTTTTTTGGCAGGGTAAACCAGTTAATCAGCAATACTTCTTAAATCTATATGTGTCATTTTTTATAATCATTGAGCTGATGAGCTTTCTTATAGGTACATAACGGATAATTTCATCTGTTAAAACATTTAAAATATATTTTTTTTAATGAATATGTCCTTGTTAAACGAGTACATATACATCTTCCTACGTTCCCTAAAATAAGCAAATAAATGCTTGTGCTATATGTGAACGAAATCGGTCGAGGCAGGATTCGAACTCGCAACCACTGGATTACTAGCCCAGCGCGCTAACCGCTCTGCCACCAACCCATAATACATAACTGGCAATTAAAAACTGATTTGCGATTTTTTTTTTATTTTCTGTAATTTTGTAAATTAAAAACGTTAATATGTGATAAAAATATATAAATATACATACATTCCGAACGCCACTTATTTCTATCTTGGCACACATTCATCGCCTCGTCGACATTCATACATCGTCTTTTACATGTTCGACTTATTCATGCTTCTGACATTTCCGTCTTTTAAAATACCGTTCACATGGACGTGCAAACCCTTCCTTAGGCGGCACCGACCTCTCATTCCATTCCTGTCCGCAATGTAAATATTTTCTTAGTCAGGCGTTCCTCATTCATTCTCCCCATGTGGCCAAACCATCTCAATGTGTTCACTTTCATTCTATTAATGACATCTTTCTTTATCTTACATTCTTTCCGTAGGTCCTCATTTCTGAGCCTGTCATACATCGTCCTATTACAGATTCTTCTTAGCGATCTCATTTCAACTGCATTTATTTTCATTCTGCTTTCTTGCGACTTCTACCATGTCGGTTTCACTTGCATACGTCAAGGTTGGCACTATAAGATAGCATTATGAATGGCAACTTTAGCTTCCTTTGATATGTTGCGTACATTCATAACTGGTCTTAGTGCTCCATTCACTCTGTTAATATCTAACGAATAATTTCCACATTCGTTTATGTTTAAATAGTAAATTCTTTTATTATGACTGATTTTTATTATTATTTTTACTGTGAATGGAGTGGGTTCATATTTACTAACTCAGACTAGGTATTTCAATTATTGTTGTCGGGTTGTATTGTAATGTTTTCAATAGAATTCATAATATAAATATTATACTTGAAACTTGATCTTGTTATAGGGTTTAAAGGTTTTATTGTAATCTACTAATTCAACGACGAATAAAGGAAAATATAAAACACGTACAAGTACATGTAGGTACACGTGCATGTACCAACATACATAATTTAATTTCGAAAAACAAAATATTCAAAATCTATGAAAAACTTATTTCGTACGTTATTATTGGCTTTAGAGTCTGATAATAAATTTGATTTCCTTCAACAATTCCCAACAATATTATAGTCCCTGATGGACCCTGATGCCACCTGAGTTTGGGTTAATCAAAATTCTACCAACTTTGAATATATTTTGGGGAGACATCCTCGCTTCATCTGTTTTTGCAATGCTTAGCTGTTATCATTGTAGATTTCTTCGTTGTTCCGCTTTCTCCAAACTCCATTTTCCTATACTTTTTCCTTAGTGCCAAATACTAGGCAACGCAAATTTCAGTGTTTTATTAAATTCATACGCTTTAATGTTTATTGATGCATTTTTTCCATGCGGTATGCTTCTCGAGAAGTTGCATATTCACTTATTTTTAATCCAACTGTCGATTCGTTCATGAGAATTCAATTCTCTGAATAAATCGACATTATTAAGCCAGGATGCGTGTACGAAGGAAAATTTTGTATGGCGTAGTGGACTTTTTGCATGCTAATAACACCAACTAGAGGCCTCGCAGCATATATGTTCCCATTTACTCAGAATTTGGAGTAGAACATTTTATGTGAGTTTTGTGTGTGTGTGTGTGTGTGTGTGTGTGTGTGTGTGTGTGTGTGTGTGTGTGTGTGTGTGTGTGTGTGTGTGTGTGTGTGTGTGTGTGTGTGTGTGTGTGTGTGTGTGTCTGTATGGGTCTGTGTGTGTGTGTGTGTTTGTGTGTGTGTGTGTGTGTGTGTGTGTGTGTGTGTGTGTGTGTGTGTGTGTGTGTCTGTGTGTGTGTCTGTCCCCCTCTTATAACTTTTGATCCGCTCAATTTACAGAGCCCAAATTTTCAGAATATATAGATAATTATAAGCCTACAAAACTTTTATACTCAGAATTGTGAATTTTTGTTTCAGTCAGGGGTTATCAACTTTTGAAATTTTGGTTTATTTTTCCATTTATCTCAGAAACCGTAAAAGCTAAAACGCTGAAAATTGGTAAAAATATAGAAAAATATAAAATCTCAAATTAGTTTTTTTAAAAAAATTCCAGGGTTTCTCAAACATTTTTTATTAAGAAAAATATTTTTTTTATGATAAATTTGTGAGTATAACTGCCTATATTTCATTTTTTTTTAAATATCGAAAAAAGCCGAAACACCCCAACTAGATAATTTAATTTTCTATAAAAAATATTAACATTGTAGTAGTACATCTCAAATTTTTTTTAACAATTTTTATAAAAATTGAATTTAGTGACGACATCGCTTCATACAATTTGTATGGCAGTCACCTATACACAATATCAAAGAAGACTTAATAGTTTGATACTTAATCTCCAAACATACAATATATAGCATCATGCTGTTTTCATATTCCGGGTAGGAAAAAAAGACAGACCTCCATACTATCCTATCTTGACTACCTAGGTACATGTGTTGTATTTGTATAGAAAACCAAATATCATAAAATAATAAATAATTTGTATTTATGAGTTTTTAGTTTGGTAGGTACTTATTCTTCAACTATACATACTATCGCTATCGACAGTTGGATCTCATGTGTTACATGCAACTAGTATGATCAAAAATCAACTAATTATAACAAAAAATGTTAATTTATACTATATTAGTACATACCTATTACAAGTAGGTATATAGGTACCTACTTACTTAATGTTCTTAAGACGACAACAGTCCAAATATTTGTTCATTTGCACAAAGATGTAGTGATAAAGTATTATAAAGTTGAATCAATTTGAATTGATGCCTGGGGTAGTAAACCATCAGCATAAAGGAGGGGATTCCCTATTACAAGAACATTGTTAACCATTCCTAATACGGATTAGTTTTATTGCTGTAGTCGTCATTTAATATTGATATATTACACACTGTAATAAAGAGAAAAATGTAAACTGGCGGTATATCATCTTAGTGATGAAGATTGAAATACACCAGAGCCGAGACTAGGGTGACGTAACCGGGCAGTCAACGCCGAGTGCTAATCAAAAGGGCATGACATATAAAAAAAAAATTGTAATTATGATAGTGTTAAAAAATATATTTATTATATTGTATCCATGAAACTGTTTTAAATATATAATTCGCCACTGTACCGATACCTTACCACGTATAATGTAAGTAAATTTTATAGTTTTGTATGAGTTGTAATCAGAAGCAACAATAGATAGGAATAATTAATTGTTTTGTGATTAAAGCAGTGATTAAATTTTACATGAAATATAAGGTGGGCTGATTAAGTTAATAACAATATTATAAATGTAAATTAAACTTATATAATTTACATTTATATATTGTTTAAATGTTATTTGTACGTATCCCATTTAAAAAAAATGAAAAAACAATAAAAAATTCCAGAATTTATTAACTTCTACCAACTGTCAATACTACAATGCATTTCTAAAAAAAAACAAAAACCTAATACTGTCATTGCAATTATAAAAACAGATAACTAAAATTATTATAACTTATGGCTAATAAGGATATATAAAATAAATAAAATATCATGATCAAGTAACAATAGCTTAAATTTTTATTTCATAATAAATATTATATTAAATGATATATAATGCTTATATCACTAAGATTTTTAATAATTAGAGATACGTCTGAATGTTTATATTATTATCTATATAAAATATAGGCCTTCGTGGCTCAGTCGTGCTGATCTAAAGATTCCGGGTTCGATTCCCGGTGGAGACACAGATTTAAATTGTGTTTTCTGGATCTCTGCTATCGCAAATCTTCAGAATGTAGCAACTTGTTATTGGGTGCGTGGGGTGCGTGTTAAATTGATATTTGACATAGTAAGTACCTGTTAGTTGCCCGAGAGCCAATATAAAAATAAAAATGTATTCACACTTTTGAATTTAGTAATAAAATTAATCCGCATTAGGGTTGTAAAAATTAACAAAACTAATCCCAAATGCGGATTAGCTCCCCAGTCGTCAATTCATATTGATATAAATATCACCAAACGTCTTGAACCAAGCTTCCGGTTGCACAGAGCGCAAATTTGTGTATTTTGCTTCGTTGGTTTACGTGTAAATCGTCCCCCTTTCTCGGCGAAATGGTTCAAGATATTTGGCGACAACTTTACTACTATAATATTATAGTGTTCCAATTTTACACGAGGGAATGGTCAAAACGTTTGCCCGAGGCGCTATAGAATCTCGTTCCGGTTCTGAAATACGCTAGGCGGCAAGTAAAATTATTACATTTACATTCGTGTTTCGTCTTGCAGAAAGAAAAATTATTTTGTTGCATTCTTGTCTACCGCAGATAGTGAGTATGTACAATTCATTCACTGATTTGGTTATAATAATATCTTCGATTCATTGTGTGAAACAGGCAATTATATACGGTCTGTTTTTCTAACCGTTTACCTTTTCACAATCAGTTACACACCAAGAAGACGATGAGTCAGTAAAGGCATGTGTTCGATATGGTGTGACTGCAAGTGGATGCCGAGTAAAGGTGCGTTTTAATAATCGCCCGCTGACGTGCGACCGACACACGATAAACAATTTTATGTTATTTTAAACTACGATACCGAGTATCCAGCGCTTAGCTTTCGTGGCCTATATTTGCCTATATTAGATTTATCTGACTTGTATGCCAATAGTCCCGGATTCAATTACCGGTAGAGACAACGTTTTACACTGCGTTTTCAGTCTAGATTATGCGAGACGATTAACATCATAGGTCTCTAGAATGTATCAACTTGTTTAAGGTGGTTGTTGATTTTGTATTTGACATAGTTACTTCCTGTTAGTAGTCCGAGATTTTTTAATATCCAATTTATTTATTTATTTACCTTTTATCAAACCATATTCATAATGACAACAATAAGTAGATTACTGCTGCTAGGAAATCCTGTTCAAGGGCTAGCAGTTTACAATTTTTACTGACAATTATATGCAACTATGAACCAGGTGATTATTCCCGTTCCACACTAAATAGGTACCTACTCATTACCTCAACAAAAATATGGGCTCTCACAAAATAGATTAACCAGGTCCTAGTGTCTGCTATGTACCTGTCATAAATCCAATTTCTGGCGCGATTTTTAATTGAATCGAAATGTATACCGGGGGGATTTAAATTTAACAAGAGCAAAACTCATGTATGTAGGTATTAAATTATTCTACATTTATTAAAAAATACGCAGATAAAGAATTTCGTGGTTCTCCAAGAAAACCTGCTCATATGTGACTGCAAAAATTAATTTTACTAAAGCATTATTTTATTTAATTTTTGTATTGATTCTCGGGCTAAGGCAATTAACTGGTGATATAAATAATAAATAATAAATAAATAAACCATTTATTTGTTGCCATTAATGTTACATCAAACAAAAAAAAAGAATATATATATACAATTTTGAACTACAATTGACAACAAAAAGGATATTGCTCAGCTGCGCACTACCAAGTATCCCTGGAGTGCAGCTGGTTTTCAGCAAAGCCTAAGGACAACACAAAACATTGAGGACAGACCACATGTCATAACCTATAAAAATCTAATAGTAATTAAAAATAAAATGTATTTCTTCCTTCTCTTTTATTCACTGCTGGCACCCTTGTTGGTTCAATAACCATATCTTGCAGTGTTTCTTAAAACTCTGCAAAGAGTTCATCGCACGTATGTTCTGCGGCAACTCATTCCAGTACTTTGAGGAAGCATATCTAAAACTACCCTCGAATGCGGAGGTTCGATGTCTGGGGAGAACGAGTAAATGGCCTCTCTGTCGCGTTGAGTGGACGTGCAAATCACGTGACCACTGTAGTCTATCAAACAGATAGGAAGGAGAACGTTTCTTTATCACACTATGTAGTTGACAAAGAAAGTGCAGCTTCCTTCTGTTAGACATGTTCAGAATCCCGTGCCGATTAAGATAAGGTGATATGTGTGCTCGTCTAGGTATATTGAAGCAAAATCGGGCACATGCATTCTGTACGCGTTGCACTTGTTTTTGTGTTTTTTTTAACAGAGACGTACCATATATCGAATCCCCGTAGTCCAATATTGAGAGAACCAAACTATCAGTAAGCAACCTGCGAACACCCGTTGCAATGTATGGACGGATCTCATACAAAAGACGCAACCTCGAAAAACACCATTGCGTTTTTTTATTAATGTGCTCCTCATATCTTAATCTTTCATCCATTATGATGCCAAGATTCCGCGCCGATTTGACAAAAGGGATGATGTTATCATTTAGCTGAATTTTGTTGCTGCTGTTTTTTACAACATTGATTTTATGCTGTGAGCCGATTATTATTGCAATAGTTTTTTTGGGGTTAAGAGCTAGTGCATGGTCTTGTGCCCATGTCAGAATTCTTTCCAGATCACTGTTCAACATACCCACAGCAGACCCCGCATTGCGCTCCTCAAAAGATAAATACAATTGTGTATCATCTGCGTACATATGTGATTTGCAGAATCTGAGAGCATGCATCATGTCCGATGTGTATATGGCAAACAGCAATGGCCCAAGTATAGAACCCTGAGGAACTCCACGAGTCAGTTCAACAGCAGATGACAAAATTTCGCCGCATGCTATGCGCTGCGTTCTGTGCCGAAAATAGCTTTGAAACCATTCGACAGTGTCATATGCGAAACCAAAGTATCGCAACTTTTCAATTAGAAGTGGAATACTTAACATGTCGAATGCTTTAGAGTAATCCAAAAGTACTATTATTGAGGTTTTTCCATCATCACCAGATGCATGCAAGTCGTCTGTAATACATTGCAACGCAGATGTGGTACTATGGCCCTTACGAAACCCGGACTGATGAGGAGGCACTATTTCACATCTTTCGGTGTATTTCACCACTTGATCATAAACGACCTTTTCAAGTACCTTCCAAAGTGTAGGAAGTATACTAATAGGTCTAAGATCGTTTAATCCCACAATAGGAGTCTTTTTGGGAAGTGGTTTGACTATAGCATTTTTCCACGCCTCAGGTACAGTGCCGGATATTAGTGACTTATTTACTATGTTTGTAATAGTACCTAGAGCATGAGGTAAAATGAGTTTTATCATATTAACGTTTATACTGTCGCAACCGGTTGCATTTGTTTTGATACTACTTATATGTTTTGCTATGGTGTTTTCATCCACAATTTGAAACTTAAACGAGAGTGAGGTAGAAAATTTGTTTGTCTTATAATAATTAAGAAGGTCCGTACTATGTGAATGATTATGATCTAGGTTTAAAAAATGTTTATTGATTATCTCAGGGTTATTTAACTCTAAAGGTATATCATGTGTTTTTACTTTGTGTTGTAAGGTATTTTCTAGCGATTTCCAGAGTTTTTTTGAATCCCTAATGTTGGTATTCACATTGTGTGTGAAGAAAGCAGATTTTTCTCTTTTTATGGAGGACGTTACAAGATTTCTTAGTTGTTTGTAATAGATGTGATGTGTGTCAGTTTTAGTTTTAAGGTATCTATTGTAGGCTCTATCTCTAATTTTCATCATGTATTTGATTACATCTGTGATCCAAGGCTTGTGTTTATCTTTAATAGTTCTTATCTCTAACGGTGCATGGGAATCAAATATATCTATAATATAAGTATTCAAATTTTCAACCATAATGTTAACATCATTCAATGAGTTAATGTACTCCCAGGGACCATTCTCAAGTTCTGAGTTAAACTTATTTACGTTCATGTCCTTAAAGTTTCTGTATCGTATTCTTTCAGGTTTTTTTTTTTGTTTCGGAAATTTTAATTTACACACTATCAAACCATGATCACTTATGGACTTATAATGATACACATCTGTGTTTGTGACTGCCTCGGGTATATTGGTGAATATTACGTCTATAAGCGTTGAAGATGTATCAGTTATTCGTGTGGGGTCACGCACCACTTGTGTCATATTAAAGACTTTTAAACTATCTAATAATTTTTTTGCGTCTATATGTTCTTCGTCTACTATATCAATATTTAAATCACTCAGTAGAAAAATATTTTCACACCGAAAGATATGATCAGATAAATTATCACTTAAACACTCAAGGGTCTGTCCCAGACTCTTAACATTGGGTCTATATGCTGTACCTAGAGTTATGTTGATATTTGTAGCTTTGATTTTAATCCACATCTGTTCTAAGAATTTATTTTCATAGGGTAGAATTCTACATGATAATTCTTTGCGCACATAGAAACCAACACCACCACCACGACCAGAGCGTGGAGAGAGATGTAACACAAAGCCTGGGATAGTCCTATCTGTTTTAGCCCTAACCTCATCAATCCATGTCTCATTTAAAGCCAGTACATCGATGTCATGCTCCCCAATATATACACACAGATCATCGAACCCTGTACCCAATGATTGAGCATTCAATAGACCAATTGTCAGGGTCCTTTTCTTTAAGGTTCGTACAGACATTATTGATCAAATTTTTCGTTTTTGTGGGTGAATAGTAGTGGAATGAGAAACCAGGACCACGGCACGTGACATGTTAACAATGTATAGTATTTGCATCGACATTGGCATTAAACACATCAAAGGTGGTGAAAGTAACGATATAAGTATATAATACGTATAAATATCTTGAATAAAAAGTAAGTAAAAGTATTCGAAAGAAGGAAGAAACGCATCATCAAGCAACTTTTTTTAAGTTCTTTTTTGATAACAATATATAATATTTGCATCGACATTGGCAAATAAACATGTTGGTGACACATAAATAATAGTAGAAAATTCATATTAATATTTCGACAGCATTCAAATAATAGCAAGAATAAAATACAAACATTTAGATGCCACATTAACAATAGTAAAAAATTAAAAACAGTATTTCGACAACACACAAGTAATATCAATAGTAAAATATAAATATTTTGGTGACACGTTAATAATAATAAAAATTTCAGGTCAATAATTCGACAACATACATATAACAGCAATAATATAAAATAAACATTAGGGTGACATATCGACAATAAAAAAATATTCAAATCAATACTTCGAAAATACATCTTAAGAAAAAACAGAAATTTCAAGTGAACACTTTGAGAACATGCTAAAAATCGCGATGGACACTTTGAGAACATGCTAAAAATATTTTGATGGCATATTAATAATAGTAAAAATTTTAATTCCGTATCTTGATAATCTATTATAAAAAACAAGCATTTAGCGCCTTGTAGAGGCCGTAAAGTACGTGAATATGCGGCTTTATACTTCTCTGCCACTGGATAACGTGGTATTATTGTGGTATTGTAACAAAATAATGTATAAATGTCAAACAGTGTCAGTTGCGATTTCGAGTGCATTATTTTATTAACTCGTGGAATAAAAACGTGTATTTTTTGTTTAAAATATATTAATAATAAGATAATATTATTGTAAGAGATGATAGTAATAATATTTTCAATATGTGATTTTGTGCAGTTAATTGTCGCTACATAATAATATACTAAAGGCAAATAATTCATCGTGAAGTTATATAATAATAGTAACGGACAGCAAAAATATTTAATAAGTGATATGTTGTCAATTTTAGATAAATGACATCTTACTGTCCCATTGTGAATTAAGGATAAACATTGTTTCATATATATCAAAATATAAAGTGTTATGCAATTTAAAACTTTAAAGATAATGTAATATAGTAGCGAGTAATTAAATATATAGAGGCAAAAATACAACAAAGTAAAGAAATAAAAATTATTGAAAGATGATTGTGTAAGAGTGTAAAATTGGATATTTATATATTTATTTGGTGAGTACATATCGCGATAAAATATGGTAGAAGTGAAAACAATAGTATGTAAAAATATGTAAAATATTAATTTGAAACGCACCCAATAATAAGTAGCCACGTTCTGTAGACTTACAATATTTATCGTCTCACAGATCCAGACTGAAAATACAATTAAAAACTGTGTCTCCGCCTGGAATCGAACCCGAAACCTTTGGATCAGCAGTCAGATAGCTGACCAACCAAGCCACGAAGGCCGATTATTGGACTACAACTGGAATCATAATTATATCAGCTCTGTCTTATCCAGTAATGGACCTAGGCCCTGAGACCTCCAAATCTCTCTATCCTGGGCAGACCGCACCCAGTGGTCTCCTGGAATAGACATAAAACATACTATGACTGTACCAACATTTTATTGTATTTATTTTCTCTAAATTTCAATTCTTATAAAAAACGTACAGTAATAAACATAATTTCTGAATTATACGCTTCGTATAAAGTAACATTTGCGTTACGAAGCGGAGTTTTACTCTATACATTTTTTCGTAGTAAATAAAATATTCTAAGTACAAAGTTATCATTTATAGTTTTATGTTTTAGTTGTAAAAATACTGTAAAAATAAGATGTAGAATATAGTTATACAGACTTATACAGGATAATTCACTAGAAATTTATTCAGATTTCTACAGAATAATACATTCAACAGTAAATGTACAGAATAATACATACGACAGTTACGTTGTAATTTTAGTTGAGTTACGTCTTTACTTTTTTTTCTTTGTATTTCAATATATATATATTTGAACTACTATATTTTTGAACTACAGTCTCATTGATAGGTACTACTCAATTATATATACACAATGTATTTTTTTTTACAATTCGTTAAGATCCATTTTTTTTCCCTATTTATTTTATTTACGATGCGTCCGTGCGACTGCACGCTGATTGTCTATAACGAGAGCGTGCCTTTAAGTGTGTAAGGTTTATTCGGTACGGTACTATCTTAGCTTGCGCGTTTAATGAACGTTCTGTTCAGTGTTCAGTATTCTCAGATCATTTCAATCGAAGGTATCTTGTACATTCTGACGCGTTATTTGAGCGTTTATCAGCTGTCAAAGCTATTGTTCGTCTTCGGGTGACAAGTGACATTTAAACAAATAATAATAATAAATAATCCATATACATTTTTCCGGACACGATAAAATATTTTATCGTTGCGTTTGATGTTATACTATGTGGTTTGAAAGATTTTCATAAAGTTCATTCAATAAGTCGGTATTTTGAGTTTTTGTTTATTTTGCAAATATTAGAGCAGTGACTCAATTTGACAGTGTTTTTTTTATGTGGATATTTCAGTGATGAATCATTGAATAAACAACATATCTTGCTGTTTTAATGATTGACAGTATTGTTTGTGAATTTCGTAAGTATCTATTTATTTTTTTGTAAACAATTATTAGTTTTATTTTTTTATTTGTGCAATTTTCATTTATTTTTCCAACCATTTTTTACTGCTTGTGCTGACTTATACAGGGTGTCCCAAAAAGTATGGATAATCGGTAAACCAGGGATAGAGGACCCCTAGGTCTATTTAAAAACCTCCATGTATGCTCTACGATTTTCTTGTCGTTTTCGAGTTATAATTTCTTTTCGATTTTTTTCGAAAAACTCTGACTGTCACGACATAATTGGTCACAGAGACGCTATTTATTGAGATACACCCTTCATTATTTTTTTTCAAAATTGTTGAATAGTGTACGTTTTAGATGTAATAATTTGTTTTATCCAATTTGATATAATATCTTAAAAAAAATGTTGTAACTCAAAAATAGTCAAATCAGAAAATTAACAAAAATGTTTGAGGTCGATTTAAAAATAGTAGGTCACATAAAAAAATTTCCCAAACATTTTTCAAAAACTTCCTTATTTCATCTAGTATCTACCCTGTAAATTTCATTTTCCTATTCATACGGGATCATACTTAAAAACGGTTTTAAAATACGAGATGGGGATATCTCACGTAATGAAATACATACATTTCCATACAAAAATAATCTTTTATTATTCTACGAGTAATACATGTATTAGAATGATAAATTTAATGTATCAAAATTTCACTACGTAAGAATCTACCTCTCGTACTTTCAAACCGTTTTTAAGTATGATCCCGTAGGAATAGGAAAATGAAATTTACAAGGTAGATACTAGATAAAAAAGTTTTTGAAAAATGTTTGGGAATTTTTTTTTATTTTACCTTCTATTTTTAAATCGCCCTCAAACATTTTTGTCAATTTTCTGATTTGACTTTTTTTGAGATACAATATTTTTTTTTAAGATATGGTATCAGATTGGATAAAGAAAATTATTACATCTAAAACGCACACTATTCAAAAATTTTGAAAAAAAGAATGAAGGGTGTATCTCAATAAATAGCGTCTCTGTGACCAATTATGTTGTGACAGTCGGAGTTTTTCGAAAAAATTCGAAAAAAATTATAACTCGAAAACGACAAAAAATCGTAGAACATACATTGAGGTTTTTGGATAGCCCTAGGGGTCCTCTATCCCTGGTTTACCGATTATCCATACTTTTTAAGACACCCTGTATACACTTCCTCAAAAGAATTAGCAGATTGATTCGAAATAAATTATTAATTGATAAGATCAAAAGAAAATCCAACAAACGCATGATTAAGCTAATTTACCTATACAGGTACTCTACATACGTATTACTGTAAATTTTTATTTATATAAAAAAAAAACTATATTTATGTTCAAAAGATGGTTGGTGGCAGAGTGGTTAGCGTGCTGGGTTAGTAATCCAGTGATCTCGAGTTAGAATTCTGCCACGACCGATTTCGTTCACCAAGAGCACAAGCATTTCCGCTCAATTCAGGCTAAGTATAAGGATGTATATGTACTTGTTACAAGGATAAATTCATTCTAAAAATATTATAAATTTAATAAAAAAAATTAAATACTAAATATTAAAAAAAAACACTCTTTTTTCTTCTACAATTTTATTTTATATTATAAATTAACCGATTTCGTTCACCTATAGCACAATCATTTATGCTTATTTTAGGGAACCTAGGAAGATGTATATGTACTTGTTTAACAAGAACATATTCATTAAAAAAAAATACGTATTTTAAATATTTAATTTGTATAATGGAATTCTAGATAGTCAACGCCGTCAGTATGAAAAAAGTGCATATTTAATTAACTTTGAGAATATCTTTAATTAAATTAATAACTTAATTAGGCCCTATGCTTTGAGGATTATTGCGCTGGTTAGTTTGTGTTATAAAAATAAAAGTAAAACAATTCAAAAATCTATAGAAATTATAGAAAATGGATTTGAGCCGTATAAAAAACAGTAAATAATTTATTGTACCTACAATACTAAAGATTTATTTTATTCAAACTTATTTTCATTTAAATGAACCCATCGTGATATTAGTCTACAAGAATTTATTATTTTTAAATAAAATATTCTTTCAAATGGAACAGAAATTGCGACCACACAATATAGGCGTTGTTTCATCAATTTGACTAATCTTGGATAGACATTACATCTATCTTTCCACCAATCTAATGGATTATCATTTCTCGGGATTAATGGGTCGTCTAAAAATGGACGAACCTCCAGATTAGCTTCTGATGTGTTATTTTTTAGCTGAACATAATCGGCAACTCTCTCATCGAAAACCTTCCAAACTGCTGATACATTTTCATGCGGATCATATTATGTCGTAGGTGTATAGACTTCTTTTCGTACTTACCTATATTATAAATAAGTACCTAAATACTATTATTATAACAAATGGTGCAATACAAAGAGACGAGAAAAGAATAATAACATGTTGTTATAATTAACTAATTATTTTTATCTTTATCACGGAATATTCTATTGACAATTCATTGTTTATTTAACATTAGGTAATGTTTTATGTACATTTCTTTATATTTCAAATGTTAATATGATTAACATAATATAAATATGTAAGTACCTAGTTGTTCTTTATTTGAAACTTGTTAAATACAATGTAGATTTTTAAATTTTTGTAGTATTATTTTGATTTTCGCTTTCTTTGATAAATCCCAATTGCATTTTTAGTAATCCAACTGTCGATTTGTTCAACAAAACTTTGTTTTCTTAACATATCGACAAAGTATCAAGGCAAGGTACGCGAAATTTGTACGCGGGGTCTATATTTTTCACGGTTTTTCCAAGTCAAAAACAACAACTTAGAGGCTACGAAGCATATGTATAATGTATATGTTCTATATATGGATTTACTCAGAATTCGGATTAGAACATGTGCTATATTATAACACATATTATAACTTTTGATCCGCTCAATTTTCAGAGCTCAAAATTTCAGAATATATAGATAGTTATAATAGGACTACAAAACTTTTATACTCAGAATTTTGAATTTTCTTTTAAGTCAGGGGTTATCAACTTTTGAATTTTTACTCTATTTTTCCATTCCAATAAAAATTCAATAATAATGGGGGAGGATAATGTGAATAGAAATGTACAATAATTCATAATATACTGTTATTTGAATGGCTCACTACATATGTACATTAATAGGCATTATGCAAATAATGACAATCATTTTTTTATCAACTAATAATTGTTTTTAGTCCCTCGAAGCAAGAACTGCACGAGGATCTTTAATTTATCTCTTATTTTATTTGTTAAGTAAGTAGGTATTGCCATAGGTATTATATGTGACGTACTATTTACGATAAAAAATAATCTTTGAAATTTCAAGGATTTGAAATTTCTTCACTCGCAATCCAATAAACACTTTTCTAATTAATATTGTGATTTTTGTGATACATGACGTAGGTAATAAGTGTGATTCACTCGTACAAAGAAACATTCGTCTGTGCTGTGATAATTTATTTATAATTTATTGTCATTATTTTTATCTAAATAACGGCTTTAAAATATTTATTATACTTTTGTTTTCTATATACCTATTTGTATTTAATTTATTTATTGATAGATGTTGATAAATAATATGCTGCAGACTTCCGCGCCGTGTCAACGAAATAATATATACATTATGTCAAAGATAAATATCTTTGTCCTAGTAGTTTTCTTCACTGAGAAAAATATAAAAAAAATAAAACCAGAATTTGATATGAAAAATCTAAAATAAAGATTTGTAAAAAATGGGTTCTTATGAAGTATATGAATGTGTTTCAGTGGTTTTCTTCACCGAGTAAAATATGAAAAAAAATATAGAAACATCTAAAATCAGTAGCGAAATTGCTTATAGAAGCCGAAAATCTTGGCTTGCCTATAAATATTAGGTAAAGAAAATCAAGACCTAATATTTTTTGTCTTTTTTATTGAAACCATACTACAAGATTATAAATTGAACCCTATGTAGATACGATGCTTGACAGGGCCACATATGTAAATATTATTTTGGCATGTGATTTTCAAATATTTTAATGGCCACTCAAATGAGCAATGATGAAACAAAAACATTAAAATAAACATTAAATTTTCGACATTTCCCAATTTCTTTCAGGGTTTGCCTCGTCCGAAGGTTCTAGACACGCCTCTGCTAAAATAAAGATTTGTAAAAAATGGTATCTTATGAAATATAGGTATGTTTCAGTAGTTTTTTCACTGATTAAAATATGAAAAAAAAAATATAAATCTTAAATAAAGAATTTTAAAAATCTCTTGTTTTTGATATAGAGAATAAATAATTACCTATTGGTTCTAATTGAGGATTAATATACAAATCCCGTCCAATCCTGGGAGAATGCATCTTCGGTAATTATTTACAAGTGGTATAAGTCTTCAATTTTGCTGAATTTTTTTCTATAGATAGATAAAAATATACAGATTACGGGAAAAATAGTAATTTTCCCGGGAAACGCCTAGAAAAATTAAAAAAAATAAAATTACATTACGAAAAATATATGGAGTTTCCCAAGCAAATAGTTGCTTTTCTGACATCTATGGGCGAATATTCAAACTAATTGTTAGTATAGAAACACGCCGCGAAAATCTGAACTAAATGAAAATTCTATGAAATATCGAAAATTAATAAAGTTTACAAAAAAACAAGGTTATAAAATATATAAATACTACTTACATTTCAGGTCTTGAATTTTTTTAACACTGAACCTAACCTAACCAATTTTTACCAAAAGTTTGCTTAGAATAGGTTGGTTAGGTTTGTATTTAGTTTTTATTGCGACTCGCGTGAGCGAGTTGCATTATACATTGAGTGACAGTATGTAATGCAACTCGCTCACGCGAGTCGCAATAATAAATACATACAAACCTAACCTAACCAATTTTTACCAAAAGTTTGCTTAAAATAGGTTGGTTAGGTTTGTATTAACCAACCTATTATTATAATTTTGATGATGTATTCGCATTTGTTTATAATTTACAAATAAATTATATTTAATAACAAATTTAGGTAGTTGTATGGTACCTACCAGTTTTAATATTTTTTATGTGATATTTTTTCGCAAATATTGTCTGTCATATATTTTGTAGTATGCATTTATCTGTGGTTTAGTTTTCAGTTTTATGTCGCAGTTGTCGTATTAGCTCGCGTATTTAATCGTATTTAATAAACGTTAAAAATAAGAAATTAGTAATGATTTTTCTGGTTTTTTATCGTGAAAATCGAATGTTTATAGATAATTTGCGTGTTAATAATGTGTACATTGTGATTTAATAAAAGTATTGTTGGTTATTTGACTTCAAATGAGAAAATAGTCACGTGCAATCTCGGCGATAGGTGTCGTTAAATCGTACAAGGTTTCATACATTGCAATTTTATTTTTTTTAATTTTTCTAGGCGTTTCCCGGGAAAATTACTATTTTTCCCGTAATCTGTATATTTTTATCTATCTATAGAAAAAAATTCAGCAAAATTGAAGACTTATACCACTTGTAAATAATTACCAAATATTTAACTACATTAATAAATTTTTCAATTTCTAAGGGCGTTAGTTGTTTTGGAAGAAACAAGAACTAAAACACTGTCATTGTTATACAATATACATATACATTCTAATTCGAACCTACCTCAATACCTCAAAGATAAATTCATTTATCTTTCAAGCCACGGGCGTCCATTCCGATCTGCTGAACGTACTTTACTATCTATTCTATTTCATAGTACTGATTTTTTAACTCTTCATTTGAAGTACAATCAGCAAGACTATTGAATTGTTAAGTCCTGATATTACGTCGGCTATCTCATTTAACACACAAAAAAGGATAAAGCAAAAATGTCTATCTGACAATACCTGATTTCTTCTTCCTCTCCTCTTCCCCTCCTTATACTTTTGTTTTCCCATCATTGCTATGAATTGTTGTTAAATTCATATTTTTTGTCTTTTTTATTTTCTTCTGTTATATTTGTAATGTTTATAATACCAAAATATTTTTATCATGTCATAACATTATTGCTAGAGTACACATTGTGTTGTATATTGTCATCATCATCAACTCTGGTTGAAAGAAATTTCCGTTTGGCAAGAAACCCTCCAGTATACAAATAATTTGTACAAGATTAATTCTCCAATACTAAATATTACGTAGGTGTGATTAAAATAACAATTTCGGTATAAATATTTATATTTATTATGTCCTATTCTGATTCGTTTCAGGATACGAAAACGTCTAAATCAAAGGGCGACCGTGGATATAAGGATTTTATCCGCGCGGTGTGACGTAATGAGTTCCGTATAAATTCAGTCAACTTTTTGGCATTTCTCATAAACTAAAATTTAGACGAATCAGTATAGGACATATTGGTGATAGCTAAAATTTAGACGAATCAGTATAGGACATATTGGTGATGGTGGAGCGGTAATAGCCCAGCGGTAATGTCGTCGCCTCACATGCTTGAGGTCGACGGTTCGAATCCGGGCGGGGCACGCACATCTGGATTTTTAAAAAAATCTATGTGCGGATTTATATCACTAGCTATGTGTAGCCATGATCCAATTTGTCTGGTTCCCCTTTCTAAGGGTTACGAAGGTCAGATGGCAGTCGCTTCAATGTAATAACCAGACTCGCCAATTCCAGGATCATGGTCAAGGCGTACCCCGATAGAAACGGGACAAAAGCGCTAAGGGGAAAGAAGAAGAAGTATAGGACATATTGACACAGCAGTTTTATGTGCTAATTCTTTACACATCAAAATACGGAAAAATAATAACTGGTAAAAATTTATCTACACAATTTGATGATATCAAATGGATTATGCTCAGCTACGAAACGGGAAGACAAGTCCCAAGCAGCTGATTTTCAGCATACCTAATCCAAATTGTTTTGTACTTATCAAAAGATTATTTTACTTTGAAGGTTGACTATATATGAAATAACAGTGTTACTGATTTGTCGGTAATATAATATGAGAATGTTCACATGGAAAGATCAGTTGATATGAATAGTAATTTCACACAAGAAACAGTAAAATACACTTCTGCTTACACTTTAATTATTTATGGCAAATAATCGTCACGGAAGGTTGGCGTATATAATAATTGTTATAATTAAATACTTACAAATGTATTTTTTCATGATAATATTTGTTTATAATCACACTTGCTTGCTTGAGTTCGTAAAAGTAAACACGGATAATATAGGTATGATACCTATATTATTTTGGATAATTTATTTTATTTTATTTAATTTAATTTAATTTAATTTAATTTAATTTAATTTAATTTAATTTAATTTAATTTAATTTTATTTTATTTTATATTATTTTATTTTATTTTATTTTATTTTATTTTATTTTATTTTATTTTATTTTATTTTATTTTATTTTATTTTATTTTATTTTATTTTATTTTATTTTATTTTATTTTATTTTATTTTATTTTATTTTATTTTATTTTATTTTATTTTATTTTATTTTATTTTATTTTATTTTATTTTATTTTATTTAATTTTATTTAATTTTATTTTATTTTATTTTATTTTATTTTATTTTATTTTATTTTATTTTATTTTATTTTATTTTATTTTATTTTATTTTATTTTATTTTATTTTATTCTATTCTATTCTATTCTATTTTATTTTATTTTATTTTATTTTATTTTATTTTATTTTATTTTATTTTATTTTATTTTTTTTTATTATTTTATATTATTTTATTTTATTTTATTTTATTTTATTTTATTTTATTTTATTTTATTTTATTTTATTTTATTTTATTTTATTTTATTTTATTTTATTTTATTTTATTTTATTTTATTTTATTTTATTTTATTTTATTTTATTTTATTTTATTTTATTTTATTTTATTTTATTTTATTTTATTTTATTT
This sequence comes from Molanna angustata, assembly GCA_963576475.1. Classification (NCBI taxonomy): domain Eukaryota; kingdom Metazoa; phylum Arthropoda; class Insecta; order Trichoptera; family Molannidae; genus Molanna; species Molanna angustata. Next base: position 11,868,307 of record OY754970.1, on the reverse strand, counting down.
TATTTTATTTTATTTTATTTTATTTTATTTTATTTTATTTTATTTTATTTTATTTTATTTTATTTTATTTTATTTTATTTTATTTTATTTTATGTAGCTTCTCGGGCAACTAACAGGTGCCATGTATGTCAAATAATTATTTACCACGCACCCAATAACAAGTTGCCACATTCTGGAGACTTTATTGTCTCACAGATCCAGACTGAAAACACAATTTTAAAAACTGTGTCTCCACCGGGAATCGAACCCGGAACCCTTGGATCAGCAGTCAGATACCTAACCAACTGAGCCATGAAGGCCGACATAATATATACAACTTAGTACATACCTACAGCGCAAAGTGAACCAATAATAATAATAAAATTTTATTTCAGTTCGTGAGCAGGAGGGTACAATGCAACACAAACCATATTTAAAAATTAGATAAACATTCAAATAAAAAAGAATAACAGAGAGAAAAATAAGCATAAAGAACAAACAAAATATAAAAAAGAATAACATATCAATTTGTAAATACAAAAAAAAAATATTATTAAAATTTGTTTTTAAGAATAGTATTTGAATATAATATTTGTAAATATTATATTCTGTTATAGAATTCGATAAATGACGGTCAATGACAATAGAAAAGCAGTTTTTGATGGGTCGGTAGCTGAGCGTCTAGTGCGCCGTGATCCAAGTGGACGTGGGTTCAACGTTTATTTATTTATTTAGAAAAACCACCAAAAATCGTTACAAAAAATACATTTATAAAAGAAGGCGCAATTAAATTGGTCTATATCATTATAAAGAAACCATATTATGTTACAACCACCCGTTAATGTAACAAAACGTATACTAGATAGTGCTTTGTTTTTTGTCTCGTTCGTAGATAGTTTGACGCGGTTCAAATTTTATAATTTGTTACGCGAAAGTGGGTCTTTATCCATAACCTTAGTCAATATTACCTGTTTTTGGTTGAACGAGTTGCTATATAATATTAATTTTTAGAATGTACATACGAGGCGGCGCGGCCATTTTACAACTTGCAACCAATATGAAAAATGTACCAATTTCCATTAACCGTCATAAATTCCAAAAACTTTAAGAATTGACCTTAATTTACCTAATTTTATCTACATGCATATCATAGGTAGGCATTATGTTTGTGTACAATGGCTAACAATTTAATAATAAACATTAACCCACATAATAAAGATTTGCGGTCATTTTATTATTGGGTATGTATCTAAAATACAGACTTGTCCTAGTACGGAAATTGCGAAAAAAGACAGATCTGTAAATAAAAATTCCCATAACATATTATTTTTTATGTACCTATATCATCAGAATGTTTTGTTGGTGTTACGTAAATACGTATTAGATATGTTTGAGATAAAATAATCAATTTAGATCGATTTCAATTATTTAATTTACTTGATATAGAGAACCAACATTTATATATTTACAACCATAAAAAATATCATAAATTATTCATGTGCAAGCTCTAGAGCAGGGGTACTGGGGTAGTATTTAAATAAATTTAAAATCCAGCACAAAATCAACGTTTCTGGAAATGGTCAGTAAATTCAATGAATATGTGGATTATTACTTACATATATGCGTTTAAAATATCATTATGTAGGTAGGTACTTTATTATTTGAAAAATTGAATTCTTAATGCATGTCAACTTTCAATCCAATTTATTACATAAAATCATCATTTTATTTATTTATTTTATAGTATACAACAGCAAACAAGAAAAATTTATACAAATATACAAAGATAATTTTTATATTAATTATAGTAAGTATTCTAAAATATATTACACACACAATTGATAACAATTTTGAAAACAGGATGGGAAAGGAGAAAGGTAGGGAGGGGAGTGGAGGGAAGCATCGACCACTAGAAACTCATATTATGATTTATACCCCACGTGTCTCGATGTATGAATAGTACGTAGTTAAATTATATTGAATAAAATAAAATTAAATTAAAGGGGCACAATTAAATAGGTAAGGATGCGCACAACAAAACAGAGCACATATTCAATATCCGACATATATTTTAAATATATATAAACTCAAAGCAAACATATCCAAATCCGGATCACTCAAACGATTTCTATTGTACCCAAAAATGAAACATTAAATAAAATGTTTCACGACATCTGCTCTATGAATCACCGAAAAAATATATGAATGAAACATTAATATCTGTGCAAGATCCCACAAGACCAGCATTTGAGTCTATAGCAAAAACTCGTTCTTAATCTTGGTTTAGTAAATTAGTATTAGGCCCAGTATTTCAGTCGGCCCTTAGGAGTTTAACTCAAGTTTAACAAAAATATTGCGTATTTCAGTACCTAATCTTCCCTTAAATACGTCACTAAACGACAAATATTTAACTCAACGTTTCTGGCGGATCGCGTGTCTTAATCTTGAGTTAAGTATTGTTTCTAGTCTTTTTCGCCAGGTGGCGTACTAATCGCCGCACGCTTTAATGTTTCATTTCATTTTATACTACAAATAACTATGCACAATAATTATAATCATGATTTATTTTTGTTGTTAAAATAAAAGACTTGATATAGAAGTGGTTAATGTATTTAATATTTATTTTCTTTTTTACATAATTACAATCTATTGCCTGACAACAAACGAAATAAACTGTCAGCCATGATGAAACGTTAGGCACGCAACTTTATTTTTGCGATGTTTTTTCATCCCACTTTTTAAATTGATCCATCCTGTTTCTATATATATAATGTGTATTCTTAAATTTTCTATATAAGACACTAATTTACCATTATTACTTAGTTCCATATCCATCTGTAAAATGTACATACATTTTGCATTGTAGTACTACGTACGTAGTACATATTTAATGACATTTTTTCACTACAATGTTTGATTTTAATTAAAAAAAACATCGATCGGTATAAAAAATTGAAAAAGTAACATGCTGTGTAATGAAACAAATAAAATAATGTGTTGTTATAATAATAAAATAATATTTAGTCACAGCTTCGCGTCACGTATCATTTAAGGTTATTACAATTTGACAGATGCGTTATAGAAAATAACCATAGAAAAACGTAAAATATATCTATAGTTGAAGATTACGTAACTGACGTTTCATTTTGCACTGAAATACGCGAATGAAATTTAATCTTCCCTAAACTTTTAACTTGGATTACCAAATCCAACGATTTAAGGGCCAACTGAAATCTCGGGCCATAGTCTTCCTCATCACTAAACTAATCGCAGTTATGGTTCCCCTTCGGGAGTCTGTCTGAGTTCCCATCTAATATTCCTAATCAGACTACCTGTGTTACATGTAGACAGATTGGTGTATTGTTGCTAGTAAATAATAATTTTGTACCGTGCCGATGTTTAATAACCTACTTTTAAAGGTATTTTTATGAAAGAATGAAGTAAAAAGTAAAAGATCCGTCAGTTTAATTATGTGTCGGATGCTCATGTAGTCTACTCAACTCATAACTCATGCGAATCCAAACGATTCGTGATTCTTATTTTTTATGATAATTACGAAGATTTCTCACGAGATAAATAATCAAAGTAGGCTCTCATGGTTCACCGGTTAAGTCGTTAAATTCCCAACTAAGATTCCTGGTTCGGATAAAGATACATTCATTTGTTAAAGATTTCATTACCAAAACACTAGCAAATATTTAAAGTTTCATTACCAAAACATTGGCAAAGATTTAAAGATTCCATTGCCAAAACAAGTATTGAAATATGAATAGTTGTATTGGCATTCCCTAATTTACTCACCCAATACTGATATTCAGGGGAGTGCCTAGAACCTCCGGAATAGGCAAATCCTGAAATCATTGTTCATTCCAGTGGCCATAAAAATATTTTTTAAATCACATGCCAACATTTTATTTACTTATGTCGCCCAGAAAAGCACCTTATCTACTTATGGTTCAATTTTTAATCTTGTAGTATGGTTGCAATAAAACTCATAAAAAAATATTAGTTCTCGAATTTAACATATATTCATAGGCAAACCAAGATTTTCGGCTTCTATGAGCGATTCCGCATCTGCTGACATTATCGTCTTTAAATTTCTGACAGTGGTAAATTTTAGTAAGTAGGTATTGTCTACAGCTTGTCAGTTCAGATCCAGGCTCATATAATCTAAGAGATAGCAACGTCAAAAAACAATTATTTTTTTTAATGGCTGTTTTTTTTATATATCCTTCCTTATGGAACAATGGTATGAAAAAGGGGAAGTCTGACAGCTGGTCGTGGTTGAGTTTACCACTGCGCATCCCCTTTGTATAGTTGAAAGTTTCAGATTTTAATATTATTTCAATATAATTTGTACTTGAATGTTATTTGTACCTATAAAATGCGCCCGTTTGTGAAATATGTTGCTATTGTTACTGAAATATGTAAATAAATACATAAAAAAAGAAATTTGCTCGAAAAAATTACTTTCGAAAATATTTACCCCTGAAATATTTACCTCCGTTTAATTTGTTAGACGTAGTAAAACTATAATCAAGCAAAAATATTGTAAAATATGATGGAAACAGATTAGATTTTCTGTTTGGGTCTTAGGTATAATTCAATATTTCGCGCTAGTCAAGTCATACAAAATGTATGGCGGGAAAAAAATTTTCGTTTCTTCTTCAGTAGGTACGAGAAGTGTGGTACAAAAAAAACCTAAAATATAAAACTAGAAATATTTATTGTGGTCGCATGAAGAGTTTTTTTTTTCAATGCATCATAAGTTTCCATTTATTTTTTGAAAATTAATACATATTAAGATGTGTAGGTATTCCTCTGATCTGTTTTATTGTGTTTAGATAGAGCATGCAAGTGCTTAGTTCCAGATAGCAATGAAAAAATTTAATCGCTATATTACACCTACATTCAAATAACTAGTTCAACGAAAATGAATAGGCCAGTAATACATACTTTTTTCAGGCTGTTTAATATTTAATTTAAAATGTCGATTTGCAATTGTGCGCAGTACGCATGACTTGAAAAAGACGTAGGTACTTCTTCTTGATGTCAACTCACTCGAACTCTAACATTAATAATTGAAAATCTATCAATTTACAAACTGTACATATTAAAAAAGTCATATAGGCATTACAAAAAAATCATATTTAGGTATGTTAACTCTCTTCAAGTAAGTCTTATTATTAACAACCAGTTGAGACAGGTTTTATTTTTGCTCACCCACTAATCTGGACAATTTGTGTCACATTCTTTTATAATGCTTCTCGGACGACCAACAGGCAAGTACTATGTCAAATATTAATTTAACACGCGCCCAATAGAAAGTTTTGATCATTTTGAATACCTACTCGTGGCTCATGGTGTATATTTTCTTACAAATCTAATCTGTAGTTGCAATGAACCTGAAGACCACAGAAGTCAGATGTCTTTTAAGGTTGACATTAATTGCGATTACATTATTCATGTAAAGTAAATTTATTATAAATAAAATAAAAAAAAATGATACAGAATATATCATGTCAATAAAAGATATGATACAAATTGAAATTAAATTGAAATTTTAAATTCTCTCCAAAAAGTAGGAAACCTTGTGCTTCGGGGAGGAATACAGAAAACTTACAATTTGCAACATATTAAATAATTTATTAATCTTTTTGTACGTAGTATAAACAAATATATTGCACACTGGCGGGCTTATTACCATTAGGCAATTTCTTCCAACCAACCAGATTACAAAGTAAGTATAACAAAATTGTGATTGTACAAAAAAAACGAAGAAAAAATATACATTACACAAATATATTAAAACAAATATAAAAAATCTACAATTCACATAAGACACACAAAACATCAGAATTCAGAAAAATTGACTATTTAAATTTACATAAGACAGAAAAAAAAATAATCCTTCAATTAATAAAAGACACACAAAACTTCACAAAACTAAAACATTTTTATTAAAAAAAAATGAATATGTCCTTGCAGTAACAAGTACATATTATACATACATCCTCATACATTCCCTAAATTAAGCATACATGCTTGTGCTATAGGTAGTATACATAGGTGAACGAAATCGGTCGTGACAGGATTCGAACTCGCGACCACTGGATAACTAACCCAAAGCGATAACCGCTCTGCCACCACCCATCTCATATGGTACAATGAGGAAATTATTTCAACCATATTTTATATTTTTGAAAAAAAAAATTTACATGGAATAAAACAGATAGATGGGTCGATGGCAGAGCGGTTAGCGCGCTGGGCTATCAATCCAGTGGTCGCGAGTTCGAATCCTGCCTCGACCGATTTCGTTCACCTATAGCTCAAGCATTTATACTTATTTTAGGGAACGTAGGAAGATGTATATGTACTTGTTTAACAAGGACATATTCATTTTTAAAATAAAAAATAACTCAATGTATGTGACAGTTGCCACGTGACTGGCAACTGTCACTTCCATACATTGAGTTATCTTTTCTTGAGCTAAATGACACGTTGTCTAGGGGGGCTGGATTGACTAGCTGGGTTTTCTATAAATAACATTTATTTATTTATTTATTTATTCGTTGATCAACAATTAAGTCACATAACATATAATATATTCTACTGCTGACTCTAGACGCCAAGAGTTTTGTATATATTTTCTATAAATAACATTTATTTATTTATTTATTTATTCGTTGATCAACAATTAAGTCACATAACATGTAATATATATTACTGCTGACTCTAGACGCCAAGAGTTTTGTATATAAGGATTTAAATTATATAAATTCGGCCTATATGTCAGTAATAAAATAATATTAATTTGTTGTGCATTCGTGTATAGAATGCGTGGTTAAAAGTGAGAAACAAGAAAATTCATTTTTATATTATATAGGACGTAAAAACACTAAAACAAAATACAAAGTCTTTTAGATTTTTGGGATATTAATGTAAATTTTTAAGGAAAAATTTATTGATTTTTTAAAATTTTGTATTTTTATATATTGTGTGAAACACATATTTCATATTGCTTCTCGGGCAACTAACAGGTACTATGTCAAATATTAATTTAACACGCACCCAATAACAAGTTGCCACATTCTGGAGACTTACGATATTAATCGTCTCACAGATCCAGACTGAAAACACAATTAAAAACTGTGTCTCCACCAGGAATCGAACCCGGGACCTTTGGATCAGTAGTTATATACCCAACCAACTGAGCCACGAAGGCCAAATATTAAAAAAAACAATATACCTAGTTGACAAATGAAATTAATATCAGTTTGCAAGAGTGCAGAATTTTTAAATGAGTATTAATCTTCTGATTGAATTTGTATCTAGTGTATTATATTTATTTTTCATTAATTTCATACTTTATATTCTGTTGATAATGTATGACGATTTATATATTACCAATTCATTATGTTTATTTGAAAAAAAAAAAAACATTTTATTGCGTTTAAAATTTTTTGTTTTAACAAATTTTCAATAGATGGCGTTACTGTCACACGAAACTCCAATGTGAATGCGCGTGAAAACGGTATATAGTCGTCGGTGACAGCATTTATCGGTACTCTGGTTTCCCTTCAATACGAATAAATCTTTCGCCTTTTACTAAAGATTTCCGTGGAGGGGGACACTCAAATGAGTCTATAAAACAATTTTTTGTTTCCCGCTTAGGCGGGACCTAAACTATGAGATTATCTTTCAGAATCTTCAGTGACCCTCTAGCTCCTGTTGAATATGTTAATGCTATTATGCTATGTTGACATGTTATGTATTGGACTGATAACTGACAGACATCTTGAATATACTTGAACGAGGTTTCGGTCAAATCTGTGTATTTTTGCTTCGGTGGTTCGGTTTACCTTGAAATCGCCCTCATCGGCTAAAAGTTCAAGCAAGATATTTAGATTATTTAGCGTCAACTTTCTTCATGACATTCGCTTTCATATTAATTGTGTTGGAAGTTGGAAAGGGAACCACAATCAGAGGTCCGAAACCCGAACCTAACAATTTTTTTCGTTATTTCTATCGATATGAAGGCTCTCCTACCAAAATGAGTAAATTTTCTCCACGATTTTTGTGAAAACAAACTTCAATCGTTTTCTTATTTTCGAGTAATGGTAATCTTCCTCTTTATTTTTTCGCGATAAGCGATTCGAATATACGGTTTATTTTTTAGAATCAATCATGAAATATAAAATATAACTATATACGTAGGTATATAATTTCGTAAACAAAACATCAATTCATTTAGTGATCTAAATATTGCCACCTCTTTCTATATTATAGGGAATGTAAGAAGTATGACAGAGATACCAAATCTTTGTCATACTTCATACACTCAAATTAATTTAAATTTATTTCTCACGCAAATATTGCTTCTCTGGGCTGGAAACACTGGTTAGTTGGAATAAATTGTCTTACGGCAATAAACTCGCCACTTGCGCAGGGTGCAAGGAAGTGTTCATTTTTTTATATGAAATATTATTATTGGTTATAGGGAAAACTTCTGCATGTAGATTAAGGTGTGATTATTCTAGAATTCTGATGTGCGTAAGATGCAAGAACTACATTCTTACAGAAATTTCACATAACGTGTATAAATACGTAAAATAAATGTATGGTGTCTAAATATAATGATAATTACTATAGGTATATTATTTCATAACGAATTTCATCTGTTTCGAAGACTATTTTCTTTTAATTAAATTATTGCCTGGCACCAGAATATCATGAATGTTCAGTTATTTTTAAATTGCTTGCTTTTGTAGTTACACTTTATTGTTTGTGTGCACTATACCGTGGTTATAATTACATGATCAGATCATTTATGTTATATTTTTTTTTAATAATACATATACATGTACAATACATGTACCTTCTTCTTAAATTAAATAAATAGGTTGATATGTTATAAAAATATAAAAATAGCGACAAACTAAAGACAAACTAAACTTAGTTAAATAAATAGGTACTTTAAAAAATATATATACCTACCCAAAAGTGATAGTACATACGAACGAAATTATAGGTAGTATGTTACGTAATTATTGGCTATCCACCTACACATTTTTTAATATCAAAATAATAAAATAAAATAAATTAAAACAAATAACTTTGTTTACTTCTACTACTGTAAACACCTTTAATTTATGAAAGGGGTTATAACGTTTTCGAGCGTGTGCTCATCCTCAGTAACCACTTATTACTAACTTAAAACTAATGACAGACTACTTAACTATGTTGGCGGGTGGACGGAGGAAGAAGGGGGTGGTGGATGGGGGGGGGTGATAGTGGGTGTGGTTAATATTTTTATAAGGGGAGAATTTATTAGTGGGTGTTGTATATTTAAAATTTGGTTTTTGGGGGCTCTATTTATTTCGATTGATTCTAGAATATCTAATTTTTTCCCCTTATTACACCTATGTAAAATTTCTACGTCTCTGAAGTCGAATGTATGTCCTGTTAGTCTGGCGTGGTCCGCGATATCTGAGTTGATAGAAAAGTTTTTTATTGCCTTTATATGTTCAGAAATCCTGGTTTTTATTTTCCTTCCACTTTGTCCGATGTACTGGTTTTCACAATTGTGACAATTTAATTTATAGACCCCACTATTGTTCAGCACACTAATTTTTGTTTTATTGTTCAATATATATTTTTTGATACTATTATCCGTGTATAGTGCAGGTTTAATTTTCATATCTTTACATATGTTTAGTAAATTTGAAGTAAGTTTTCCTGTGTATAAAATTCTTCTCCAAGGTTTATCTTCTTGATGGTCAAATACTCGATAATACACAAATTTATTGATGGCCGACTCTTGTTCTTTTTTACGAATCTTTTTGACGATCAGTTTTTCATCAAAACCATTGTTTTTTGCGATTGTTTTGATCGTTTCTACTTCTGTGTTGTAATTTTTTGTTGTCAGGGGTAGAGATGTGAGTCTGTGGATCATCGAGTTAAACGCTGCCATTTTTTGGGATAATGGGTGGCAAGATTCTGCATGTATGATGTTGTCTGCATATGTTTCTTTTCTGTATATCTTAAATATGAATTTTCCATTTTCAATTGATATTGTTGTATCTAAGAAATTTAATGTGTTATTATCTCCTATTTCACAAGTAAATTCTATTTTGTGATGTTGGGCATTAAACAATTTTAACAAATTGGTTAATTGTCTTTTGGACCCTTTAAATGTAAAAAATACATCGTCGACATACCTCTGATAAAAATAAATGTTTTGTACCAATTGATTCGTTGATGATAGAATTTTGTTTTCAAGGTTATCCATAAATATGTCTGCGAGTAACGGGGATAATGGATTGCCCATGGGGAGTCCGTTAGTCTGTGTGTAGTATTCTTCTTTGAAGCAGAAATAATTTTGGTGAATGGATACATGTATCATAGTATATATATCGTTTTTAAGGATACTATCTTCACATTTTTCTTCTAAAATTTCTTTTAAGTATTGTAATGCTTCTTGAACTGGAACGTTTGTAAATAAACTTTTTACGTCGAACGATACAAGAGTGCTGTTTTCTGGAGGTATGTTATGTTGTAAATTGTTACAGAATTCTATTGAATTTTTAATTGCATACTTTGGTTTAAACTGAGTAACTTTTAAAAACAAATCGTTAACATATTTGGATACCAGGTATGACGGTGCATTTATGTAGGATACCACAGGTCTCATTGGATTATTTTCTTTATGAATCTTGGAAAGTCCATATAATTGTGGGGATTTTGGGTTCATTGTTATATATTTATATGATCTATGTTTGTCTATTGTTTTTGATTTCTTGAGTGTTTCTTTTATTTGTTTTTGGTATTTTTCGGTGGGGTCTTCGGGTATTTTCTCAAATGTTGTATTGTCGGTGATTATGTCGTAAATTTTATTGTTATAGTCGGATTTGTAAAGGATAACGATTGAATTTCCTTTGTCTGCTTTGGTACATACTAAATCTTTTTCTTTTATTATTTGTACGAACTCTTTCATTGTCTTCTGGTAATTATTGTTACTTAGATATTTTTGGTTTTTATTTAGTTTTTCAATGAATTTGGCGCATTTGTGTTTATTTAAATCATCTAATGCTATGTCTAGGTCGATAATCAGGTTTTGTAAACAGTGTTTATTATGCATCGGATCAATATTAAATTTGGCCCCCTTCTCCAGTAGTTTGATGTGTTTTTCTTCAAAGGTTTCATTTGTACAGTTGACAACACGATGATGGAATTTTATTGAATCATTGTTGTTGTTGTTTTTTGTGTTTTTATTTGTTTTTGATGCTTGGATTAGGTTCTTCAGTTTCTTATCCAAAGTTTTCTTTTTTAAGCTTGCGTGTGAACTTATCTGTTCATATATTTTATCTTCAATTATGTCCCATTCCACTGGATGTAATTCTGATGTAAGTTGATTATGCAGGAAAAAAATGTATTTCTTCAAGTCATTTTGTATTGTAAAAGCATTTTTAATTTCTTTTTTCATCCACACTATTTGACCAATTTCTTTTGCTTCACAAGCTGATTTTGAACTATTTTTGCACTTTAATAAACAATATTTTGGAAACACTTTATTTTTAAGACACTTTTGATTGAAGTAGATTTTTAGTGACAGTAGTCTGTCTTTCAGTCTTAACTTAAGTAACTTCCTCACTTTCATTGCCGTACAAGCTGATAACAATTGATTGTTTTTAAAAGTTACTCAGTTTAAACCAAAGTATGCAATTAAAAATTCAATAGAATTCTGTAACAATTTACAACATAACATACCTCCAGAAAACAGCACTCTTGTATCGTTCGACGTAAAAAGTTTATTTACAAACGTTCCAGTTCAAGAAGCATTACAATACTTAAAAGAAATTTTAGAAGAAAAATGTGAAGATAGTATCCTTAAAAACGATATATATACTATGATACATGTATCCATTCACCAAAATTATTTCTGCTTCAAAGAAGAATACTACACACAGACTAACGGACTCCCCATGGGCAATCCATTATCCCCGTTACTCGCAGACATATTTATGGATAACCTTGAAAACAAAATTCTATCATCAACGAATCAATTGGTACAAAACATTTATTTTTATCAGAGGTATGTCGACGATGTATTTTTTACATTTAAAGGGTCCAAAAGACAATTAACCAATTTGTTAAAATTGTTTAATGCCCAACATCACAAAATAGAATTTACTTGTGAAATAGGAGATAATAACACATTAAATTTCTTAGATACAACAATATCAATTGAAAATGGAAAATTCATATTTAAGATATACAGAAAAGAAACATATGCAGACAACATCATACATGCAGAATCTTGCCACCCATTATCCCAAAAAATGGCAGCGTTTAACTCGATGATCCACAGACTCACATCTCTACCCCTGACAACAAAAAATTACAACACAGAAGTAGAAACGATCAAAACAATCGCAAAAAACAATGGTTTTGATGAAAAACTGATCGTCAAAAAGATTCGTAAAAAAGAACAAGAGTCGGCCATCAATAAATTTGTGTATTATCGAGTATTTGACCATCAAGAAGATAAACCTTGGAGAAGAATTTTATACACAGGAAAACTTACTTCAAATTTACTAAACATATGTAAAGATATGAAAATTAAACCTGCACTATACACGGATAATAGTATCAAAAAATATATATTGAACAATAAAACAAAAATTAGTGTGCTGAACAATAGTGGGGTCTATAAATTAAATTGTCACAATTGTGAAAACCAGTACATCGGACAAAGTGGAAGGAAAATAAAAACCAGGATTTCTGAACATATAAAGGCAATAAAAAACTTTTCTATCAACTCAGATATCGCGGACCACGCCAGACTAACAGGACATACATTCGACTTCAGAGACGTAGAAATTTTACATAGGTGTAATAAGGGGAAAAAATTAGATATTCTAGAATCAATCGAAATAAATAGAGCCCCCAAAAACCAAATTTTAAATATACAACACCCACTAATAAATTCTCCCCTTATAAAAATATTAACCACACCCACTATCACCCCCCCCCATCCACCACCCCCTTCTTCCTCCGTCCACCCGCCAACATAGTTAAGTAGTCTGTCATTAGTTTTAAGTTAGTAATAAGTGGTTACTGAGGATGAGCACACGCTCGAAAACGTTATAACCCCTTTCATAAATTAAAGGTGTTTACAGTAGTAGAAGTAAACAAAGTTATTTGTTTTAATTTATTTTATTTTATTTAAAATGAACTTCTACAAAGTTTCTCACGAAAAATTCGAAGAATCAAAATAATAATCATATTGTAACTGCGATGCCTCAATAATGTAACAGGTGAGCTGGGGATTTTAGAAATTATGGAAATTTATGCACTCATTAAGAAAAAGATATAAAAAAATAGCAAAAATAACTACTTAGATATAATTTGACCTAAGCGACAAGAAAAACACTTATATACACACCCTCACACTTACACCCCAACCTCATACACACATGCATACACTAATCTTATAAATATATTTTTTTCTCATAGTTTGAAATAGGTATGTATACGTACCAGTAAAAACTTATTATCAATACTGCGGAAATTCTTAATTGGTTTTAGTTTTTTTTACATATTACATCTGTACCTACCAGAAATGTTATTATAGGTACTGTGGATTTCCCAAAAACAAATGAAATAAAAATAAAATGAAAAACATTGTTATCGTACATATATTCAATATTCATGTCGGCCCTGGTGATCCAAAGGTCCCGGGTTCGATTCCCGGTGGAGACATATTTTTTGATTGTGATTTCAGTCTGGATCTGTGAGACGATTACCTAATACAGGTCTCCAGAATGTGGCGAATTGTTATTGGGTGCGTGTTGATTTAATATTTTACATAGTGCCTGTTAGTTGCACGAGAAGTACTTACCTAATAAATAAATAAATTAATATATAGCATCACGGCATATCCCAAAATTTGGGGTAACCAGCTACACGTGTTCGGGTGTGTATGCTGTGCATTAACTTATAAAAGGAAGCACGATACGTGCTTCAAACTTGCCCATTTCATGCTCAAACTTCAAACTTGGCCATTTCAAACTCAAACTTCAAACTTGGCCATTTTAAACCTAAACTTCAAACTTGGTCATTTCATTCGCACGCATTGCAATAAAAAAGAAGACTGAATGTTACTCGCTGCGCGGATTTGGTTTGATCGAAATAAACAAATAAATACAAAAATTATTTGATTCAAAGGAAGGCTGAAAATTTCTAGTAACACGGATTTTTTTAATGGGGAAAATAACCAATGAATAATTTTCAATTGTTCATTGGTTATTTCCCAATTAAATTTAATTTGATTGAGAAAAATAAATTTTCTGGTTTTCATTGGTTATTTTTTATGTTTTATGAATTTTTGGAAAACGAATTATACAAAAAATAATTTAAATTTAAAAATATTTATTTCTCCATATTTGTAAAATTTCACAATTAAGATAGTAGGTAATGATGGAAGTTAGTATTATATTTCTGCGGTCAGCCTTTTACTTTGAATTTTTTGGCTCAGAACCGTTATCCCAAAATTTTGCCTACCCCTGCTGTACAATATTCTATTAATTATAATAAAGTAGGTATACCATTTTCATTTTATTTCTTAATTCAGAAATTGTTTCAGAACTTGCGTAGTTTTATTATAATTTTCTGATTGTAAAAATATAAAAACGTACTTGAAAGAGAAATTTAATTATTTATAAACTGCTACACGAGTTCATACATAGAAATATAGTTATACTGTAATCCCCCATAATATCTAATTATTTTTCACACTCACTAGAGTTTTTTCACAGTTGAAAAATTTCGCAGTCGACACGTTGTGCTGTACATACAGTGAAGAGAGCTATTGACTGCATATACACATTGATCAACGTCTTTGACACAAATAGTCCTGTATAGGGAATGGCTGCCTGACAAAAAAAATAAATTTAATTAATTAGGTAGCTACATGTCAACATTCTTCTTCTTCTTCTTCGATGGCGCTACAGCCCAAGTCGAGCCTTGGCCTCCTTCGACTTTTTCCTCCAACCCCGACTGTTCTCAGCTACCATCCTCCAGTTTGTATAACGCTTAAGAGCTGTACTGCATCCTTCCTCACCTCGTCCTCCCATCGCAACCTGGGTCTTCCTATTTTCCTTCTTCTTCCTGGATGACCAGTCATAATTATCTTAGGAATTCGCATATTTGGCATTCTCTGAACATGTCTAACCCATCTCAATCTCGATAGTCTTATATAATAATAATTAGAATAATAAGGACAATTTATAAAGGGCCGTTAAGTGACAACCGTGGTCACCTCAAGGGCCCTTTCAGTTTGCAAAAAAATAAGTTAAAATTAGTCCTATAGCTAACACATTGAAAATGGTGAAACGTAAAACTTAAAAAAATACGTATAAATCACAAATTAATCTAGTTATATAGGTACATATTACGTAATCCAGATGAAATTAATTATAAAAAAATAGTCGATTCAAAGTAAACTGGCATAATATTTAGTAAACATAATATTATTGAACGGATGAAGGACAATCTGGATACGATTTGCGGAAAAGATGAGTTTTTAATTTCTTCTTGAATTCATTGATATTTTCGGCACATATTTTATCCATAGGAAGATTGTTCCATGACTTTGGTCCAGAAACGTCAAAAGATCGATATAGGTATTTTGGCTTATTTGTGAGATTGGTTTCTACTTTCTTATATATTCTTTTATGTTTTGAGATACTGGGTGATTCATATATTATATTTTGTACAGTTCATCGTTTCGCCTTATACGCCACTCTTCCCCATCTTTCACTGGACCGCATATGCGGCGGAGAACTTTCCTCTGAAATATGTCCAAAGCTTCAGCGGATTTTGTTGTAAGTGTCAACGTCACACTGGCACCAAGGAGATGTATGTCCTGTTACCTGCTGAGATTCTTTTCTTTATTTCCACCGCCTCCTCATTGCATTCCGTGAGATGTCAACATACTTATGTAAAATCAAAATAATAAAATGTTTACGTGTAGGTAATGTTTTTGCACAATCGATTGCTGTTAAATATAATACGCTGTTTTAATTTGTTAATGATAAAAGCCGATATTACAATTGTTTGAAATGTATAATTTTATTGTTTTGAAGTTGAGTATGAGTACCTAGGTATAGGAAATACTCGGGAAAACATATTAACTATGTAAAATGTAATAAATAAGTGTTATATACAGGTTAGAGGTGATGTTAATTTGATGTATGTATATACCTATCATAATTATTAGGTACCTACTGAAAATAAATTGTCGTTGTACATAATATTATATGTATATTTCATTGCCTTTAACGAGATTATCTATGCAAATAGTTGTGCCAATCTACATTAATATTTTAAATAACACTAGTTGCATGTAATACACGAGATACAACTCTCGATATAGATAGTATGTATAGCTGAAGAATACAAGGGTACCAAATTATAAACTCATGAATCCAAATTATTGAATATTTTATATAATTTGTTTTCTATACAAAACATGTAGGCATGTACGAAAGGATTGGATGGTGTGGAAGTCAGTCCTCTTATCCTACCCAGAATTGAAAACAGCATGATGGTATAAATTTATATTTAAAGATTAAGTATCGAAATATTGAGAGTTTCCGTAGATATTGTGTAAAAAAAAAAAAAAAATCTAAATTAAATTAAAAAAAAAAATGTCAAAAAAAGTTTGAGTAGTAGGTACTACTATAATATATTGTACCTACATATTTTTTTATAGAAAATTGAATTATCTAGTTGGGGTATTTCGAAGTTTTTCGATATAGGTATACATACATACATACCATCACGCCATGTCCCTTGAGGGGTAGGCAGAGAGAACCGAACGCCACATTTTCCTATCCTGGCACGCATCCCTCGCTTCGTCCACATTCATGCATCGTCTCATACATGCTCGTCTATTGCTCACACTTCTGACATTTCCGTCTTTCAAAATTTCGTTCACATGGTCGTGCCATCCCTTTCTTGGGCGTCCCCGACCTCTCAATCCATTCCTTTCCGCTCTGTATATTTTCTTCGTCAGGCGCTCCTCATTCATTCTCCCCATGTGACCAAACCATCTCAATGTGTTCACTTTCATTCTAGTGATGACATCTTTCTTCATCTTACATTCTTTCCTTATGTCTTCATTTCTTACCCGGTCATACATCGTTCTATTACAAATCCTTCTTAACGATCTCATTTCAACTGCATTTATTCTACTTTCATGCGTCTTCTGCCATGTCCAGGTTTCACTTGCATACGTCAAGGTTGGCACTACGACGGCGTTATGAATGGCAACTTTGGCATCCTTTGATATGTTGCGATCATTCATAATTGGTCTCAGTGCTCCATTCACTCTGTTTCCTGCCATAACTCTTCTTTCGATCTCTTTATCGAGTCGTCCATTCCGTTGAAATATGCTTCCCAAGTACACATATTCGTCGACTTGCTCGAGCCATTCGTTCTCTACTCTTATTTTACACGCTGTTCTGCTTTCACTTTTTTCAAAGACCATTGTCTTTGATTTGCTGGCATTCATCCTAAGTCCATTCTCTATACATCCTTCATATACCAAACTTACAAGATACTGTAACTCTTCCATACTTTCTGCTAATAGAACTTTATCGTCTGCATACATCAAATCTCGCACCATTACAGTACTCAATTTCAGACCCTTGCTTTCATCCTTAAGGGCTCTTATGCAGAAATCAATGTACAAGTTAAAGAGCCATGGAGATAGCACGCACCCTTGTCTAACGCCATTATTTATAGAGAACCACGTTGTCACTTTGTCGTTGACACGAACACATGCTTCGCTGTTCTCATATAATGACGCGATTGCGCGTATCAGTTTGCTCTTCACTCCATACACTGCTAGTATATCCCATAATTTTTCTCTAACAACTTTATCATACGCCTTTTCTAGGTCTATGAAGGCACAGAAAATTTTCTGATTTTTTTCCAGAACCTTTTCTGTGACCGTGCGCAGAGAAAAAAATTGGTCTATACATCCTCTGCCGCCCACAAACGCACCTTGGACATCCCATATCTTGCTTTCTGTAATCTTTCGCACTCTTTGATCCAGGATCCTTGCATACATCTTACCAACTGAGCTTAATAAACTTATGGCTCTATAGTTTTTGCAGTCGAGCTTCGATCCTTTACCTTTATACAAAGGTACAACGACTGCATTTCTCCAGTCTGAGGGAGTGTGTCCTTCTTCCCAACATTTGTTGAAAAGAGAGAAGATATAGGTATTTAAAAATGGAAATATTGGCAGTTAAACACTAAAATTTATCATAAAAAAATATACTAAGTAAAAAATGTTTACTTAGTATATTTTTAAAAAAATAAATTTAAGATTTTGTATTTGTCTATACATAGGTACTTATACTAATTTTCAGCGTTCAGAAATTCAAAAGTTGATAACCCCCGACTGAAACAAAAAGACAAACACAGACACACTAAATGTTCTGCTCCGAATACTGAGTAAATCCATGTATGGATTATTATATGCGAATCCTCTATGTTAGTGTTCTTTTGATTTCAAAGTTGAAAAAAAACATGAAAAATTTAGACCTGGCCAAACAAATCTCACGTATCTTGGCTTAATACTGTCGATTCATTAACAGAAATAAAATCTCTTGAACCAATTGACACTGGGGCGAATTACCACTGTGGGGGGCAAGTCTGGTCCAACCGGCGAAATCAAAACCCTCTTTAACCATGCCCACCCATGATTACCCATGCCATGGATATAATTATCATAATATGGAGTTCTATGACATCTAAAGATAGTATAGAACTCCATATAATAATTATATCCATGATATGGATATTCATGAGGGTTTTGATTTCGCCGGTTGCACCAGACTTGCCTCCCCGTTGATACAAAAACTTTAGGATTGTCATTTGTTTGATTTAAATCATTCATTAATTAATTTAATTTTTTACTCTCTATACTTTTTTCAAACATATCAATGTCAATACCTACTAGTAAAATCCAGTATTTTAACATATTGTTTTCGTTTTTTTTTCGTAAAAATCGATACTGCTACTAAAATAAAATTAATATATGCATCTTTTGTCTCGTAATTGCAAAAAAAAACGTGTGATAATCAAAATACATTTGAATTGTAATTAATTGTATAGGTAAGTATTATTAATTTATTCGCTAAAATATTCAGACAATCCCGTGTCGCTTTGGCAGAAAGTGAACGTTAACTATATTCAAATTGCAAATTTTATACACCATTCCAATATCATTAAATATTATATTTTCTTCACGGGTATTGAATAATATTATTACGTCCATTAATATTCTTGAATGCTTATGTGTGATTGATTAAAGAAAATAATGCAGAGGTTTTGTTGAAATCGAAAGTTAGTGATTTTGAATTAGGGATTGCAAACCGGCACCAATTTCAATACAAATTTGACGGAATGATAAAGTCAAAACTATTTTATAAATTGTATAAAATTGGATATTTTTTAGGCTACGACTATTTACACGACTCAACCATAGACGAAAACCAAAATAACCACAGAAAACGCAGATAAATCAAGTTATAAAAATATTTACCTTTGTTTATACTTTGTTACAATTGTAGATTTCGATGAAAAAAATGATTTATAAAATAAAGTAAATGTAATAAGATGCCAATATCATTTATTTTTTCTTCAAGTTGGTTTCCATGATGGATTTATGACCATTGAAAAAATGACACAGGTAAATATTTTTGTATTTTGATTTATCTGCGCTTTCTATATGATTATAAATGACCTAAAAACATAGACGACGTCAGAAAATTTGTCGTGTAAATAGACACTTTTTGGCGGGAAAACGCTTTTCCCGCCAATTCCGGTTGTAAAAATAGTGGCACCGTATTTTTTATACGTGTCCGGACAATTGGCCGTAGCCGATTGGCCGTACGCCCTTTTTACCGTATGGACAATTTATCGTGAGGACAATTGACCGTGAGGACAGTTGGCCGTGAGGACAATTGGCCGTGGGGACAGTTGGCCGTGAGGACAATTGGCCGTGAGGACAATTGGCCGTGGGGACAGTTGGCCGTGAGGACAATTGGCCGTGGGGACAGTTTATCGTATGGACAATTGACCGTATGGACAATTCACCGTGCGGAAACTATTTTTAGCATCAGAAAATTTTTCTTTCTTTTTTCGTTTGAGTTAAATAAATTGCGTGAATAAAAAAAAGTTCGTTTATGGCGACGAACCGATTGCCTTATTTTTTATTTCAAGATACTAGGAGAAATCTAATATGTCGACAGTGATTAAAACGAAATTTTACAAAATAAGCGGTAATTATGTAGTTCTAATTTGCTACATTTTGAGATATAACAAGACGTCTGTTTTTAGACTTCTTCTTTCTCTTTTTATGTTTTCTCATAATTTCAAAAGAAAACAAAGAAGTTTAAATTATTTCGAAATCTCCACCTTTTAATTAGTATGATTCGATATCCATCTTGAAAAATCACGTCAATTGTCCATACGATAAATTATCCTCACGGTCAATTGTCCGTACGATCAACTGTCCCCACGGCCAATTGTCCTCACGGCCAACTGTCCCCACGGCCAATTGTCCTCACGGCCAACTGTCCCCACGGCCAATTGTCCTCACGGCCAACTGTCCCCACGGCCAATTGTCCTCACGGCCAACTGTCCTCACGGTCAATTGTCCTCACGATAAATTGTCCATACGGTAAAAAGGGCGTACGGCCAATTGTCCACGGCCAATCGGCTACGGCCAATTGTCCGGGAATCTTTTTTATAGTAGCATATATTATACGCAAATATTGGATTTTTTCCCAGTCAATGATATTTTTATGAAATTTTTTTACATCTCAATTAAGACGAAGTTGGAATACTATAGGAGAACCAAGAAATCAAGGCACCTACAGCATGGCATATGACCTATCATCGGCTGGTTTACGTGATCACTTTATGTGTTTGCGCCACGTACGCAATTATGCCTTCTTATTGAGTTCCATATCGATCCAATTTTTGAAAGATCTATAGGTATTATGTTATTCATGAAAACTTTTCGTTTGAGAATAAGTTGAATCACCACCGCTATCTAAAGCATGAAGTTTTTTGTTGTAAAAAGTTGAAAATGGTTTGTAAACAATGAAACCAACAGTCCATATACATGTGATGACAGTGCTTTCGCATAGATGTCACCCCTGAACCGTGCTGAAATTATAAGTGTATTTTTGGATTGTTTACATGTACCAATGTAGATATACATAGTACGAATATTTTTATAGTTGTATATACGGAAACATTGGATTTATTTCCCTGTCGGGAGTCAATGATATTTTTATGTAATATTTTAAACATCTTAATACATGCTAGTCATCATCATCATCATAAGCTCGACAGCCCTGGGTGGGCCTTGGCTGAATCCAGGAGTCTCCTCCATTCCCGTCTTTCCGTTGCCTTCGTTCTCCAGTTTCTAATATCTTTTGTGGAAGCATCGGCATCGACACTGTCCATCCATCGAGTCCTTGGTCTTCCTGGTCTCCTTCGACCTTGTGGCACAGAAAGTGTGAGGCGTTTTGTGGGGTTGTCGTTGTCCATTCGGATTATGTGACCAGCCCACCTTAAGCGCCCTATCTTGATGGAAATAATCACATCGGGCTCTTCATAGGTCTCGTATAGTTCCCTGTTGTATCGACGACGCCAACCATTATTTTCTTATATTGGCCCGTATATCGTTCGAAGGATCCATCTCTTAAAAGCCGCTATGGATCCTTCAGTTTGTTTGGTCATCACCCTGGTTTCAGAAGCATACGTGAGGACTGGCTTGATAAGTTTTTTATACATAGTGATCTTTGTGTTTCTCCTAACCAGTTTTGACCTTAGCTGCTTTTGTATGGCGTAGAAGCATCTACATATTAGCAGCCATGGTTCTTCTTTTAACTTCTTCTCGTGTATCAAATATGTGCTAGTAGGAGTCTTGATTTCCCGGTTCTCGTATAGAATTCCAACTTCGTCTCTATTGAGATGTTAAAAAATTGTCATAAAAAACGGTATGAAAGATGAGCAAGTTCAATTGTAAGTGCAACTTTGCTTGAGTTCAGTCTTACTTACTAAAGGACGTCAATGTTATTTTGTTATGCAATTAAAATATAACCACATCAAAGATATATCATCTTCCTCTCCTCTTCCTTTCCTTATCCCTCAGTCTTCCTATCATTGCTATGATTTGTTCTTATATGCTATCTTCTTTGTTTTTGTGTTCTTTTTTTTTATTTTTTTTTATTACTTTTCTTCTGCTATCTTTATTTATTTTGTAATGTGATTCACTTATTGCCATAGTACACATTGTTTTGTATATTACACATTTACTCTGGTTGGTTGGAAGAAATTGCCATTAGGCAATAAGCCCGCCAGTGTACTTATTATATGTACAAAAAGATTAAATAAATAAATAAATTAAATAACACTATGAAAGTAATATATATTTAATCTGACCCAATCAGGCTTATTAACTGAGATCACAATAATTAGGTATTTATTTTTATTTTATTTCATTTTCGGGAAATATACAGTATAATAACATTTTTTATATAGATGCATTAGTATAAGACTAAAACCAATAACAAATTTCCACATTTTTAACAATAAATTTTGGTATATAATTAAGGCATGCATAGAAGTGCCAAAGAGAGCTAATTAAAAAAAAAAAACATCAGGCTCACCGTTCACTGAGAGCGAACCGTATTCGTGATAAAATCTTTCATTAATCAAAATAGGTAACTAATATTATTTTTACCGCTATATTTAAAAATAATATTTGACTCAATTGTTGGTACGTAAATTTTAATAATTGTTTCATTTAAAAAAATATTCTGTTTTGTGATGATTATGTCATGAGACAATTATTTTTATTTAAGCAATTTACAAAATTAACTATTTGCAATGAATTACGTATGATGCATAAATAGGCGCCAGGGATCGTGTACGATTCAAATCACGAGGACATAATATTTAACATATACAACATAGTACATAGGTATGTTATACTAATACACTTCAAAGTACACAAGACAATTTAATCTTACATTTTCTTTGTAATAACACCTATTTGGATAATTATCTTTTATTACAACAGAACAATTCTTGACGTTGGGGTATTTTTCTACAATTACCAATCTACTAATTACAAAATTACTCTTTGCCATCACAAGAGTCGTTACATATATACTAGTGCATGTAACACATGAGATCCAACTGTCGATAGCGATAGTACGTATAGTTGAAGAATAAGTACCAAACTATAAACCCACAAATACAAATTATTTAATATTTTAAGATATTTGGTTTTCTATACAACACATGTACATAGGTATGTATGTATGTCAAGATAGGATAATATGGAGGTCAGTCCTTTGATCCTACCCAGAATATGAAAACAGCATGATGGTATGTATGTATGTTTGGAGATTAGTATCAAACTATTAAGTCTTCTTAGATATTGTGTGTAGGCTATTGCCATACAAATTGTATGAAGCAATGTCGTCACTAAATTCAATTTTTATAAAAATTGTTGAAAAAAATTTGTGCTAATACAATGTTAATATTTTTATAGAAAATTAAGTTATCTAGTTGGGGTGTTTCGGCTTTTTTCGATATTTTTAAGGGGGGGGGGGGGACACAGACACACACACACACACACAAAACTCACATATAATGTTCTACTCCGAATTCTGAAAAAAAAATCCATGTATGGGAACATATATGCTTCGAGGCCTCTAGTTGGTGTTATTAGCATGCAAAAAGTCCACTACGCCATACAAAATGTTCCTTCGTACACGCATCTTGTCTTAATAATGTCGATTCATTCAGATAATTGAATTCTCATAAACGAATCGACAGTTGGATAATATATTTAGTCTCAAATCTTTGAAGTTTTACCAATAGAAATCAAATAAAATATATATGTACATTTGTTTTTATTTTTTGAAACAAGAAAGTACTAATTTATATACGATCGTGCCATAAGTGAATGACTCCTTGATTTAATAAATAAATTTGGAATGGTAAAATAAAACCAAAGTTTTCAGTTCTACTAATTTAATGACACTGACTAGTTTCGGTCATCCAGTGACCATTTTCAAAGTGTGACCATCCAGTGACCATTTTCACTTTGAAAATGGTCACTGGATGACCGAAACTAGTCAGCGTCATTAAATTAGTAGAACTGAAAACTTTGGTTTATTTTACCATTCCAAATTTATTTATTTTTTGAAATGGAGTTCTACCAAGAATTGTCCGTAGAAAAGTTAAAAAAAGACTCCTTGATAGTATTGAACGATAGTAACGTCAGTTTATAACTATTTGTCTTCTTCGTTTTATATAATAAATGAGTCTTTGCTGAGTGTTCAATCAATCAATCAATGTGTTAATAAATGTGATTTTTATTCATTATATTTCACTATTGATAGTTTTTCTTTTGTATTAATTTGATTAATTATTAATTATACAAATAAACTACGTTCAAATCGTGTCTTAATACTTAGTGGCGTATGATTTTATACATATTTCTGCTAATAAACTCATCAAAAAGATATTTAGTAAACGGGGAGCATTGGCGTGAATGTCATCAGTTGTGATAAATTGACAGCAATTTTCATTTATATGTATTAGAAATAATGCTTCATCACTAATTTAATGAAGCATATAACGTACTAGAAATATCGTTATTTTCATAAAAATCAATGAACGTAAAATTTTATTATAATATGGTCCGTTTGAAAAATAATTTAAAGAGCAAGCACGACACATCAGTGTCACCTAATCTAAAAAGGCAACATTCTTTATGGGTTATTTAGCCACTTGTTTTTTCAATTACCTATCCAGCTCTTATGGGAAAACAGAAAATTTTAATGGAAAAAATATCATCAAAATCGGTGCAGCCGTTCAGTTCAGTGACATACACACGTACAGAAGAAAATATATAATGAAAAGTGTATTAAAAAAAATAATGACACTCCTGTTTCGCATTTTATTGCATATCACAAAAGTTATACTGTTTGCTTAATACCAGGAGTACATTTTATTTACATGTTTTTATGTTTTTTATTTCTTCTGTTATAAATTTTGATTCCAACTGTGAATCTAAACCATACAGGTTACCGCTCAAACATGCACATAAAAATTCATTATAATCTGTCAAGCAGTTTAAGAAGAGTTCTGTGACACATAATACAAAAGAATTATTCATAAAGATATGATGTGAATTTGAAGTCCATTGAACTCATAGTATGGGCTATAGGTACAGTAAAATAAAATATCGTTGCCATAATACGCCAATTTCATGTAAAAAAATATTTTATGTCACAAAAAATGATCTATAAAATTATGATACAGATATACATATACCTACCTATTTGAGTAGATTTTTCAATTCCAATACTTATTATTTTAAGATTTTTAGATTTAGTTAAGTAATATTAATTAACCCTTTCAATTATTATCGTAGGTATAACATTTGAAATCATACCTAGTGTATATACCTCATCAACTTTTGGTAGCATATGTAGTTACTGACGCTTGTTTTCGACATAATATTTATTCAATTTTGAATGTCCTTAATTTGTCATCGCTAATTGCTTAATAATTATGTCGACATTGTGTAATTGTATCAATGTACGAATGTAGGTCCATAGATAAATTATATAGTTCATTAGCTGAGGTGTTTCGGTGTCAACGATAGTTTAATCATTGAGAATTGTGAACGTGTAAGTCCAATCTATAATTAAATAATAAATATGATGCACTTTTGTCAAAATTATAGTTTCATTTTTTTAATTTGAAATTACTCAATCTTTCAAATACATAGGTACAGACAAAAACTGAATATTGCATTTTTAAATGGAATTTCTCAAATATATTAAACAGTGTGATTCGAAAAAAAATGTAAATATTTAATAATCTTCTCTAGTGAATGTTCGTTACGCAATTTTAAAATTCAGCATAAATTCCCCTTAAAGGATATTTAAAACATCCTTTATTACAGCATTTTCATAAAATTACTCCATAACTACAATGTCGCAGAGAAATTAATGTTTTTTATGCTCAAGATGGCAAATAAAGCCAAATCTAGTGACTGAAAACAAGATATATAAAAACCGCATAATGCACTATGAAGTTACGTGTTAGTAAGGGTTACTATCGCGTTCGTTAAGTAGGGTTTACATATATGTGTTTTAAATTGTTGGAAACACAAAATTTGTTGATATTTTGCATTTTAAGAACAACCCTGACTTAAAATCCAAATCTTCCTGGAACATTCACTTTGATTTTATGCACTATTTAAGTACATAAAAGATTAATTTTTCTACAACACATATTGTTTATTTATTATCTTGTACACATAGTTTGTACACTGGCGGGGTTATTGCCAAACGGCAATTTCTTCCAACCAACCAGAGTTGATAATATGCGATACAATGTGTACTATGACAATAAGGCAACATGACAAAAATAAAAAATATATACCTTTATATAATAAAAATAAAAAAGATTACAGATGAATAGCAAAAGAAAAACTAGTTGCATGTAACACATGAGATCCAACTGTCGATAGCGATAGTATGTATAGTTGAAGAATATGTACCAAACTATAAACCCATAGATACAAATTATTGAATATTTTCAGATATTTTGTTTTCTATACAACATATGTAGGTATGTATGTCAAGATAGGATAGTATGGAGGAAGATCCTTTTTCCTACCCAGAATATGCAAATAGCATGATGGTATGTATGTATGTTTGGAGATGAAGTATCAAACTATTAAGTCTTCTTACATATTGTGTATAGGCGACTGCCATACAAAATGTATGAAGCGATGTCGTCACTAAATTCAATTTTTAAAAAAATTGTTAAAAAAAAATTGAGATCTTCTACTACAATGTTAATATTTTTTATAGAAAATTAAATTATCTAGTTGGGGTGTTTCGGCTTTTTTCGATAATTGTAAAAGTTTTGGAAATATAGGCAGTTAAACTCATAAATTTATCATAAAAAAAATATTTTTCTTAATAAAAAATGTTTGAGAAATCCTGGAATTTTTTTGAAAAAACTAATTTGAGATTTTGTATTTGTCTATGTTTGTACCAATTTTCAGCGTTCTACCGTTTATGGTTTCTGAGATATATGGAAAAATAAAATAAAAATTCAAAAGTTAATAACCCCTGACTGAAACAAAAATTCGAAATTCCGAGTATAAAAGTTTTGTAGGCCTGTAACTGTTTATATATTCTGAAATTTTAGGCTCTGTAAATTGAGCGGATCAAAAGTTATAAGGGGGGGACGGACACACACACAGACACACAGACACACAGACACACACACACACACACACACACACACACACACACAGACACACGAAATGTTCTTCTCCGAATTCTGAGTAAATCCGTGTATGGAACATATATGCTGCGAAGCCTCTAAGTTGGTGTTTTTTGACTTCAAAGTTGGAAAAGCCGTGAAAAAAGTAGACCTCTCCATACAATTCTCGCGTATTCTGGCTTGATACATTGTCGATATGTTAAGAGAACAAAGTTCTCCTGAACAAATCGACAGTTGGAAAATTAACTAGTTGCATGTAACACATGAGATCCAACTGTCGATAGCGATAGTATGTATAGTTGAAGAACTAGTTGCATGTAACACATGGGATCCAACTGTCGACAGCGATAGTATGTATAGTTGAAGAATAAGTACCAAACCCATAAATACAAATTATTTATTATTTTATGATATTTAGTTTTCTATACAACACATGTACCTAGGTAGTCAAGATAAGATAGTATGGAGGTCAGTCTTTTTTTCCTACCCGGAATATGAAAACAGCATGATGGTA
The DNA here is from genome assembly GCA_963576475.1 of Molanna angustata. Classification (NCBI taxonomy): domain Eukaryota; kingdom Metazoa; phylum Arthropoda; class Insecta; order Trichoptera; family Molannidae; genus Molanna; species Molanna angustata. Next base: position 11,840,394 of record OY754970.1, on the reverse strand, counting down.
TATGTACATATATTGTATGTTTAGAGATGAAGTATCAAACTATTAAGTCTTCTTTGATATTGTGTATAGGTGACTACCATACAAATTGTATGAAGCGATGTCGTCACTAAATTCAATATTTATAAAAATTGTTAAAAAAAATTTGAGATGTACTGCTACAATGTTAATATTTTTTATATAAAATTAAATTATCTAGTTGGGGTGTTTCGGCTTTTTTCGATATTTAAAAAAAAATGGAAATATAGGCAGTTAAACTCATAAATTTATCATAAAAAAAATACTTTTCTTAATAAAAAATGTTTGAGAAACCCTGGAATTTTTTTGAAAAAACTAATTTGAGATTTTGTATTTGTCTATGTTTATACCAATTTTCAGCGTTCTAGCTTTTATGGTTTCTGAGATATAGGGAAAAATAAAATAAAAATTCAAAAGTTGATAACCCCTGACTGAAACAAAAATTCAAAATTCCGAGTATAAAAGTTTTGTAGGCCTGTAACTGTTTATATATTCTGAAATTTAAGGCTCTGTAAATTGAGCGGATCAAAAGTTATAAGGGGGGGACGGACACACACACAGACACACAGACACACACACACACACACACACACTCACACACACACACACAAACACACACACACACACACACACACACACACACACACACACACACACACACACACACACACACACACACACATACACACAGACACACGAAATGTTCTACTCCGAATTCTGAGTAAATCCGTGTATGGAACATATATGCTGCGAAGCCTCTAAGTTGGTGTTTTTTGACTTCAAAGTTGGAAAAGCCGTGAAAAAAGTAGACCTCTCCATACAATTCTCGCGTATTCTGGCTTGATACATTGTCGATATGTTAAGAGAACAAAGTTCTCCTGAACAAATCGACAGTTGGAAAATTAACTAGTTGCATGTAACACATGAGATCCAACTGTCGATAGCGATAGTATGTATAGTTGAAGAACTAGTTGCATGTAACACATGGGATCCAACTGTCGACAGCGATAGTATGTATAGTTGAAGAATAAGTACCAAACCCATAAATACAAATTATTTATTATTTTATGATATTTAGTTTTCTATACAACACATGTACCTAGGTAGTCAAGATAAGATAGTATGGAGGTCAGTCTTTTTTTCCTACCCGGAATATGAAAACAGCATGATGGTATATGTATATTGTATGTTTAGAGATGAAGTATCAAACTATTAAGTCTTCTTTGATATTGTGTATAGGTGACTACCATACAAATTGTATGAAGCGATGTCGTCACTAAATTCAATATTTATAAAAATTGTTAAAAAAAATTTGAGATGTACTGCTACAATGTTAATATTTTTTATATAAAATTAAATTATCTAGTTGGGGTGTTTCGGCTTTTTTCGATATTTAAAAAAAAATGGAAATATAGGCAGTTAAACTCATAAATTTATCATAAAAAAAATACTTTTCTTAATAAAAAATGTTTGAGAAACCCTGGAATTTTTTTGAAAAAACTAATTTGAGATTTTGTATTTGTCTATGTTTATACCAATTTTCAGCGTTCTAGCTTTTATGGTTTCTGAGATATAGGGAAAAATAAAATAAAAATTCAAAAGTTGATAACCCCTGACTGAAACAAAAATTCAAAATTCCGAGTATAAAAGTTTTGTAGGCCTGTAACTGTTTATATATTCTGAAATTTAAGGCTCTGTAAATTGAGCGGATCAAAAGTTATAAGGGGGGGACGGACACACACACAGACACACAGACACACACACACACACACACACACTCACACACACACACACAAACACACACACACACACACACACACACACACACACACACACACACACACACACACACACACACACACACACATACACACAGACACACGAAATGTTCTACTCCGAATTCTGAGTAAATCCGTGTATGGAACATATATGCTGCGAAGCCTCTAAGTTGGTGTTTTTTGACTTCAAAGTTGGAAAAGCCGTGAAAAAAGTAGACCTCTCCATACAATTCTCGCGTATTCTGGCTTGATACATTGTCGATATGTTAAGAGAACAAAGTTCTCCTGAACAAATCGACAGTTGGATAAGTTTCATACAAATATCCACTAGTTGCATGTAACACATGAGATCCAACTGTCGACAGCGATAGTATGTATAGTTGAAGAATAAGTACCAAACCCATAAATACAAATTATTTATTATTTTATGATATTTAGTTTTCTATACAACACATGTACCTAGGTAGTCAAGATAGGATAGTATGGAGGTCAGTCTTTTTTTCCTACCCGGAATATGAAAACAGCATGATGGTATATGTATATTGTAAGTTTAGAGATGAAGTATCAAACTATTAAGTCTTCTTTGATATTGTGTATAGGTGACTACCATACAAATTGTATGAAGCGATGTCGTCACTAAATTCAATTTTTATAAAAATTGTTAAAAAAAATTTGAGATGTACTGCTACAATGTTAATATTTTTTATATAAAACTAGTTGCATGTAACACATGAGATCCAACTGTCGATAGCGATAGTATGTATAGTTGAAGAATATGTACCAAACTATAAACCCATAGATACAAATTATTGAATATTTTCAGATATTTTGTTTTCTATACAACATATGTAGGTATGTATGTCAAGATAGGATAGTATGGAGGAAGATCCTTTTCCTACCCAGAATATGCAAATAGCATGATGGTATGTATGTATGTTTGGAGATGAAGTATCAAACTATTAAGTCTTCTTACATATTGTGTATAGGCGACTGCCATACAAAATGTATGAAGCGATGTCGTCACTAAATTCAATTTTTAAAAAAATTGTTAAAAAAAAATTGAGATCTTCTACTACAATGTTAATATTTTTTATAGAAAATTAAATTATCTAGTTGGGGTGTTTCGGCTTTTTTCGATAATTGTAAAAGTTTTGGAAATATAGGCAGTTAAACTCATAAATTTATCATAAAAAAAATATTTTTCTTAATAAAAAATGTTTGAGAAATCCTGGAATTTTTTTGAAAAAACTAATTTGAGATTTTGTATTTGTCTATGTTTGTACCAATTTTCAGCGTTCTACCGTTTATGGTTTCTGAGATATATGGAAAAATAAAATAAAAATTCAAAAGTTAATAACCCCTGACTGAAACAAAAATTCGAAATTCCGAGTATAAAAGTTTTGTAGGCCTGTAACTGTTTATATATTCTGAAATTTTAGGCTCTGTAAATTGAGCGGATCAAAAGTTATAAGGGGGGGACGGACACACACACAGACACACAGACACACAGACACACACACACACACACACACACACACACAGACACACGAAATGTTCTTCTCCGAATTCTGAGTAAATCCGTGTATGGAACATATATGCTGCGAAGCCTCTAAGTTGGTGTTTTTTGACTTCAAAGTTGGAAAAGCCGTGAAAAAAGTAGACCTCTCCATACAATTCTCGCGTATTCTGGCTTGATACATTGTCGATATGTTAAGAGAACAAAGTTCTCCTGAACAAATCGACAGTTGGAAAATTAACTAGTTGCATGTAACACATGAGATCCAACTGTCGATAGCGATAGTATGTATAGTTGAAGAACTAGTTGCATGTAACACATGGGATCCAACTGTCGACAGCAATATTATGTATAGTTGAAGAATAAGTACCAAACCCATAAATACAAATTATTTATTATTTTATGATATTTAGTTTTCTATACAACACATGTACCTAGGTAGTCAAGATAGGATAGTATGGAGGTCAGTCTTTTTTTCCTACCCGGAATATGAAAACAGCATGATGGTATATGTATATTGTATGTTTAGAGATGAAGTATCAAACTATTAAGTCTTCTTTGATATTGTGTATAGGTGACTACCATACAAATTGTATGAAGCGATGTCGTCACTAAATTCAATATTTATAAAAATTGTTAAAAAAAATTTGAGATGTACTGCTACAATGTTAATATTTTTTATATAAAATTAAATTATCTAGTTGGGGTGTTTCGGCTTTTTTCGATATTTAAAAAAAAAATGGAAATATAGGCAGTTAAACTCATAAATTTATCATAAAAAAAATACTTTTCTTAATAAAAAATGTTTGAGAAACCCTGGAATTTTTTTGAAAAAACTAATTTGAGATTTTGTATTTGTCTATGTTTATACCAATTTTCAGCGTTCTAGCTTTTATGGTTTCTGAGATATAGGGAAAAATAAAATAAAAATTCAATAGTTGATAACCCCTGACTGAAACAAAAATTCAAAATTCCGAGTATAAAAGTTTTGTAGGCCTGTAACTGTTTATATATTCTGAAATTTAAGGCTCTGTAAATTGAGCGGATCAAAAGTTATAAGGGGGGGACGGACACACACACAGACACACAGACACACACACACACACACACACTCACACACACACACACACACACACACACACACACACACACACACACACACACACACACACACACACACACACACACACACATACACACAGACACACGAAATGTTCTACTCCGAATTCTGAGTAAATCCGTGTATGGAACATATATGCTGCGAAGCCTCTAAGTTGGTGTTTTTTGACTTCAAAGTTGGAAAAGCCGTGAAAAAAGTAGACCTCTCCATACAATTCTCGCGTATTCTGGCTTGATACATTGTCGATATGTTAAGAGAACAAAGTTCTCCTGAACAAATCGACAGTTGGATAAGTTTCATACAAATATCCACTAGTTGCATGTAACACATGAGATCCAACTGTCGACAGCGATAGTATGTATAGTTGAAGAATAAGTACCAAACCCATAAATACAAATTATTTATTATTTTATGATATTTAGTTTTCTATACAACACATGTACCTAGGTAGTCAAGATAGGATAGTATGGAGGTCAGTCTTTTTTTCCTACCCGGAATATGAAAACAGCATGATGGTATATGTATATTGTAAGTTTAGAGATGAAGTATCAAACTACTAGTTGCATGTAACACATGAGATCCAACTGTCGATAGCGATAGTATGTATAGTTGAAGAATATGTACCAAACTATAAACCCATAGATACAAATTATTGAATATTTTCAGATATTTTGTTTTCTATACAACATATGTAGGTATGTATGTCAAGATAGGATAGTATGGAGGAAGATCCTTTTTCCTACCCAGAATATGCAAATAGCATGATGGTATGTATGTATGTTTGGAGATGAAGTATCAAACTATTAAGTCTTCTTACATATTGTGTATAGGCGACTGCCATACAAAATGTATGAAGCGATGTCGTCACTAAATTCAATTTTTAAAAAAATTGTTAAAAAAAAATTGAGATCTTCTACTACAATGTTAATATTTTTTATAGAAAATTAAATTATCTAGTTGGGGTGTTTCGGCTTTTTTCGATAATTGTAAAAGTTTTGGAAATATAGGCAGTTAAACTCATAAATTTATCATAAAAAAAATATTTTTCTTAATAAAAAATGTTTGAGAAATCCTGGAATTTTTTTGAAAAAACTAATTTGAGATTTTGTATTTGTCTATGTTTGTACCAATTTTCAGCGTTCTACCGTTTATGGTTTCTGAGATATATGGAAAAATAAAATAAAAATTCAAAAGTTAATAACCCCTGACTGAAACAAAAATTCGAAATTCCGAGTATAAAAGTTTTGTAGGCCTGTAACTGTTTATATATTCTGAAATTTTAGGCTCTGTAAATTGAGCGGATCAAAAGTTATAAGGGGGGGACGGACACACACACAGACACACAGACACACAGACACACACACACACACACACACACACACACACACACAGACACACGAAATGTTCTTCTCCGAATTCTGAGTAAATCCGTGTATGGAACATATATGCTGCGAAGCCTCTAAGTTGGTGTTTTTTGACTTCAAAGTTGGAAAAGCCGTGAAAAAAGTAGACCTCTCCATACAATTCTCGCGTATTCTGGTTTGATACATTGTCGATATGTTAAGAGAACAAAGTTCTCCTGAACAAATCGACAGTTGGAAAATTAACTAGTTGCATGTAACACATGAGATCCAACTGTCGATAGCGATAGTATGTATAGTTGAAGAACTAGTTGCATGTAACACATGGGATCCAACTGTCGACAGCGATAGTATGTATAGTTGAAGAATAAGTACCAAACCCATAAATACAAATTATTTATTATTTTATGATATTTAGTTTTCTATACAACACATGTACCTAGGTAGTCAAGATAGGATAGTATGGAGGTCAGTCTTTTTTTCCTACCCGGAATATGAAAACAGCATGATGGTATATGTATATTGTATGTTTAGAGATGAAGTATCAAACTATTAAGTCTTCTTTGATATTGTGTATAGGTGACTACCATACAAATTGTATGAAGCGATGTCGTCACTAAATTCAATATTTATAAAAATTGTTAAAAAAAATTTGAGATGTACTGCTACAATGTTAATATTTTTTATATAAAATTAAATTATCTAGTTGGGGTGTTTCGGCTTTTTTCGATATTTAAAAAAATGGAAATATAGGCAGTTAAACTCATAAATTTATCATAAAAAAAATACTTTTCTTAATAAAAAATGTTTGAGAAACCCTGGAATTTTTTTGAAAAAACTAATTTGAGATTTTGTATTTGTCTATGTTTATACCAATTTTCAGCGTTCTAGCTTTTATGGTTTCTGAGATATAGGGAAAAATAAAATAAAAATTCAATAGTTGATAACCCCTGACTGAAACAAAAATTCAAAATTCCAAGTATAAAAGTTTTGTAGGCCTGTAACTGTTTATATATTCTGAAATTTAAGGCTCTGTAAATTGAGCGGATCAAAAGTTATAAGGGGGGGACGGACACACACACAGACACACAGACACACACACACACACACACACTCACACACACACACACACACACACACACACACACACACACACACACACACACACACACACACACACACACACACACACACACACATACACACAGACACACGAAATGTTCTACTCCGAATTCTGAGTAAATCCGTGTATGGAACATATATGCTGCGAAGCCTCTAAGTTGGTGTTTTTTGACTTCAAAGTTGGAAAAGCCGTGAAAAAAGTAGACCTCTCCATACAATTCTCGCGTATTCTGGCTTGATACATTGTCGATATGTTAAGAGAACAAAGTTCTCCTGAACAAATCGACAGTTGGATAAGTTTCATACAAATATCCACTAGTTGCATGTAACACATGAGACCAACTGTCGACAGCGATAGTATGTATAGTTGAAGAATAAGTACCAAACCCATAAATACAAATTATTTATTATTTTATGATATTTAGTTTTCTATACAACACATGTACCTAGGTAGTCAAGATAGGATAGTATGGAGGTCAGTCTTTTTTGCCTACCCGGAATATGAAAACAGCATGATGGTATATGTATATTGTAAGTTTAGAGATGAAGTATCAAACTACTAGTTGCATGTAACACATGAGATCCAACTGTCGATAGCGATAGTATGTATAGTTGAAGAATATGTACCAAACTATAAACCCATAGATACAAATTATTGAATATTTTCAGATATTTTGTTTTCTATACAACATATGTAGGTATGTATGTCAAGATAGGATAGTATGGAGGAAGATCCTTTTTCCTACCCAGAATATGCAAATAGCATGATGGTATGTATGTATGTTTGGAGATGAAGTAACAAACTATTAAGTCTTCTTACATATTGTGTATAGGCGACTGCCATACAAAATGTATGAAGCGATGTCGTCACTAAATTCAATTTTTAAAAAAATTGTTAAAAAAAAATTGAGATCTTCTACTACAATGTTAATATTTTTTATAGAAAATTAAATTATCTAGTTGGGGTGTTTCGGCTTTTTTCGATAATTGTAAAAGTTTTGGAAATATAGGCAGTTAAACTCATAAATTTATCATAAAAAAAATATTTTTCTTAATAAAAAATGTTTGAGAAACCCTGGAATTTTTTTGAAAAAACTAATTTGAGATTTTGTATTTGTCTATGTTTGTACCAATTTTCAGCGTTCTACCGTTTATGGTTTCAGAGATATATGGAAAAATAAAATAAAAATTCAAAAGTTGATAACCCCTGACTGAAACAAAAATTCAAAATTCCGAGTATAAAAGTTTTGTAGGCCTGTAATTGTTTATATATTCTGAAATTTTAGGCTCTGTAAATTGAGCGGATCAAAAGTTATAAGGGGGGGACGGACACACAGACACACAGACACACACACAGACACACACACAGACACACACACACACAGACACACGAAATGTTCTACTCCGAATTCTGAGTAAATCCGTGTATGGAACATATATGCTGCGAAGCCTCTAAGTTGGTGTTTTTTGACTTCAAAGTTGGAAAATCCATGAAAAAAGTAGACCTCTCCATACAATTCTCGCGTATTCTGGCTTGATACATTGTCGATATGTTAAGAGAACAAAGTTCTCCTGAACAAATCGACAGTTGGATTAAGTCTTCTTTGATATTGTGTATAGGTGACTACCATACAAATTGTATGAAGCGATGTCGTCACTAAATTCAATTTTTATAAAAATTGTTAAAAAAAATTTGAGATGTACTGCTACAATGTTAATATTTTTTATATAAAACTAGTTGCATGTAACACATGAGATCCAACTGTCGATAGCGATAGTATGTATAGTTGAAGAATATGTACCAAACTATAAACCCATAGATACAAATTATTGAATATTTTCAGATATTTTGTTTTCTATACAACATATGTAGGTATGTTTGTCAAGATAGGATAGTATGGAGGAAGATCCTTTTTCCTACCCAGAATATGCAAATAGCATGATGGTATGTATGTATGTTTGGAGATGAAGTATCAAACTATTAAGTCTTCTTACATATTGTGTATAGGCGACTGCCATACAAAATGTATGAAGCGATGTCGTCACTAAATTCAATATTTAAAAAAATTGTTAAAAAAAAATTGAGATCTTCTACTACAATGTCAATATTTTTTATAGAAAATTAAATTATCTAGTTGGGGTGTTTCGGCTTTTTTCGATAATTGTAAAAGTTTTGGAAATATAGGCAGTTAAACTCATAAATTTATCATAAAAAAAATATTTTTCTTAATAAAAAATGTTTGAGAAACCCTGGAATTTTTTTGAAAAAACTAATTTGAGATTTTGTATTTGTCTATGTTTGTACCAATTTTCAGCGTTCTACCGTTTATTGTTTTTGAGTTATATGGAAAAATAAAATAAAAATTCAAAAGTTGATAACCCCTGACTGAAACAAAAATTCAAAATTTCGAGTATAAAAGTTTTGTAGGCCTGTAACTGTTTATATATTCTGAAATTTTAGGCTCTGTAAATTGAGCGGATCAAAAGTTATAAGGGGGGGACGGACACACAGACACACACACACACACACAGACACACGAAATGTTCTACTCCGAATTCTGAGTAAATCCGTGTATGGAACATATATGCTGCGAAGCCTCTAAGTTGGTGTTTTTTGACTTCAAAGTTGGAAAAGCCGTGAAAAAAGTAGACCTCTCCATACAATTCTCGCGTATTCTGGCTTGATACATTGTCGATATGTTAAGAGAACAAAGTTCTCCTGAACAAATCGACAGTTGGATAACACTAGTTGCATGTAACACATGAGATCCAACTGTCGATAGCGATAGTATGTATAGTTGAAGAATAAGAATCAAACTATAAACCCATAAATCCAAATTATTGAAAATTTTAACACATGTTGGTATGTTTGTCAAGATAGGACAGTATAGAGGTCAGTCCTGTTTTCCTACCCGGAATATGAAAACAGCATGATGGTTCTGTATGTATGTTTGGAGATTAAGTACCTATCAAACTATTAAGTCTTCTTACATTTGTGTATAGGCGACTGCCCTACAAATTGTATGAAGCAATGTCGTCACTACATTCAATTTTTATAAAAATTGTTAAAAAAAGTTTGAGATGTGCTAATACAATGCTAATATTTTTTATAGAAAATTGAATTATCTAGTTGGGGTGTTTCGGCTTTTTTCGATATTTTTGAAAAATTTAGAAATATATGCAGTTAAACTCATAAATTTATCATAAAAAAAATATTTTTCTTAATAAAAAATGTTTGAGAGACCCTGGAATTTTTTTGAAAAAACTAATTTGATATCTTATATTTGTCTATATTTGTACCAATTTTCAGCGTTCTAGCTTTTATGGTTTCTGAGATATATGGAAAAATAAAATAAAAATTCAAAAGTTGATGACCCCTGACTGAAACAAAAATTCAAAATTCCGAGTATAAAAGTTTTGTAGGCCTGTAACTGTTTATATATTCTGAAATTTTAGGCTCTGTAAATTGAGCGGATCAAAAGTTATAAGGGGGGGACGGACACACAGACACACACACACACAGACACACACACACACAGACACACACACACACAGACACATGAAATGTTCTACTCCGAATTCTGAGTAAATCCGTGTATGGAACATATATGCTGCGAAGCCTCTAAGTTGGTGTTTTTTGACTTCAAAGTTGGAAAAGCCGTGAAAAAAGTAGACCTCTCCATACAATTCTCGCGTATTCTGGCTTGATACATTGTCGATATGTTAAGAGAACAAAGTTCTCCTGAACAAATCGACAGTTGGATAAGTACCAAACTATAATCCCATAAATACAAATTATTTAAGTTTAGTTTGTCGATCGACAATTCTTGATAGAACTCCATTGTACGTTGATACATATCAACAAATTATTTAATATTTTAAGATATTTGATTTTCTATACAACACATGTACCTACATATGTATGTATGTCAAGATAGGATAGTATGGAGGTCAGTCCTTTGATCCTACCCAGAATATGAAAACAGAATTATGGTATGTACCTTTGTATGTTTGGAGATTAGTATCAAACAATTAAGTCTTCTTAGATATTGTGTGTAGGAGATTGCCATACAAATTGTATGAAACAATGTCGTCACTAAATTCAATTTTTATAAAAATTATTAAAAAAAAATTGAGATGTGCTTATACAATGTTAATATTTTTTATAGAAAATTAAATTATCTAGTTGGGGTGTTTCGGCTTTTTTCGATAATTGTAAAAGTTTTGGAAATATAGGCAGTTAAACTCATAAATTTATCATAAAAAAAATATTTTTCTTAATAAAAAATGTTTGAGAAACCCTGGAATTTTTTTGAAAAAACTAATTTGAGATTTTGTATTTGTCTATGTTTGTACCAATTTTCAGCGTTCTACCGTTTATGGTTTCAGAGATATATGGAAAAATAAAATAAAAATTCAAAAGTTGATAACCCCTGACTGAAACAAAAATTCAAAATTCCGAGTATAAAAGTTTTGTAGGCCTGTAATTGTTTATATATTCTGAAATTTTAGGCTCTGTAAATTGAGCGGATCAAAAGTTATAAGGGGGGGACGGACACACAGACACACAGACACACACACAGACACACACACAGACACACACACACACAGACACACGAAATGTTCTACTCCGAATTCTGAGTAAATCCGTGTATGGAACATATATGCTGCGAAGCCTCTAAGTTGGTGTTTTTTGACTTCAAAGTTGGAAAATCCATGAAAAAAGTAGACCTCTCCATACAATTCTCGCGTATTCTGGCTTGATACATTGTCGATATGTTAAGAGAACAAAGTTCTCCTGAACAAATCGACAGTTGGATTAAGTCTTCTTTGATATTGTGTATAGGTGACTACCATACAAATTGTATGAAGCGATGTCGTCACTAAATTCAATTTTTATAAAAATTGTTAAAAAAAATTTGAGATGTACTGCTACAATGTTAATATTTTTTATATAAAACTAGTTGCATGTAACACATGAGATCCAACTGTCGATAGCGATAGTATGTATAGTTGAAGAATATGTACCAAACTATAAACCCATAGATACAAATTATTGAATATTTTCAGATATTTTGTTTTCTATACAACATATGTAGGTATGTTTGTCAAGATAGGATAGTATGGAGGAAGATCCTATTTCCTACCCAGAATATGCAAATAGCATGATGGTATGTATGTATGTTTGGAGATGAAGTATCAAACTATTAAGTCTTCTTACATATTGTGTATAGGCGACTGCCATACAAAATGTATGAAGCGATGTCGTCACTAAATTCAATATTTAAAAAAATTGTTAAAAAAAAATTGAGATCTTCTACTACAATGTCAATATTTTTTATAGAAAATTAAATTATCTAGTTGGGGTGTTTCGGCTTTTTTCGATAATTGTAAAAGTTTTGGAAATATAGGCAGTTAAACTCATAAATTTATCATAAAAAAAATATTTTTCTTAATAAAAAATGTTTGAGAAACCCTGGAATTTTTTTGAAAAAACTAATTTGAGATTTTGTATTTGTCTATGTTTGTACCAATTTTCAGCGTTCTACCGTTTATTGTTTTTGAGTTATATGGAAAAATAAAATAAAAATTCAAAAGTTGATAACCCCTGACTGAAACAAAAATTCAAAATTTCGAGTATAAAAGTTTTGTAGGCCTGTAACTGTTTATATATTCTGAAATTTTAGGCTCTGTAAATTGAGCGGATCAAAAGTTATAAGGGGGGGACGGACACACAGACACACACACACACACACAGACACACGAAATGTTCTACTCCGAATTCTGAGTAAATCCGTGTATGGAACATATATGCTGCGAAGCCTCTAAGTTGGTGTTTTTTGACTTCAAAGTTGGAAAAGCCGTGAAAAAAGTAGACCTCTCCATACAATTCTCGCGTATTCTGGCTTGATACATTGTCGATATGTTAAGAGAACAAAGTTCTCCTGAACAAATCGACAGTTGGATAACACTAGTTGCATGTAACACATGAGATCCAACTGTCGATAGCGATAGTATGTATAGTTGAAGAATAAGAATCAAACTATAAACCCATAAATCCAAATTATTGAAAATTTTAACACATGTTGGTATGTTTGTCAAGATAGGACAGTATAGAGGTCAGTCCTGTTTTCCTACCCGGAATATGAAAACAGCATGATGGTTCTGTATGTATGTTTGGAGATTAAGTACCTATCAAACTATTAAGTCTTCTTACATTTGTGTATAGGCGACTGCCCTACAAATTGTATGAAGCAATGTCGTCACTACATTCAATTTTTATAAAAATTGTTAAAAAAAGTTTGAGATGTGCTAATACAATGCTAATATTTTTTATAGAAAATTGAATTATCTAGTTGGGGTGTTTCGGCTTTTTTCGATATTTTTGAAAAATTTAGAAATATATGCAGTTAAACTCATAAATTTATCATAAAAAAAATATTTTTCTTAATAAAAAATGTTTGAGAGACCCTGGAATTTTTTTGAAAAAACTAATTTGATATCTTATATTTGTCTATATTTGTACCAATTTTCAGCGTTCTAGCTTTTATGGTTTCTGAGATATATGGAAAAATAAAATAAAAATTCAAAAGTTGATGACCCCTGACTGAAACAAAAATTCAAAATTCCGAGTATAAAAGTTTTGTAGGCCTGTAACTGTTTATATATTCTGAAATTTTAGGCTCTGTAAATTGAGCGGATCAAAAGTTATAAGGGGGGGACGGACACACAGACACACACACACACAGACACACACACACACAGACACACACACACACAGACACATGAAATGTTCTACTCCGAATTCTGAGTAAATCCGTGTATGGAACATATATGCTGCGAAGCCTCTAAGTTGGTGTTTTTTGACTTCAAAGTTGGAAAAGCCGTGAAAAAAGTAGACCTCTCCATACAATTCTCGCGTATTCTGGCTTGATACATTGTCGATATGTTAAGAGAACAAAGTTCTCCTGAACAAATCGACAGTTGGATAAGTACCAAACTATAATCCCATAAATACAAATTATTTAAGTTTAGTTTGTCGATCGACAATTCTTGATAGAACTCCATTGTACGTTGATACATATCAACAAATTATTTAATATTTTAAGATATTTGATTTTCTATACAACACATGTACCTACATATGTATGTATGTCAAGATAGGATAGTATGGAGGTCAGTCCTTTGATCCTACCCAGAATATGAAAACAGAATTATGGTATGTACCTTTGTATGTTTGGAGATTAGTATCAAACAATTAAGTCTTCTTAGATATTGTGTGTAGGAGATTGCCATACAAATTGTATGAAACAATGTCGTCACTAAATTCAATTTTTATAAAAATTATTAAAAAAAAATTGAGATGTGCTTATACAATGTTAATATTTTTTATAGAAAATTAAATTATCTAGTTGGGGTGTTTCGGCTTTTTTCGATAATTGTAAAAGTTTTGGAAATATAGGCAGTTAAACTCATAAATTTATCATAAAAAAAATATTTTTCTTAATAAAAAATGTTTGAGAAACCCTGGAATTTTTTTGAAAAAACTAATTTGAGATTTTGTATTTGTCTATGTTTGTACCAATTTTCAGCGTTCTACCGTTTATGGTTTCAGAGATATATGGAAAAATAAAATAAAAATTCAAAAGTTGATAACCCCTGACTGAAACAAAAATTCAAAATTCCGAGTATAAAAGTTTTGTAGGCCTGTAATTGTTTATATATTCTGAAATTTTAGGCTCTGTAAATTGAGCGGATCAAAAGTTATAAGGGGGGGACGGACACACAGACACACAGACACACACACAGACACACACACAGACACACACACACACAGACACACGAAATGTTCTACTCCGAATTCTGAGTAAATCCGTGTATGGAACATATATGCTGCGAAGCCTCTAAGTTGGTGTTTTTTGACTTCAAAGTTGGAAAATCCATGAAAAAAGTAGACCTCTCCATACAATTCTCGCGTATTCTGGCTTGATACATTGTCGATATGTTAAGAGAACAAAGTTCTCCTGAACAAATCGACAGTTGGATTAAGTCTTCTTTGATATTGTGTATAGGTGACTACCATACAAATTGTATGAAGCGATGTCGTCACTAAATTCAATTTTTATAAAAATTGTTAAAAAAAATTTGAGATGTACTGCTACAATGTTAATATTTTTTATATAAAACTAGTTGCATGTAACACATGAGATCCAACTGTCGATAGCGATAGTATGTATAGTTGAAGAATATGTACCAAACTATAAACCCATAGATACAAATTATTGAATATTTTCAGATATTTTGTTTTCTATACAACATATGTAGGTATGTTTGTCAAGATAGGATAGTATGGAGGAAGATCCTATTTCCTACCCAGAATATGCAAATAGCATGATGGTATGTATGTATGTTTGGAGATGAAGTATCAAACTATTAAGTCTTCTTACATATTGTGTATAGGCGACTGCCATACAAAATGTATGAAGCGATGTCGTCACTAAATTCAATATTTAAAAAAATTGTTAAAAAAAAATTGAGATCTTCTACTACAATGTCAATATTTTTTATAGAAAATTAAATTATCTAGTTGGGGTGTTTCGGCTTTTTTCGATAATTGTAAAAGTTTTGGAAATATAGGCAGTTAAACTCATAAATTTATCATAAAAAAAATATTTTTCTTAATAAAAAATGTTTGAGAAACCCTGGAATTTTTTTGAAAAAACTAATTTGAGATTTTGTATTTGTCTATGTTTGTACCAATTTTCAGCGTTCTACCGTTTATTGTTTTTGAGTTATATGGAAAAATAAAATAAAAATTCAAAAGTTGATAACCCCTGACTGAAACAAAAATTCAAAATTTCGAGTATAAAAGTTTTGTAGGCCTGTAACTGTTTATATATTCTGAAATTTTAGGCTCTGTAAATTGAGCGGATCAAAAGTTATAAGGGGGGGACGGACACACAGACACACACACACACACACAGACACACGAAATGTTCTACTCCGAATTCTGAGTAAATCCGTGTATGGAACATATATGCTGCGAAGCCTCTAAGTTGGTGTTTTTTGACTTCAAAGTTGGAAAAGCCGTGAAAAAAGTAGACCTCTCCATACAATTCTCGCGTATTCTGGCTTGATACATTGTCGATATGTTAAGAGAACAAAGTTCTCCTGAACAAATCGACAGTTGGATAACACTAGTTGCATGTAACACATGAGATCCAACTGTCGATAGCGATAGTATGTATAGTTGAAGAATAAGAATCAAACTATAAACCCATAAATCCAAATTATTGAAAATTTTAACACATGTTGGTATGTTTGTCAAGATAGGACAGTATAGAGGTCAGTCCTGTTTTCCTACCCGGAATATGAAAACAGCATGATGGTTCTGTATGTATGTTTGGAGTTTAAGTACCTATCAAACTATTAAGTCTTCTTACATTTGTGTATAGGCGACTGCCCTACAAATTGTATGAAGCAATGTCGTCACTACATTCAATTTTTATAAAAATTGTTAAAAAAAGTTTGAGATGTGCTAATACAATGCTAATATTTTTTATAGAAAATTGAATTATCTAGTTGGGGTGTTTCGGCTTTTTTCGATATTTTTGAAAAATTTAGAAATATATGCAGTTAAACTCATAAATTTATCATAAAAAAAATATTTTTCTTAATAAAAAATGTTTGAGAGACCCTGGAATTTTTTTGAAAAAACTAATTTGATATCTTATATTTGTCTATATTTGTACCAATTTTCAGCGTTCTAGCTTTTATGGTTTCTGAGATATATGGAAAAATAAAATAAAAATTCAAAAGTTGATGACCCCTGACTGAAACAAAAATTCAAAATTCCGAGTATAAAAGTTTTGTAGGCCTGTAACTGTTTATATATTCTGAAATTTTAGGCTCTGTAAATTGAGCGGATCAAAAGTTATAAGGGGGGGACGGACACACAGACACACACACACACAGACACACACACACACAGACACACACACACACAGACACATGAAATGTTCTACTCCGAATTCTGAGTAAATCCGTGTATGGAACATATATGCTGCGAAGCCTCTAAGTTGGTGTTTTTTGACTTCAAAGTTGGAAAAGCCGTGAAAAAAGTAGACCTCTCCATACAATTCTCGCGTATTCTGGCTTGATACATTGTCGATATGTTAAGAGAACAAAGTTCTCCTGAACAAATCGACAGTTGGATAAGTACCAAACTATAATCCCATAAATACAAATTATTTAAGTTTAGTTTGTCGATCGACAATTCTTGATAGAACTCCATTGTACGTTGATACATATCAACAAATTATTTAATATTTTAAGATATTTGATTTTCTATACAACACATGTACCTACATATGTATGTATGTCAAGATAGGATAGTATGGAGGTCAGTCCTTTGATCCTACCCAGAATATGAAAACAGAATTATGGTATGTACCTTTGTATGTTTGGAGATTAGTATCAAACAATTAAGTCTTCTTAGATATTGTGTGTAGGAGATTGCCATACAAATTGTATGAAACAATGTCGTCACTAAATTCAATTTTTATAAAAATTATTAAAAAAAAATTGAGATGTGCTTATACAATGTTAATATTTTTTATAGAAAATTAAATTATCTAGTTGGGGTGTTTCGGCTTTTTTCGATAATTGTAAAAGTTTTGGAAATATAGGCAATTAAACTCATAAATTTATCATAAAAAAAATATTTTTCTTAATAAAAAATGTTTGAGAAACCCTGGAATTTTTTTGAGAAAAACTGATTTGAGATTTTGTATTTGTCTATGTTTGTACCAATTTTCAGCGTTCTAGCGTTTATGGTTTCTGAGATATATGGAAAAATAAAATAAAAATTCAAAAGTTGATGACCCCTGACTGAAACAAAAATTCAAAATTCCGAGTATAAAAGTTTTGTAGGCCTGTAACTGTTTATATATTCTGAAATTTTAGGCTCTGTAAATTGAGCGGATCAAAAGTTATAAGGGGGGGACGGACACACAGACACACACACACACAGACACACACACACACAGACACACACACACACAGACACATGAAATGTTCTACTCCGAATTCTGAGTAAATCCGTGTATGGAACATATATGCTGCGAAGCCTCTAAGTTGGTGTTTTTTGACTTCAAAGTTGGAAAAGCCGTGAAAAAAGTAGACCTCTCCATACAATTCTCGCGTATTCTGGCTTGATACATTGTCGATATGTTAAGAGAACAAAGTTCTCCTGAACAAATCGACAGTTGGATAAGTACCAAACTATAATCCCATAAATACAAATTATTTAAGTTTAGTTTGTCGATCGACAATTCTTGATAGAACTCCATTGTACGTTGATACATATCAACAAATTATTTAATATTTTAAGATATTTGATTTTCTATACAACACATGTACCTACATATGTATGTATGTCAAGATAGGATAGTATGGAGGTCAGTCCTTTGATCCTACCCAGAATATGAAAACAGAATTATGGTATGTACCTTTGTATGTTTGGAGATTAGTATCAAACAATTAAGTCTTCTTAGATATTGTGTGTAGGAGATTGCCATACAAATTGTATGAAACAATGTCGTCACTAAATTCAATTTTTATAAAAATTATTAAAAAAAAATTGAGATGTGCTTATACAATGTTAATATTTTTTATAGAAAATTAAATTATCTAGTTGGGGTGTTTCGGCTTTTTTCGATAATTGTAAAAGTTTTGGAAATATAGGCAGTTAAACTCATAAATTTATCATAAAAAAAATATTTTTCTTAATAAAAAATGTTTGAGAAACCCTGGAATTTTTTTGAAAAAACTAATTTGAGATTTTGTATTTGTCTATGTTTGTACCAATTTTCAGCGTTCTACCGTTTATGGTTTCAGAGATATATGGAAAAAAAAAATAAAAATTCAAAAGTTGATAACCCCTGACTGAAACAAAAATTCAAAATTCCGAGTATAAAAGTTTTGTAGGCCTGTAATTGTTTATATATTCTGAAATTTTAGGCTCTGTAAATTGAGCGGATCAAAAGTTATAAGGGGGGGACGGACACACAGACACACAGACACACACACAGACACACACACAGACACACACACACACAGACACACGAAATGTTCTACTCCGAATTCTGAGTAAATCCGTGTATGGAACATATATGCTGCGAAGCCTCTAAGTTGGTGTTTTTTGACTTCAAAGTTGGAAAATCCATGAAAAAAGTAGACCTCTCCATACAATTCTCGCGTATTCTGGCTTGATACATTGTCGATATGTTAAGAGAACAAAGTTCTCCTGAACAAATCGACAGTTGGATTAAGTCTTCTTTGATATTGTGTATAGGTGACTACCATACAAATTGTATGAAGCGATGTCGTCACTAAATTCAATTTTTATAAAAATTGTTAAAAAAAATTTGAGATGTACTGCTACAATGTTAATATTTTTTATATAAAACTAGTTGCATGTAACACATGAGATCCAACTGTCGATAGCGATAGTATGTATAGTTGAAGAATATGTACCAAACTATAAACCCATAGATACAAATTATTGAATATTTTCAGATATTTTGTTTTCTATACAACATATGTAGGTATGTTTGTCAAGATAGGATAGTATGGAGGAAGATCCTATTTCCTACCCAGAATATGCAAATAGCATGATGGTATGTATGTATGTTTGGAGATGAAGTATCAAACTATTAAGTCTTCTTACATATTGTGTATAGGCGACTGCCATACAAAATGTATGAAGCGATGTCGTCACTAAATTCAATATTTAAAAAAATTGTTAAAAAAAAATTGAGATCTTCTACTACAATGTCAATATTTTTTATAGAAAATTAAATTATCTAGTTGGGGTGTTTCGGCTTTTTTCGATAATTGTAAAAGTTTTGGAAATATAGGCAGTTAAACTCATAAATTTATCATAAAAAAAATATTTTTCTTAATAAAAAATGTTTGAGAAACCCTGGAATTTTTTTGAAAAAACTAATTTGAGATTTTGTATTTGTCTATGTTTGTACCAATTTTCAGCGTTCTACCGTTTATTGTTTTTGAGTTATATGGAAAAATAAAATAAAAATTCAAAAGTTGATAACCCCTGACTGAAACAAAAATTCAAAATTTCGAGTATAAAAGTTTTGTAGGCCTGTAACTGTTTATATATTCTGAAATTTTAGGCTCTGTAAATTGAGCGGATCAAAAGTTATAAGGGGGGGACGGACACACAGACACACACACACACACACAGACACACGAAATGTTCTACTCCGAATTCTGAGTAAATCCGTGTATGGAACATATATGCTGCGAAGCCTCTAAGTTGGTGTTTTTTGACTTCAAAGTTGGAAAAGCCGTGAAAAAAGTAGACCTCTCCATACAATTCTCGCGTATTCTGGCTTGATACATTGTCGATATGTTAAGAGAACAAAGTTCTCCTGAACAAATCGACAGTTGGATAACACTAGTTGCATGTAACACATGAGATCCAACTGTCGATAGCGATAGTATGTATAGTTGAAGAATAAGAATCAAACTATAAACCCATAAATCCAAATTATTGAAAATTTTAACACATGTTGGTATGTTTGTCAAGATAGGACAGTATAGAGGTCAGTCCTGTTTTCCTACCCGGAATATGAAAACAGCATGATGGTTCTGTATGTATGTTTGGAGATTAAGTACCTATCAAACTATTAAGTCTTCTTACATTTGTGTATAGGCGACTGCCCTACAAATTGTATGAAGCAATGTCGTCACTACATTCAATTTTTATAAAAATTGTTAAAAAAAGTTTGAGATGTGCTAATACAATGCTAATATTTTTTATAGAAAATTGAATTATCTAGTTGGGGTGTTTCGGCTTTTTTCGATATTTTTGAAAAATTTAGAAATATATGCAGTTAAACTCATAAATTTATCATAAAAAAAATATTTTTCTTAATAAAAAATGTTTGAGAGACCCTGGAATTTTTTTGAAAAAACTAATTTGATATCTTATATTTGTCTATATTTGTACCAATTTTCAGCGTTCTAGCTTTTATGGTTTCTGAGATATATGGAAAAATAAAATAAAAATTCAAAAGTTGATGACCCCTGACTGAAACAAAAATTCAAAATTCCGAGTATAAAAGTTTTGTAGGCCTGTAACTGTTTATATATTCTGAAATTTTAGGCTCTGTAAATTGAGCGGATCAAAAGTTATAAGGGGGGGACGGACACACAGACACACACACACACAGACACACACACACACAGACACACACACACACAGACACATGAAATGTTCTACTCCGAATTCTGAGTAAATCCGTGTATGGAACATATATGCTGCGAAGCCTCTAAGTTGGTGTTTTTTGACTTCAAAGTTGGAAAAGCCGTGAAAAAAGTAGACCTCTCCATACAATTCTCGCGTATTCTGGCTTGATACATTGTCGATATGTTAAGAGAACAAAGTTCTCCTGAACAAATCGACAGTTGGATAAGTACCAAACTATAATCCCATAAATACAAATTATTTAAGTTTAGTTTGTCGATCGACAATTCTTGATAGAACTCCATTGTACGTTGATACATATCAACAAATTATTTAATATTTTAAGATATTTGATTTTCTATACAACACATGTACCTACATATGTATGTATGTCAAGATAGGATAGTATGGAGGTCAGTCCTTTGATCCTACCCAGAATATGAAAACAGAATTATGGTATGTACCTTTGTATGTTTGGAGATTAGTATCAAACAATTAAGTCTTCTTAGATATTGTGTGTAGGAGATTGCCATACAAATTGTATGAAACAATGTCGTCACTAAATTCAATTTTTATAAAAATTATTAAAAAAAAATTGAGATGTGCTTATACAATGTTAATATTTTTTATAGAAAATTAAATTATCTAGTTGGGGTGTTTCGGCTTTTTTCGATAATTGTAAAAGTTTTGGAAATATAGGCAGTTAAACTCATAAATTTATCATAAAAAAAATATTTTTCTTAATAAAAAATGTTTGAGAAACCCTGGAATTTTTTTGAAAAAACTAATTTGAGATTTTGTATTTGTCTATGTTTGTACCAATTTTCAGCGTTCTACCGTTTATGGTTTCAGAGATATATGGAAAAATAAAATAAAAATTCAAAAGTTGATAACCCCTGACTGAAACAAAAATTCAAAATTCCGAGTATAAAAGTTTTGTAGGCCTGTAATTGTTTATATATTCTGAAATTTTAGGCTCTGTAAATTGAGCGGATCAAAAGTTATAAGGGGGGGACGGACACACAGACACACAGACACACACACAGACACACACACAGACACACACACACACAGACACACGAAATGTTCTACTCCGAATTCTGAGTAAATCCGTGTATGGAACATATATGCTGCGAAGCCTCTAAGTTGGTGTTTTTTGACTTCAAAGTTGGAAAATCCATGAAAAAAGTAGACCTCTCCATACAATTCTCGCGTATTCTGGCTTGATACATTGTCGATATGTTAAGAGAACAAAGTTCTCCTGAACAAATCGACAGTTGGATTAAGTCTTCTTTGATATTGTGTATAGGTGACTACCATACAAATTGTATGAAGCGATGTCGTCACTAAATTCAATTTTTATAAAAATTGTTAAAAAAAATTTGAGATGTACTGCTACAATGTTAATATTTTTTATATAAAACTAGTTGCATGTAACACATGAGATCCAACTGTCGATAGCGATAGTATGTATAGTTGAAGAATATGTACCAAACTATAAACCCATAGATACAAATTATTGAATATTTTCAGATATTTTGTTTTCTATACAACATATGTAGGTATGTTTGTCAAGATAGGATAGTATGGAGGAAGATCCTATTTCCTACCCAGAATATGCAAATAGCATGATGGTATGTATGTATGTTTGGAGATGAAGTATCAAACTATTAAGTCTTCTTACATATTGTGTATAGGCGACTGCCATACAAAATGTATGAAGCGATGTCGTCACTAAATTCAATATTTAAAAAAATTGTTAAAAAAAAATTGAGATCTTCTACTACAATGTCAATATTTTTTATAGAAAATTAAATTATCTAGTTGGGGTGTTTCGGCTTTTTTCGATAATTGTAAAAGTTTTGGAAATATAGGCAGTTAAACTCATAAATTTATCATAAAAAAAATATTTTTCTTAATAAAAAATGTTTGAGAAACCCTGGAATTTTTTTGAAAAAACTAATTTGAGATTTTGTATTTGTCTATGTTTGTACCAATTTTCAGCGTTCTACCGTTTATTGTTTTTGAGTTATATGGAAAAATAAAATAAAAATTCAAAAGTTGATAACCCCTGACTGAAACAAAAATTCAAAATTTCGAGTATAAAAGTTTTGTAGGCCTGTAACTGTTTATATATTCTGAAATTTTAGGCTCTGTAAATTGAGCGGATCAAAAGTTATAAGGGGGGGACGGACACACAGACACACACACACACACAGACACACGAAATGTTCTACTCCGAATTCTGAGTAAATCCGTGTATGGAACATATATGCTGCGAAGCCTCTAAGTTGGTGTTTTTTGACTTCAAAGTTGGAAAAGCCGTGAAAAAAGTAGACCTCTCCATACAATTCTCGCGTATTCTGGCTTGATACATTGTCGATATGTTAAGAGAACAAAGTTCTCCTGAACAAATCGACAGTTGGATAACACTAGTTGCATGTAACACATGAGATCCAACTGTCGATAGCGATAGTATGTATAGTTGAAGAATAAGAATCAAACTATAAACCCATAAATCCAAATTATTGAAAATTTTAACACATGTTGGTATGTTTGTCAAGATAGGACAGTATAGAGGTCAGTCCTGTTTTCCTACCCGGAATATGAAAACAGCATGATGGTTCTGTATGTATGTTTGGAGTTTAAGTACCTATCAAACTATTAAGTCTTCTTACATTTGTGTATAGGCGACTGCCCTACAAATTGTATGAAGCAATGTCGTCACTACATTCAATTTTTATAAAAATTGTTAAAAAAAGTTTGAGATGTGCTAATACAATGCTAATATTTTTTATAGAAAATTGAATTATCTAGTTGGGGTGTTTCGGCTTTTTTCGATATTTTTGAAAAATTTAGAAATATATGCAGTTAAACTCATAAATTTATCATAAAAAAAATATTTTTCTTAATAAAAAATGTTTGAGAGACCCTGGAATTTTTTTGAAAAAACTAATTTGATATCTTATATTTGTCTATATTTGTACCAATTTTCAGCGTTCTAGCTTTTATGGTTTCTGAGATATATGGAAAAATAAAATAAAAATTCAAAAGTTGATGACCCCTGACTGAAACAAAAATTCAAAATTCCGAGTATAAAAGTTTTGTAGGCCTGTAACTGTTTATATATTCTGAAATTTTAGGCTCTGTAAATTGAGCGGATCAAAAGTTATAAGGGGGGGACGGACACACAGACACACACACACACAGACACACACACACACAGACACACACACACACAGACACATGAAATGTTCTACTCCGAATTCTGAGTAAATCCGTGTATGGAACATATATGCTGCGAAGCCTCTAAGTTGGTGTTTTTTGACTTCAAAGTTGGAAAAGCCGTGAAAAAAGTAGACCTCTCCATACAATTCTCGCGTATTCTGGCTTGATACATTGTCGATATGTTAAGAGAACAAAGTTCTCCTGAACAAATCGACAGTTGGATAAGTACCAAACTATAATCCCATAAATACAAATTATTTAAGTTTAGTTTGTCGATCGACAATTCTTGATAGAACTCCATTGTACGTTGATACATATCAACAAATTATTTAATATTTTAAGATATTTGATTTTCTATACAACACATGTACCTACATATGTATGTATGTCAAGATAGGATAGTATGGAGGTCAGTCCTTTGATCCTACCCAGAATATGAAAACAGAATTATGGTATGTACCTTTGTATGTTTGGAGATTAGTATCAAACAATTAAGTCTTCTTAGATATTGTGTGTAGGAGATTGCCATACAAATTGTATGAAACAATGTCGTCACTAAATTCAATTTTTATAAAAATTATTAAAAAAAAATTGAGATGTGCTTATACAATGTTAATATTTTTTATAGAAAATTAAATTATCTAGTTGGGGTGTTTCGGCTTTTTTCGATAATTGTAAAAGTTTTGGAAATATAGGCAGTTAAACTCATAAATTTATCATAAAAAAAATATTTTTCTTAATAAAAAATGTTTGAGAAACCCTGGAATTTTTTTGAAAAAACTAATTTGAGATTTTGTATTTGTCTATGTTTGTACCAATTTTCAGCGTTCTACCGTTTATGGTTTCAGAGATATATGGAAAAATAAAATAAAAATTCAAAAGTTGATAACCCCTGACTGAAACAAAAATTCAAAATTCCGAGTATAAAAGTTTTGTAGGCCTGTAATTGTTTATATATTCTGAAATTTTAGGCTCTGTAAATTGAGCGGATCAAAAGTTATAAGGGGGGGACGGACACACAGACACACAGACACACACACAGACACACACACAGACACACACACACACAGACACACGAAATGTTCTACTCCGAATTCTGAGTAAATCCGTGTATGGAACATATATGCTGCGAAGCCTCTAAGTTGGTGTTTTTTGACTTCAAAGTTGGAAAATCCATGAAAAAAGTAGACCTCTCCATACAATTCTCGCGTATTCTGGCTTGATACATTGTCGATATGTTAAGAGAACAAAGTTCTCCTGAACAAATCGACAGTTGGATTAAGTCTTCTTTGATATTGTGTATAGGTGACTACCATACAAATTGTATGAAGCGATGTCGTCACTAAATTCAATTTTTATAAAAATTGTTAAAAAAAATTTGAGATGTACTGCTACAATGTTAATATTTTTTATATAAAACTAGTTGCATGTAACACATGAGATCCAACTGTCGATAGCGATAGTATGTATAGTTGAAGAATATGTACCAAACTATAAACCCATAGATACAAATTATTGAATATTTTCAGATATTTTGTTTTCTATACAACATATGTAGGTATGTTTGTCAAGATAGGATAGTATGGAGGAAGATCCTATTTCCTACCCAGAATATGCAAATAGCATGATGGTATGTATGTATGTTTGGAGATGAAGTATCAAACTATTAAGTCTTCTTACATATTGTGTATAGGCGACTGCCATACAAAATGTATGAAGCGATGTCGTCACTAAATTCAATATTTAAAAAAATTGTTAAAAAAAAATTGAGATCTTCTACTACAATGTCAATATTTTTTATAGAAAATTAAATTATCTAGTTGGGGTGTTTCGGCTTTTTTCGATAATTGTAAAAGTTTTGGAAATATAGGCAGTTAAACTCATAAATTTATCATAAAAAAAATATTTTTCTTAATAAAAAATGTTTGAGAAACCCTGGAATTTTTTTGAAAAAACTAATTTGAGATTTTGTATTTGTCTATGTTTGTACCAATTTTCAGCGTTCTACCGTTTATTGTTTTTGAGTTATATGGAAAAATAAAATAAAAATTCAAAAGTTGATAACCCCTGACTGAAACAAAAATTCAAAATTTCGAGTATAAAAGTTTTGTAGGCCTGTAACTGTTTATATATTCTGAAATTTTAGGCTCTGTAAATTGAGCGGATCAAAAGTTATAAGGGGGGGACGGACACACAGACACACACACACACACACAGACACACGAAATGTTCTACTCCGAATTCTGAGTAAATCCGTGTATGGAACATATATGCTGCGAAGCCTCTAAGTTGGTGTTTTTTGACTTCAAAGTTGGAAAAGCCGTGAAAAAAGTAGACCTCTCCATACAATTCTCGCGTATTCTGGCTTGATACATTGTCGATATGTTAAGAGAACAAAGTTCTCCTGAACAAATCGACAGTTGGATAACACTAGTTGCATGTAACACATGAGATCCAACTGTCGATAGCGATAGTATGTATAGTTGAAGAATAAGAATCAAACTATAAACCCATAAATCCAAATTATTGAAAATTTTAACACATGTTGGTATGTTTGTCAAGATAGGACAGTATAGAGGTCAGTCCTGTTTTCCTACCCGGAATATGAAAACAGCATGATGGTTCTGTATGTATGTTTGGAGTTTAAGTACCTATCAAACTATTAAGTCTTCTTACATTTGTGTATAGGCGACTGCCCTACAAATTGTATGAAGCAATGTCGTCACTACATTCAATTTTTATAAAAATTGTTAAAAAAAGTTTGAGATGTGCTAATACAATGCTAATATTTTTTATAGAAAATTGAATTATCTAGTTGGGGTGTTTCGGCTTTTTTCGATATTTTTGAAAAATTTAGAAATATATGCAGTTAAACTCATAAATTTATCATAAAAAAAATATTTTTCTTAATAAAAAATGTTTGAGAGACCCTGGAATTTTTTTGAAAAAACTAATTTGATATCTTATATTTGTCTATATTTGTACCAATTTTCAGCGTTCTAGCTTTTATGGTTTCTGAGATATATGGAAAAATAAAATAAAAATTCAAAAGTTGATGACCCCTGACTGAAACAAAAATTCAAAATTCCGAGTATAAAAGTTTTGTAGGCCTGTAACTGTTTATATATTCTGAAATTTTAGGCTCTGTAAATTGAGCGGATCAAAAGTTATAAGGGGGGGACGGACACACAGACACACACACACACAGACACACACACACACAGACACACACACACACAGACACATGAAATGTTCTACTCCGAATTCTGAGTAAATCCGTGTATGGAACATATATGCTGCGAAGCCTCTAAGTTGGTGTTTTTTGACTTCAAAGTTGGAAAAGCCGTGAAAAAAGTAGACCTCTCCATACAATTCTCGCGTATTCTGGCTTGATACATTGTCGATATGTTAAGAGAACAAAGTTCTCCTGAACAAATCGACAGTTGGATAAGTACCAAACTATAATCCCATAAATACAAATTATTTAAGTTTAGTTTGTCGATCGACAATTCTTGATAGAACTCCATTGTACGTTGATACATATCAACAAATTATTTAATATTTTAAGATATTTGATTTTCTATACAACACATGTACCTACATATGTATGTATGTCAAGATAGGATAGTATGGAGGTCAGTCCTTTGATCCTACCCAGAATATGAAAACAGAATTATGGTATGTACCTTTGTATGTTTGGAGATTAGTATCAAACAATTAAGTCTTCTTAGATATTGTGTGTAGGAGATTGCCATACAAATTGTATGAAACAATGTCGTCACTAAATTCAATTTTTATAAAAATTATTAAAAAAAAATTGAGATGTGCTTATACAATGTTAATATTTTTTATAGAAAATTAAATTATCTAGTTGGGGTGTTTCGGCTTTTTTCGATAATTGTAAAAGTTTTGGAAATATAGGCAATTAAACTCATAAATTTATCATAAAAAAAATATTTTTCTTAATAAAAAATGTTTGAGAAACCCTGGAATTTTTTTGAGAAAAACTGATTTGAGATTTTGTATTTGTCTATGTTTGTACCAATTTTCAGCGTTCTAGCGTTTATGGTTTCTGAGATATATGGAAAAATAAAATAAAAATTCAAAAGTTGATGACCCCTGACTGAAACAAAAATTCAAAATTCCGAGTATAAAAGTTTTGTAGGCCTGTAACTGTTTATATATTCTGAAATTTTAGGCTCTGTAAATTGAGCGGATCAAAAGTTATAAGGGGGGGACGGACACACAGACACACACACACACAGACACACACACACACAGACACACACACACACAGACACATGAAATGTTCTACTCCGAATTCTGAGTAAATCCGTGTATGGAACATATATGCTGCGAAGCCTCTAAGTTGGTGTTTTTTGACTTCAAAGTTGGAAAAGCCGTGAAAAAAGTAGACCTCTCCATACAATTCTCGCGTATTCTGGCTTGATACATTGTCGATATGTTAAGAGAACAAAGTTCTCCTGAACAAATCGACAGTTGGATAAGTACCAAACTATAATCCCATAAATACAAATTATTTAAGTTTAGTTTGTCGATCGACAATTCTTGATAGAACTCCATTGTACGTTGATACATATCAACAAATTATTTAATATTTTAAGATATTTGATTTTCTATACAACACATGTACCTACATATGTATGTATGTCAAGATAGGATAGTATGGAGGTCAGTCCTTTGATCCTACCCAGAATATGAAAACAGAATTATGGTATGTACCTTTGTATGTTTGGAGATTAGTATCAAACAATTAAGTCTTCTTAGATATTGTGTGTAGGAGATTGCCATACAAATTGTATGAAACAATGTCGTCACTAAATTCAATTTTTATAAAAATTATTAAAAAAAAATTGAGATGTGCTTATACAATGTTAATATTTTTTATAGAAAATTAAATTATCTAGTTGGGGTGTTTCGGCTTTTTTCGATAATTGTAAAAGTTTTGGAAATATAGGCAGTTAAACTCATAAATTTATCATAAAAAAAATATTTTTCTTAATAAAAAATGTTTGAGAAACCCTGGAATTTTTTTGAAAAAACTAATTTGAGATTTTGTATTTGTCTATGTTTGTACCAATTTTCAGCGTTCTACCGTTTATGGTTTCAGAGATATATGGAAAAATAAAATAAAAATTCAAAAGTTGATAACCCCTGACTGAAACAAAAATTCAAAATTCCGAGTATAAAAGTTTTGTAGGCCTGTAATTGTTTATATATTCTGAAATTTTAGGCTCTGTAAATTGAGCGGATCAAAAGTTATAAGGGGGGGACGGACACACAGACACACAGACACACACACAGACACACACACAGACACACACACACACAGACACACGAAATGTTCTACTCCGAATTCTGAGTAAATCCGTGTATGGAACATATATGCTGCGAAGCCTCTAAGTTGGTGTTTTTTGACTTCAAAGTTGGAAAATCCATGAAAAAAGTAGACCTCTCCATACAATTCTCGCGTATTCTGGCTTGATACATTGTCGATATGTTAAGAGAACAAAGTTCTCCTGAACAAATCGACAGTTGGATTAAGTCTTCTTTGATATTGTGTATAGGTGACTACCATACAAATTGTATGAAGCGATGTCGTCACTAAATTCAATTTTTATAAAAATTGTTAAAAAAAATTTGAGATGTACTGCTACAATGTTAATATTTTTTATATAAAACTAGTTGCATGTAACACATGAGATCCAACTGTCGATAGCGATAGTATGTATAGTTGAAGAATATGTACCAAACTATAAACCCATAGATACAAATTATTGAATATTTTCAGATATTTTGTTTTCTATACAACATATGTAGGTATGTTTGTCAAGATAGGATAGTATGGAGGAAGATCCTATTTCCTACCCAGAATATGCAAATAGCATGATGGTATGTATGTATGTTTGGAGATGAAGTATCAAACTATTAAGTCTTCTTACATATTGTGTATAGGCGACTGCCATACAAAATGTATGAAGCGATGTCGTCACTAAATTCAATATTTAAAAAAATTGTTAAAAAAAAATTGAGATCTTCTACTACAATGTCAATATTTTTTATAGAAAATTAAATTATCTAGTTGGGGTGTTTCGGCTTTTTTCGATAATTGTAAAAGTTTTGGAAATATAGGCAGTTAAACTCATAAATTTATCATAAAAAAAATATTTTTCTTAATAAAAAATGTTTGAGAAACCCTGGAATTTTTTTGAAAAAACTAATTTGAGATTTTGTATTTGTCTATGTTTGTACCAATTTTCAGCGTTCTACCGTTTATTGTTTTTGAGTTATATGGAAAAATAAAATAAAAATTCAAAAGTTGATAACCCCTGACTGAAACAAAAATTCAAAATTTCGAGTATAAAAGTTTTGTAGGCCTGTAACTGTTTATATATTCTGAAATTTTAGGCTCTGTAAATTGAGCGGATCAAAAGTTATAAGGGGGGGACGGACACACAGACACACACACACACACACAGACACACGAAATGTTCTACTCCGAATTCTGAGTAAATCCGTGTATGGAACATATATGCTGCGAAGCCTCTAAGTTGGTGTTTTTTGACTTCAAAGTTGGAAAAGCCGTGAAAAAAGTAGACCTCTCCATACAATTCTCGCGTATTCTGGCTTGATACATTGTCGATATGTTAAGAGAACAAAGTTCTCCTGAACAAATCGACAGTTGGATAACACTAGTTGCATGTAACACATGAGATCCAACTGTCGATAGCGATAGTATGTATAGTTGAAGAATAAGAATCAAACTATAAACCCATAAATCCAAATTATTGAAAATTTTAACACATGTTGGTATGTTTGTCAAGATAGGACAGTATAGAGGTCAGTCCTGTTTTCCTACCCGGAATATGAAAACAGCATGATGGTTCTGTATGTATGTTTGGAGTTTAAGTACCTATCAAACTATTAAGTCTTCTTACATTTGTGTATAGGCGACTGCCCTACAAATTGTATGAAGCAATGTCGTCACTACATTCAATTTTTATAAAAATTGTTAAAAAAAGTTTGAGATGTGCTAATACAATGCTAATATTTTTTATAGAAAATTGAATTATCTAGTTGGGGTGTTTCGGCTTTTTTCGATATTTTTGAAAAATTTAGAAATATATGCAGTTAAACTCATAAATTTATCATAAAAAAAATATTTTTCTTAATAAAAAATGTTTGAGAGACCCTGGAATTTTTTTGAAAAAACTAATTTGATATCTTATATTTGTCTATATTTGTACCAATTTTCAGCGTTCTAGCTTTTATGGTTTCTGAGATATATGGAAAAATAAAATAAAAATTCAAAAGTTGATGACCCCTGACTGAAACAAAAATTCAAAATTCCGAGTATAAAAGTTTTGTAGGCCTGTAACTGTTTATATATTCTGAAATTTTAGGCTCTGTAAATTGAGCGGATCAAAAGTTATAAGGGGGGGACGGACACACAGACACACACACACACAGACACACACACACACAGACACACACACACACAGACACATGAAATGTTCTACTCCGAATTCTGAGTAAATCCGTGTATGGAACATATATGCTGCGAAGCCTCTAAGTTGGTGTTTTTTGACTTCAAAGTTGGAAAAGCCGTGAAAAAAGTAGACCTCTCCATACAATTCTCGCGTATTCTGGCTTGATACATTGTCGATATGTTAAGAGAACAAAGTTCTCCTGAACAAATCGACAGTTGGATAAGTACCAAACTATAATCCCATAAATACAAATTATTTAAGTTTAGTTTGTCGATCGACAATTCTTGATAGAACTCCATTGTACGTTGATACATATCAACAAATTATTTAATATTTTAAGATATTTGATTTTCTATACAACACATGTACCTACATATGTATGTATGTCAAGATAGGATAGTATGGAGGTCAGTCCTTTGATCCTACCCAGAATATGAAAACAGAATTATGGTATGTACCTTTGTATGTTTGGAGATTAGTATCAAACAATTAAGTCTTCTTAGATATTGTGTGTAGGAGATTGCCATACAAATTGTATGAAACAATGTCGTCACTAAATTCAATTTTTATAAAAATTATTAAAAAAAAATTGAGATGTGCTTATACAATGTTAATATTTTTTATAGAAAATTAAATTATCTAGTTGGGGTGTTTCGGCTTTTTTCGATAATTGTAAAAGTTTTGGAAATATAGGCAATTAAACTCATAAATTTATCATAAAAAAAATATTTTTCTTAATAAAAAATGTTTGAGAAACCCTGGAATTTTTTTGAGAAAAACTGATTTGAGATTTTGTATTTGTCTATGTTTGTACCAATTTTCAGCGTTCTAGCGTTTATGGTTTCTGAGATATATGGAAAAATAAAATAAAAATTCAAAAGTTGATAACCCCTGACTGAAACAAAAATTCAAAATTCCGAGTATAAAAGTTTTGTAGGCCTGTAACTGTTTATATATTCTGAAATTTTAGGCTCTGTAAATTGAGCGGATCAAAAGTTATAAGGTGGGGACGGACACACACACACAGAGACACACAGACACACACACACACACACGAAATGTTCTACTCCGAATTCTGAGTAAATCCGTGTATGGAACATATATGCTGCGAAGCCTCTAAGTTGGTGTTTTTTGACTTCAAAGTTGGAAAAGCCGTGAAAAAAGTAGACCTCTCCATACAATTCTCGCGTATTCTGGCTTGATACATTGTCGATATGTTAAGAGAACAAAGTTCTCCTGAACAAATCGACAGTTGGAAAAATCATATATCACTAGTTGCATGTAACACATGAGATCCAACTGTCGACAGCGATAGTATGTATAGTTGAAGAATAAGTACCAAACCCATAAATACAAATTATTTATTATTTTATGATATTTAGTTTTCTATACAACACATGTACCTAGGTAGTCAAGATAGGATAGTATGGAGGTCAGTCTTTTTTTCCTACCCGGAATATGAAAACAGCATGATGGTATATGTATATTGTATGTTTAGAGATGAAGTATCAAACTATTAAGTCTTCTTTGATATTGTGTATAGGTAGGTGACTACCATACAAATTGTATGAAGCGATGTCGTCACTAAATTCAATTTTTATAAAAATTGTTAAAAAAAATTTGAGATGTACTGCTACAATGTTAATATTTTTTATATAAAATTAAATTATCTAGTTGGGGTGTTTCGGCTTTTTTCGATATTTTAAAAATAAATGGAAATATAGGCAGTTAAACTCATAAATTTATCATAAAAAAAATACTTTTCTTAATAAAAAATGTTTGAGAAACCCTGGAATTTTTTTGAAAAAACTAATTTGAGATTTTGTATTTGTCTATGTTTATACCAATTTTCAGCGTTCTAGATTATATGGTTTCTGAGATATAGGGAAAAATAAAATAAAAATTCAAAAGTTGATAACCCCTGACTGAAAGAAAAATTCAAAATTCCGAGTATAAAAGTTTTGTAGGCCTGTAACTGTTTATATATTCTGAAATTTTAGGCTCTGTAAATTGAGCGGATCAAAAGTTATAAGGGGGGGACGGACACACACACAGACACACAGACACACAGACACACAGACACACACACACACACACACACAGACACACGAAATGTTCTACTCCGAATTCTGAGTAAATCCGTGTATAGAACATATATGCTGCGAAGCCTCTAAGTTGGTGTTTTTTGACTTCAAAGTTGGAAAAGCCGTGAAAAAAGTAGACCTCTCCATACAATTCTCGCGTATTCTGGCTTGATACATTGTCGATATGTTAAGAGAACAAAGTTCTCCTGAACAAATCGACAGTTGGAATAACTGCTATATACTGTAAATATATTCCAACTGTCGATTTGTTCAGGAGAACTTTGTTCTCTTAACATATCTTAAAATTAAATTAAATATCGACAATGTATCAAACCAGAATACGCGAGAATTGTATGGAGAGGTCTACTTTTTTCACGGCTTTTCCAACTTTGAAGTCAAAAAACACCAACTTAGAGGCTTCGCAGCATATATGTTCCATACACGGATTTACTCAGAATTCGGAGTAGAACATTTCGTGTGTCTGTGTGTGTGTGTGTGTGTGTGTGTCTGTGTGTCTGTGTGTGTGTCCGTCCCCCCCTTATAACTTTTGATCCGCTCAATTTACAGAGCCTAAAATTTCAGAATATATAAACAGTTACAGGCCTACAAAATTCTTATACTCGGAATTTTGAATTTTTGTTTCAGTCAGGGGTTATCAACTTTTGAATTTTTATTTTATTTTTCCATATATCTCAGAAACCATAAACGCTAGAACGCTGAAAATTGGTACAAACATAGACAAATACAAAATCTCAAATCAGTTTTTCTCAAAAAAATTCCAGGGTTTCTCAAACATTTTTTATTAAGAAAAATATTTTTTTTATGATAAATTTATGAGTTTAACTGCCTATATTTCCAAAACTTTTACAATTATCGAAAAAAGCCGAAACACCCCAACTAGATAATTTAATTTTCTATAAAAAATATTAACATTATAGTAGAAGATCTCAATTTTTTTTTAACAATTTTTTTAAAAATTGAATTTAGTGACGACATCGCTTCATACATTTTGTATGGCAGTCGCCTATACACAATATGTAAGAAGACTTAATAGTTTGATACTTCATCTCCAAACCATCATGCTATTTGCATATTCTGGGTAGGAAAAAGGATCTTCCTCCATACTATCCTATCTTGACATACATACCTACATATGTTGTATAGAAAACAAAATATCTGAAAATATTCAATAATTTGTATCTATGGGTTTATAGTTTGGTACATATTCTTCAACTATACATACTATCGCTATCGACAGTTGGATCTCATGTGTTACATGCAACTAGTCTTATTTTAGATATCCAACAGTACAGTAGAATATAATTACGCAGTATGAGATTAAGAACAATGGAAAAAAAACATTAAAAAAACAGACTACGGTACATGATAACAGGCCATGATATCAAATGATTGATAAAGTTTAATATACAATTTTTAACACATGAGAAATCAAAATTATAGGATCATACCTGGAACATACAAGGAACAGTAGGTACAAAGAAGATTATATTCTAGAATCATAACATGGGATTCTAACGTACTTAAGGCTTAACGAAAAAGGTGTATTTGCAACCATTAGGGTGACATACATATATACATATTATATATTAATATGTCAGGACAAATCTGGGGTATTCCGGACGGATGGCAGCCCTAGTTCTATGTGACAATTCGTCTATATTTCCGCTTTGATCGTCAACACAGTTTGTCGTAATTAGACGAAAAGTTAGTCAGTCAACAGTTAGTAGACATACTGATATTATTATGATAATTTAGTAAATATTTACCTAATTCATATTAACCACGGATTTAATTAAGCAGAGTAATTTTTTTATTGTTTGAAAATATTCTCGGTATATCTTAATACGTATTTTCTAATGATTATGTTCCATTGAGAATGAAATCGTTAAGTACCTACCTAATTATCTTGTATAGGAAGTTGTTAAGCATGTCGTTAGTTTTTGATAATTGTTAATTATTCCGAGGCATTGTCAGGATTATCTGAATTGTTTTCGTTTGTGACCACGACGTTGATTTCAAGATGGATGAATTATTCGTTTGTTCAAAATCGTTAAACCGTTTCCAAATTATCTACTTTTATACAAACTTTTTAGCGTTTGTTATTGTTATGACTATAAATTTATTTAAATTGACTTTATAATAGACAAATCCAAGAACTCAACTCTAGGTCGAAGTATTCTTATCGAGGTAAATGTTTTGATCATTTGATGCTGTTTATAGAAACATAAGATATACCTTCATCTTATATTCTAACTATATTTTATAAACATGTGTAAACATGTTTTTCAAGAAAATTATATTTACAATACCCATTTTTGGAGTATATCCACCTTCAGCTTATTTTTTTGATCATCTTTAATCAATCAAAAATCGAGTAGTTTATGGCCAGCAAAAGAATCTCCACTTCACGAGTTTGTACTTACAGTGTACAACTAATAAATTATATCAACGTGAAGTTCGTGCATTGATATTGCCTTGGAAATTGACAAATTCTGAATAAGTCCGATGTTTCTTGGCTCGAAACGACTCCAATTAATCAAACAAACACTTTTTTCGATCAAAAGTATAAAAAAATACTATTACTGTTACCAATTTTATTGTAGATATTGAAGAATACATATTGCACAAAAATCCTCGATGGTTGATCTAAGTGGTGGGCACGGGTTGTTCCGGACTATGTAGGGCCGAAAATTTAGTGTAGAAAATTTAGTATCAAGATCACAGCCAAAAATCCCCTTAAGGGATTAGGCAAAATAAAACACTTTAATTGTATTTTTATTAACAAAAAAAACAACTAACATTCAATATATTTGTTTTGTTGTCTAAGCTAATAGAATATAAAGAATGAACAGATATCATTGAAACTGGTGGATATAACATATATAATCAAGTAGTTAGACAAAACGAATTGATTGAACTGATATAAAATTGTCACGTATTTATCGAGTATTGTATATAGGGTAAGCGATATAGTAACTGGCCATTTAGCGGAACCTTGTGATAGTTACCTCCATATTCCTATTATTATTTGTTGGATTTTAACGAAGGCGAGTTAATGTAAAAAGTAAAATGGTGTGTTTTAAAGTAAATCATGATAACTTATATACACAAAAAAGTTTCTTTGAAATACTTGTATACACAGTAAAATATACAGTAACTTGACATGACAAAAAATAGAAATGCACATAATAAAACGCTATTTTAATTATTTAAATGGTTTAAACATATAATGATGATACCTACCGTTTATGAAACAAGAATGGAATTTGACAATACATTATAGTCGTTCTTACAGGAATATTCCATGATAATTGGCTCCAACAATAACTGGCTCCACTATCCACAGTTACTGTGCTTTGATGCAAAATAATTGTAGTAACTGGCTACTCCGGTACAAACCATTTTATATGAGATTTTTAAGTTGTTTTATGTATGAAATAAGAATAAAATATTATATAGAAGTAAATGGGAAATAATTCATTAGGTTTTGATGCCAATTAACCAAGTAGGTACTCTAATTAAAAAATAATAATAAACCTTGCACCCTGCGCAAGTGGCGTGTTTATTGGCATATGGCAATTTCTTCCAACTAACCAGTGTTTGCAGCCCAGAGAAGCAATATTAACATGAGGAATTAATCTAAATAAATTTCTCTTAATAAACGGCTTACCAAATGTGCCACAGCGGTCGGCTTAATACTAGAATATAGTTTCTTTCTAAAAAAACTCTTGACAAACAACTGTGTACGACTGAGAGCAAAATAAATGGGAATATTTTAATATAAAACGTGCGATGTTGGAAACAAAAAAATTCTTGACAAACAACTTACTGTGTACGACTGGGAGCAAAATAAATGGGAATATTTTAATATAAAACGTGCGATGTTGGAAACAAAAAAAATCTTGACAAACAACTTACTGTGTACGACTGGGAGCGAAATAAATGGGAATATTTTAATATAAAACGTGCGATTTTGGAAACAAAAAAATTCTTGACAAACAACTTACTGTGTACGACTGGGAGCAAAATAAATGGGAATATTTTAATATAAAACGTGCGATGTTGGAAACAAAAAAATTCTTGACAAACAACTTACTGTGTACGACTGGGAGCAAAATAAATGGGAATATTTTAATATAAAACGTGCGATGTTGGAAACAAAAAAATTCTTGACAAACAACTTACTGTGTACGACTGGGAGCAAAATAAATGGGAATATTTTAATATAAAAGTGCGATGTTGGAAACAAAAAAATTCTTGACAAACAACTTACTGTGTACGACTGGGAGCAAAATAAATGGGAATATTTTAATATAAAACGTGCGATGTTGGAAACAAAAAAATTCTTGACAAACAACTTACTGTGTACGACTGGGAGCGAAATAAATGGGAATATTTTAATATAAAACGTGCGATGTTGGAAACAAAAAAATTCTTGACAAACAACTTACTGTGTACGACTGGGAGCAAAATAAATGGGAATATTTTAATATAAAACGTGCGATGTTGGAAACAAAAAAATTCTTGACAAACAACTTACTGTGTACGACTGGGAGCGAAATAAATGGGAATATTTTAATATAAAACGTGCGATGTTGGAAACAAAAAAATTCTTGACAAACAACTTACTGTGTACGACTGGGAGCAAAATAAATGGGAATATTTTAATATAAAACGTGCGAAGTTGGAAACAAAAAAAATCTAGACAAACAACTTACTGTGTACGACTGGGAGCAAAATAAATGGGAATATTTTAATATAAAACGTGCGATGTTGGAAACAAAAAAAATGTTTTAAACGATGAACTTTCATTGCCACAAACAATAGGTACCTCATATTCCGTAACTATTGTAACTAAAATAGGAACATACTTAAATTGTAGATTTTCGATTTTAGGTCTTATTTCAGCGTTATAAAATATAAACGTGGACTAAATGGAATAGGAACGTACCTATTTTGGCCGGAACGTTCTTAAAAAGTTCCTGAATTAGACGTATTTTGAATAATTATGAAAATGATGAAAATTTCAAAATTTTCATAATTAGGTATTCATAATACGTCTGATTCAGTAACTTTTTAAGAACGTTCCGGCCAAAATAAGTAGGTACGTTCATATTCCATTTAGTCCAAGTTGATATTTTACAACGCTGAAATAAGACCGTAAATCTATAATCTACAATTTTAAAACGTTCCTAATTTAGTCCCAACAGTTACTGAATACGGGGTAATATGTATCGATTATAAACAAACAGTTCTTATTTTTAAAGTTTAAATTATTATGTGTCCAGTTACTGTCACTGTCCAGTTACTATATCATTTACCCTGTGACATAGTGACATATAATACAAGGTAAAATACAATTTATTGTAATTAGGTTCGACGATTTGCTCATTTTGACGAGAAACACATGTAACTATAGTTTAAGGGAATTGTGATTTCTTATTATTTAATAACTTTTTGTTCAGGAGTTAACCACAATAGCCAGAAGAAGAAAAGTTAAATCATATCAATTGTTCGTATATTTTCGCTATATCACATTTTTTATCAACGGGTATCACATAGAGACGGCGTAATATGAATTTTGTCGTATTGATTTTGTGTGTAGGAATGACGTATCTACATAATCTACGCCGAGTCACATTGAAAACGCTGTTCGTTATCGCCAAGCGCTATTTTTTTCTATGGGATATAACGTTTGTTGTCAGTAGTTGTAGAAAAATTTTATACAACATACGTCAAATCCCACACAAAAAAATAGCGTTTGGATATAACGTACAGCGTTTTCAATTTGGCATGTCAAATCTCTCTGACGCGACGAGACACATCGGCTATTACTCTGGCATAGGCATTCTGCCCTGAACTCACCGCTTACCTACTTTAAAAAATTGATATCATAATATTTAAAACCGAAATACACAATGAGTT
The DNA here is from genome assembly GCA_963576475.1 of Molanna angustata. Taxonomy (NCBI): domain Eukaryota; kingdom Metazoa; phylum Arthropoda; class Insecta; order Trichoptera; family Molannidae; genus Molanna; species Molanna angustata. Next base: position 11,800,441 of record OY754970.1, on the reverse strand, counting down.
ATATTGATTTGATATTGGTATCTTAATCGTATGTGTATACTGTCATTCGCTTATTATTATACTGATTAGCTGATTAGTAATCCATCTTTCATTTTTTTTTGTTTATGGCGACTCTGCGTACATTTTACATTTTTACATTCGTATATTATTGACAATCATAGAGGCTAAGTGCCCGTTCCCGCTTGTCGTGTGTGGGGCTAACACGTGTGTGTGTACACTAACACGTGTGTTACAAGTTGTGTGATATAGTGGCAATACATTTTAACTGGAGCTGTTCACAATTGCACGTGTGTTACAAGTGTGAACAGCTCCATTTGAAATGGTATTGCCACTAGATCACACGACATTTTATCGTGCCCGACACACGACAAGTGGGAATGGGCAGTAACTCTACAGGAGGTCAAGCCCTGGGTTGTAGAACCACGGATGATGATATTACGTAGGTATAATGTTATTGACAGTTGTTCATCGAAGGAATCTAACTTATGACCATTTCGTTCTACTATATATACTTATTCAGTCTCATTATGGACCGCAATCGGTGTACGATTTTAAAGTAGTGAAATGTAATATTTGACCATCCTATGTTGTAATAAAATATTTTGATTGTAGGTAGAGGTAATTTTATATAAAATAGAAGGTTATATTTTAATAATTAAATAACACACTTTTAATCCACAATGTGTTTTAATTTTATTACCTAAGCGCTTTCACTGGACTCAGTCAGCATCATCAGAGGCAAAATTCAAACTAAATACAAAATTATAACAAAATGTAACATAGCAAAGAGGGGGTGTGTGAGGTATGGGGGAGATGGGGGGGGGGTCGGGAATACAAAGTCAATACATACAGAGAAAAGACAGCTGAATACCTACAAGTAATTACTAAGAAATCGGGGAAAACCTGATTATACATAGAAAAATGTTCAATAAATAACACCTTAACCTTTATTTAAATCATTTAGTTTTGTATGCATTAACTGATTTACATGTTTTTTATATTTTTATTTATTGTGTCATTTTCTTAAAAATACAGATATATGCTCCCATACCTAGCTATTAATTCTTTTATATTTTTATTTTTTTATTATATAAAAAAATGAATATGTCCTTGTTAAACAAGTACATATACCTACATCTTCCTACGTTCACTAAAATAAGCAAATAAATGCTTGTGCTATAGGTGAATGAAATCGGTCGAGGCAGGATTCGAACTCGCGACCACTGGATTACTAACTCAGCGCGCTAACCGCTCTGCCACCGACCAATCTTAAGTTTATTTAGTTTGAATTTTGCCTCTGATGATGCTGGCTGAGTCCAGTGAAAGCGCTTAGGTATTAAAAATATAAACTCATTGTGGATTAAAAGTGTGTTATTTAATTATTAAAATAAAACCTTCTGTTTTATAATTATAAACTTCCACCGTGTTAACGAAAAAACCTTAAAATAATTGTAATTTTATATACCTACTATGTCTATTTAAGAGTCTTTATGTGTTCTTTATTCAATAAATAAAATTGCAGTCATGTAGACAACATTCCTAATCTATTATTAACTGTTAAGTTTGTAATGTACATAGATATCTGATTGTTGACCTCAGTTTTCCTTTCAAAGATAGGCAATACAAACATATTTAGAGTTAATACGGGGGAACTTATATTTTATATTAATCAGGAAATTAAGTCATGATTTTATGTTATTTAAACGATTAGTAGGTATATATTGAAATAGTTTTCGTCCTTGTTACTATAATATTATGTACAACTTCACGTCCTTGACATTAAACCAATCAACAAGACAAGTTATGTGTTAGTAAGGGTAACTATGGCGTGCGTTAAAATGTTTGATAAGTGATTTAAATTATCGGAAACCCAAAATTTGATGATTATTTTCATTTTAAGAACAATCCAGGCTTACAATGATAAAACTATCACGAACATCCACTTTGATTTTATGCAATATTTAAGCACATAAAAGATTTATTCCTCTACGACATAGTTATGGAGTAAATTTATTTAGGGGAATTTGTGCTGAATTTGAAAATGGTGTGACGAACATTCATCAGAGAAATGTTGAAAATACTTATAGTAGATAATATTTTAGAAACACACTGATAAAACTTTAAAATTAAAATTACTTGAGAAATTTGATTTGAAATTGGGGTGTTTAGGTTGAAGTGAAGACATAAATTAAATAGCTTCAACAACACAAAAAATCGCGCCAATCCTTTAGTCAACAGTTCTTTAGGCAAAATAGTTAAATGAAGGGGTTATAAATAGGTCGTCCTTGGTTAAATATAATATTTGTACTTCAAAAATCAAAACCCAAGAATATTTGAAAGAATCCAGTAGACATTTTAATACAATATTTAAATCCCTTTACAAGTGCCCCCATAGCGTTGTCTGGATACCGGCAATAGTTTGTAAACAAACATTATTATCTTTGTTTTCATCCCCTTGATCAAAAATATGTTTTTAGGGAATTGTAATACCGTGTTTTTTACTCCTCACTACCCCAAGGGGAGTTATGAATACGCAATTTTCAAGGTTATTTTTTTATTGCAGAAAATCAACTAGTTTCATGCCGTGATGTGGGTGTATGTGTGTGTTGTGGACTATGTACATACTATGTACGGTGTGTTTATTCTACTTCATTGATTATAGACTAAAGTAATCATTCGATTCTTTTCAAATCTTTACAAATTTGTATGTCTTATAATACTCGCTTAGACCCCATTAGATTTATAAAGATATCTTATAAGTACTTCTGATTTTTTTAACTGTCAAATATTTCAAAGTGATCAGGAACCCCAGGAACATAAAATTTGATAATTATATTTTCAAATTACTAAAAAAGTACATCACTTTAAATGGCTTTGAAGAATTGTCAAATTTTCATAGTTTTTAAATTTTCATCAAAAATAATTTAAGGGGCCTAATAAACCTAAACACCTCAATTTCAAATCAAATCCGTCAAATATGTTAAATAGTGAGTTTCTAGAAATAATAGTATAAGTATTTTCAACATTTCTCTAGTGAATTTTCGTCACACAATTTTAAAATTCAGCCTAAATTCCCATAAAAAGATTATTATAAATATCCTTTTTGGCTTTTTTACAGCATTTTCTTAAATTACTCCATAACTATGTGTCGTAGAGAAATTATTCCATAACTATGTGTCGTAGAGAAATAAATCTTTTATATGCTTATAGAGTGCATAAAACTAAAGTGAATGACCAATAAAGTTTTCTCATTTCAACTTAGGTTTGTTCTTAAAATGCAAAAAATCAACAAATTTGCGGTTTCCGATAATTTAAAACACGTATAAACCTTTTATAACGCACGCCATAGTTACCCTTACTAACGCGTAACTTCATAGTGCATTGGTCGGTTTTAATATATCATGTTTTCAGTCACTAAGTTTAGCGTTATATATCCTCTTAACAAACACATTACATACATGAAAATACTGAAAATATTCCATATAAAATTTGAATACTGTGTGGAGTGACTTGGTAGTGAGGAGTAACCATAACCCACTTTATTATTATATAAATGTTGCATAATCTATGTTCATTTTAAAATCCACTTACCTTTTATCTTGTTTTTGTAGTTTCATCATTGTGGCTGACTTTTTTGAAATAACAAAAAAAACATAAACAATGCACACCTCATCAGTAAATCTTCGTCTAGTGGCGTCTCTATTGTATTCTTTCCTCCACTATATTATTTCTATTTTGAATGTTGGCAATACTTTAATTAATCAAGAATCAGTAGGTACCAACCTAAAATAACTCAGCAATTGGCGCTCCTTGGTATCTATAGATTATTTATCACGAAAACTGCTGGAAGTCACGTTTTTTCTCTCTCTATATAAATCGACTTTCTCATTTACTGGCTGATAATATATTTCTGACAGGAATTCGTTGACTGCTGTGGGGAGTGTGTTTGTACAATCTAATCAAAATCCATTTGGGAAAAAAGTCAAACTCGTTCATGGGTAATGTTCCTGTCACTATAAATGTCGAGACGTTTAGGTACTATCCGACTACTAATACGTTTTTGTTTTCACCACAATTTTATAATGTTTCAGATTTTTTTTATTTAGTGTGGTATATTGTCAATTTGACTTCCATTAAACTGCTGCCTAATGTTGAAATAATTTTTAGGGTGTGGATCTTTAGGAGGGAAAGCAGAACAGCGTGTCAAATAAAAGTATAGAATGAATGGTACCTATATCTATCTGGGAATTACATACATATGTTCCAACGGAATGGACGGTCTGATCAGGATATCCAAAGAATAGTTATGGCTGGAATTAAAGTGAATGGAGCACTTAGACCATTTATGAATGATCGCAACATATCAAAGGATACCAAAGTTGCAATTCATAACTCAATCGTGGTGTCAACCCTGACGTATGCAGGTGAAACCTGGACATGAATGGCTGAAGTCGCACGAAATGCAGTTGAAATTAGATCGCTTTTGAAGAATTACTAATAGAACGATGTTTGGCAGGGTATGAAATATGGAAATAATGTTAGATGAAGAAAGATGTATTTAATAGAATGAAAGTTAACACATTGAGATGGTTTGGCCACTTGGGAAGAACGCCTGACGAAGAAAATATGCAAAGCTGACAGGAACGAAATAAATGGCTGGGGGTGCCCAAGAAAAGGATGGCACGACCATGTGAACGATATTCTGAAAGACGGAAATGTAAAAAGCGTGAACAACAGACGAACATGTAAAAGACGATGCATAAATGTTGACGAGGCGATAAATAATGTGTGTCAATAACACTGATAGTAACAAAATTTCATGTTAAAATTAACCGAACTATATTAGTGACTACAAAACATTATTTGGTTTTGTGCACATAGCCAAACATTACAGTCATAAATAGATAAACCTTTATTACTGATAACAAAGGTTTGGCTAAAACGCAGGTAACCAGTTCGGTTGTCATAATATTTTTTTCAGTGTAGATAGAAAAAAGGTGGCGTTTGGTTCTCTCTGTCTACCTCGCGAGGGTCATGGTATGTATGTATGAATGTATATCATTAGGTACTTATATAATACATTAATATTATCTAGGTATATTAATTTGAAAGGAATTCCATCAGCTTTGGAATTCAGGGACATTAATTTTTCGGACGTATTTTTTTGAATGCATATTTTTAGATCTACATATTTTCTTCATAATTATGTAGTGGTATTCCAACTGATATATCAAACATAGAAATATTTTCTACGGAGTGGGGGTGTATTCTTCTTCTCCTATTCGAACAACGGCATCGTATTATAGGACTACTAGCGAGTTATCATCAAAGGTTATTTCTTCAACACGATGTCCATTTTTGTACGTTATGATGATTGGTGCAGTCTATCAAATACTTAAATAGGTAATGTCACAGCCTTCCATTAACTCACGGTGTTTTCAATGAATAAGACAATTCATTTTCATGCCACACCGACTTTATTATGACATTTCGTTGTCCTATTTTGATAGAAAAGCTATTTGTCTGCTGATTGAAGTCATATAATAATGCATAAAAACATCTATGAATAAACGAGAGTCAGTCGAACTATAAATACTATAATACCTACCGCTAATGAATAATATTGTATTAGGTATACTTAATGTGTCATCTTGGTGTGATGGTTATTTATCTACGTCATGGCAGTATACTTTTTATTCTGTTGACTGCACAATCGTAACTTTAAATAATCCGTAAATTGTATATTTTCTGAATTCTATAGATGTCATTGATGATACCTGAATGATTCGAGTTTTTTTTTTTGAAAAATGGTGATGTTTTTGTACAAATCGATGTTTTTTCTACAAAAAATTAAAATTGAAAAGATTGAACACATGATTTAGATTTGTAAGATAATAATGCTTAGATAATTTAAATAAACACGAAATACTATTTAAACGGCATTTTCCAACTATCGAGAATTTATTTTTCTTAACAAATTGACAAAGTATCAAGCCAAGATACTCGAGATTTGTACGGGGAGAAAATTTGTATAGCAGAATACACAATAATAGGTATATCTACGGGGATTCTTATAGTTTGATATTCAATATTTATACATAAATGCATAACATCAAGCTGTAGAAAATAGAATATCTTAAAATATTTAATAATTTGGATTTATGGGCTTATAGCTTGGAATGTATTCTTCAACTATACAATATACCTACTATTGCTATCGAAAGTTGGATCTAATGTTTTGATAGTGTCGCATCCGTGTGAGAATCGGTTAGATATCAATAGTGTAGGTACCTATATGAAAAAAAAAACTTTTACCCACGTGTTGTAGGGAGCGATAGTTCCCCTTGACATTAGATAGTTGAACCAATCAGTAATTAGCTATTATAATAAACAATTAGATCGATAGTCAAGTACCTACTTATAATATTATCTACATACCTACATATAACCTATGTTATCAATGTCGCATCTTGTCGCCATATGCTCAGATCAAAACAAATTGGATACTGTGACTAATCTAATTGGATCACTATTAGATGGCTATTGAAAATATGTCAAATGATAATACCTAATATTATCTATCCATCAAAACATGTTGTACACAATACCTATTATGAGTTGGAAATAGGCGGTTTGAATATGTTAACAAAAAACTGAGCATAAGGGTCGTGAAAGTTCATAACTCATAACTACGTTTTTTTTGTTACTTATCAATATTTCATAGTAGTTAAGGAATGACATTCATTATGGGAAAATGTTATTTCATCGATAATGATGTTTGTAAAAATATTGTTTGCATTTACGCTTTTTTTGTTACTTATCAATATTTCATAGTCGTTAAGGAATGAAATTCATTATGGGAATGTGTTAATTCATCGATAATGAAGGTTATGTAGCTTGTAAAAATATTCGTGAATATAATATATTTTATTTGACGTAGGTATGTATCTTTATACTTTCTAAGTGTCTACCTAATATTTGAACGTAAACCTGAATGGATGGAAAGGAATTAAGGAACGGGAGGGACTGGAGGGACGAAAGGGACTGAAGAGATGGAAATATAATTAGAGATTCAAGATAACAGTCTTCCCTGTATACGCCATGTTGACGAGCTTCTCGAGGCTATTCTGGCATTCGTCTTCTTCTTCATGCCCTAATAATCAGGTCCCTCCGATCACTGCTGAGAAGGCATCTCTATCCGCCGCCGTACGGAACAATTCGCCGACGTCTCGGATGCCGGTCCACTAACGAATGTTGCGGAGCCATGGCATCTGACGTCTTCCTATTCTGAAGCGTCCTTCTATAGCAGCCCTTCATAATCACTTGGAGCAGCCTGTACTTTTTACCTCTCAGAACGTGACCCAAATATGATATTGTTCGTCGCTTAACTGTGTCAACCAGCTCGCCCTCGACATTTGTTCTCCTAAGTACCTCCACATTTGATACTTTATCGACCCAGAAAATTTTCAGCATGCGGCGATGCAGCCACATTTCGAAGGCCTCTAGATAGTTAAGCATATTGACCTTCATGGTTCAGGTTTCAACTTCATATAGTATGTATATATATAGAAGTATGGACCATATGTAGTACTTCAACAGGCACTGCCTTATTTTATGGTTTAAGCTATCGTCGCAAAACAGCGTCTTTCTGAAAAACACCGCGCGAGTTGTCTCCATGCGGCATGCGGCACCTTAGTCCCATGGAGATAGCTGCACCATCTGTGAGAAGACTTCCAAGATATTTAAAAATTTTGACTCTTTTTATGGCTTGTCCTTCAAGTTGCAAAGTCAAGTAACTATGAGACTGTCGGCTGAATATCATAAACTTGGTCTTTGATACATTCATGCTCAGACCAAACTCTTTCTCAGTAGTATTAATTATCTCCAAAAGCTTTTGAAGGTCACTAAAACAATCAACCAGCACTAAGGTATCGTCTGCGTGTCTTAGATTATAAATGAGTAAAAACAATAATAATATTAATAATAGATTATTTTTTTTCATAAACTTTCCCGGGTGTGCACTAAACAAATCACTAACTTTCATTGTAATCAGATAGAAGGTATAAAAGCACACAAAGGACTTACAAAGATACAATTTATACTAAAATCTGAAATTTTTACCAATAGAAAGGGGGTGCGCACTGGTAATCGCAACCACTCCCAGGTGCCTGACTTATACCTATAGTAAATAAGGAAGAAAATATCAAAAAAACAACTATTAAAAAATAATTGTTTTTTGACATTGCTATCTCTTAATAAAAGACTATAATACTGTCGGTCTATGAATAGTCACAATTTATTTCATCGTTATTTGTTTGGGACAGGAATTCACTGAAATATTTACTTTTGAATATCCACCTGATACATTTTATTGCTATTATGTGTTTTATCAATTAACACCTTTTTATTGCCATCAAAATAGCAATTTCGTGTGTAAATATTGATTTGTTATAATATTTTTGTTGATTGGCATTACCAGCGCACGTTTTAACTAACGAAATTACTATTTGGAGCATCAAGATTATAAAATGATAACAACAACCTCTCATGTAGGTATACATAATCATCGAGGCGCAATTTCGCAATGGTATATAAAAAATAATGCACGTATATTATTTTTAGATTAAAAAAATGCGTACAGTTTCTTATACCTAGTATCTAAAAAAGGAATATAATATTATAATAAAACAACAAATAAGATAATATTTAAGTATCCACCAAAGACACAAAAAAAACAAAGGAAGGACACATAATCTCAAAAGAACTTTTCCTTTATTTATTCAACACCTAAGGGTCGTATTACAAGAGTTATTTGAGAAAAAGGTAAGGTCCCGTACTGGCCGTACTGCGAGAATACTGCTTACGGGACCTCAACATTAAGTATTGCACAATTTTATAAAGTAATTGCGCAATCTCATACCTTCTTGTTAAATACATGTAGGTACCTATTATTGCAAATAAACGTATTATTGTACATTGTAAACGTTTTATAATGCCATAAATGACCATACGTTGATTTTCTCATTAATTGAGATGTCATTTAAGACGGTTTATTACATCGTCTGAGAAACATTAAATGTGTAATGATGTGAACATTTCCCCAATATAATTCAAATCACGGCTATTAGCGACGTTGTTATAAACATACTTACCTAGTTTCCAAAATGTATAAAATACATACATTTTAATTAGCTCACACTCAACTCCATTATCCGATTATTTTCTTACAAAATAAATATAGGTATGCTTGACTACCATGTTAAAATTACTCTGCAAACTACATTGTGAATACTGTAAGGTTGCAGATAAACGTTGACTTGCAGATATTAGTTATACACATTTATATTAACTGTAACTGTTTGTATTCCTTAATGAATAAAATAAAAAAAAAATAAAATAAATAAAAATAAAATATGCTTTCGTATACATACCTATAATGCTATTATAATGTATGCTCATGTACCTACTTACATTTTTACTTTTGTAAATTGAATACTCTTTTTTAAATGCATATACGCAAACATTGGATTTTTTTCCCTTTCGGGAGTCAAATGATGTTTTTATTGACAAACATTTTTTCAACATCTCAATAAAGACGAAGTTGGGATATTGTAGAAGAACCAGGAGCTCGAGGCACCTACAGGGCTTACGACCTGTCATCGGCTGGTTTACGTGATCACTTTATTCACCAATTATGCCTTCTTATTGAGTTCCCTTATCGATATAATTTTTGAAAGTTCTATATATTTGAATAGTGTGTAACATTTTACCTGAAAATAATGCATTATTACTATTGCCATCTATGGAGTAACGGAGAAACCTTTTTGTAACGCCATCTATTGAGAAATGGAGAAATTAATTTTTATTTGTAAACAATGAAAGCAACAGTCCTTATAAATGAGATGTTAAATAATACGCACATAAAATATATATACAATATTTGCCTACCGCCTTGGCACAGTTGGTAAGCCGTTCGGTTTCTGTGCGGGTGTCCTGGGTTCGATCCCCAGCAGAGGAGAAATTTATATAAATTCATTTCTCACACAAATATTGCTTCTCCGGGCTGAAAACACTGGTTAGTTGGAAGAAATTGCCATATGGCAATAAACTCGCCTTTTGTGCTTGCGCTTGCCTAGACTGTGTTTTTCGAACAAAAATTAAAGTAAAAATATTGTTAAAATAATTTGATTTCATAAAATTGTTCAATACTTTTAGTTGTTTCATTGAAATCTAATGTCGTTAAACGACGCAATTTTGAAAAATTTTATGAAATCAAAGTATTTTAACGTCTTACTTACCTTCATGATTTTAACTATATGTACTATAATGATACTTTTGCAACAAAAGTATTGGTAATAGTATAGTTAAAATACTTTGATTTCATAAAATTGTTAAAAATTGAGTCGTATGAAGGCATTATTTCAATGAAACAACCAAAATAATTGAACAATTTTATGAAATCAAAGTATTTTAACTATACTGTGCGATATCGGCAAAGAACAGATTGGACTAGACGGAAAATGAAAAGGAGTGGACTTACTGTGCCAGCTGTTTTCTTCTTTTCCTCTGTCGCGTTTGTCCTTCCTTCTCGTCACTGATTCAACAAAACTATGTTCACAATTGTCTGTAATATACGTGCGAAAGCCGCGAACGTATTTTAATGTTTTTATATGTATGGCGCACGGCGCTTGTGTAACACGAGATGGTGCAAAGACGCGTATTCTCGAGAGACTGGTGAACGTGGTTGGCCCGCGCGCGAACAGAGGCGAGATTGTTGTTGCCACGTTCAGGTATGGATGTAGGTATGGTGATTTTAGGTATGTCAGGAAGATGAGGATAGGTACAAAAAGGAAGTATCTGTCATCTGCGCCAACATACCGCCCACCTAATTTGGTCTGCAAATTAAAAGTGAAAAAGAAAAGAAAAGCAAACACAATATTTTATCCCATATTCATGTTCACGTAAGTTGTCTGTATACATAATATGAGTATATTTATATATAAGTACACAAAACAAATTTTTATTCAATAATACAAATTACATATGAAGACGCAACTAGGTCTTAAAACACAAATAAAGCGAAGACGCAACATGGTCTTAAAAAAAAAAACAAATAAGGCGAAGACGCAACATGGTCTTAAAAAAACAAATAAAGCGAAGACGCAACATGGTCTTACAAAGAAAAAAAATAAAATTAAATAAAGCGAAGGCGCAACATGGTAAACAAAGAAAATAAAGACGCTAACTGGTCGTATAAAATTAAAAAAAATAAATAAATAAAATACATTATGTTTACCTATTCGATCGGTAATGGACATAATTTTAATGCAGGACGAACAAAAGTACCGCTTTGGGTTTTAACAGTAGCAACCCTAACGACGTTATCCTTTCCAGGATGGACATGTGTTATTCTTCCTAAAACCCATTTTAAAGGAGGAAGACGTTCATCCTTTATAAGTACTAACTGTCCTACTTTAAGGTTTGGAGTAGACCTTGACCATTTTGATCTCTGTTGTAAGGTATTGAGGTATTCGTTGTGCCAGCGTTTCCAGAAGTGTTGAGACATCTTCTGGAGATGTTGCCAACGACTAAGCCTATTTGAAGGAGATTCAGACCAATCATAATCTGGGACAGACATTAAATTCCCACCAATCAGGAAGTGACCTGGGGTAAGTGCATCGACCTCCTCAGGGTCAGTACTTATTTGACATAAAGGTCTGGAATTAAGAATAGCTTCGATTCTAGTCAACAGCGTAGCGAATTCCTCGTAAGTTAATTGAATTTCACCCATGACCCGTTTTAAATGATATTTTACAGATTTTATTCCTGCTTCGAAAATACCTCTAAAATGTGGTGATGATGGAGGAGAAAAAGACCAAATGATACCCCGTTCTGAAAGCGTATCATAAATTTTCTCACGCTGTGGTGAGGTTGTGAAAAACTTATGTACATCCTTCAAGTGACGATTCGCACCAACGAAATTCGTACCATTGTCACTAATAATTTCCGAACACAAACCACGGCGGTCTGTGAATCTATTGAGTGCCGCTAAAAATGCTTCAGACGATAAGTCAGATACTACTTCTAAATGTAATGCCTTGGTGGATAAACAAACAAATAAACATAAATACGCTTTTGAAGATTTCGCTCCGCGTCGCTTATGGTCTTTCAAAAGGAAAGGACCCCCAAAATCGACACCTACTTTTGCAAAAGGACGACTTTGCTGGACACGACTGGGTGGTAGGTCACCCATGAGTGGGGGAAACGCAGTCGCTTTTAATTTATGGCATATAATACATTTAGAAAGTTGAGAACGAATTTTGTTTCGTGCTCCCAAGATCCAATATTTTCGCGATATCATGGATTGAAGACTTCGCGGTCCGGCGTGAAGATATATTTTATGATAGTAATCTATTATGAGATATGCTAAATGACATGTTTTCGGAAGTAAAATAGGAAATTTACTATCATATGGTAATTTTGAATATTGTAATCTTCCGCCCACCCTGAGGATTCCGCATGAATCCAAAAATGGCTTTAAAATTTGAATATGACGTGAGCATGGGATTCCGTTTTTTAATTTATTTTTTTTCATCAAGAAAATATGTATCTTGCTCAATACAGATAATTTTTGTAAGTGCAGCATTTAATTCGAATGTAGTAAGAGATAATTGATTTTGCTTAATTATATTGATTTTTCTACATCGATTAACGAATCGTAATATCCAAGCAATAACGCGTTGTAATTTATTTAAAGACGAATATTTGCATAACATAGAATTCGGTACTAATTGAGATATCAAAGTTTTCGTATTTACTGATTTAATATCAGGTATATTTTCAAGTTCGATATTGACTGAACACGGCCAGTCATTCTTGTGCTTATGAAGCCAAGAAGGTCCTGAAAACCACAAGGGGTGTGAAACAATGTCTTTTGGAAGAAGGCCTCTAGATCCGCAATCGGCGCAATTTTCTTCCGAGATAACATGTTTCCAAATAGCAGTGGGTACATTGTCCAGAATTTGGACAACCCTGTTTGCGACAAATGTTTTTAATGAATATGGCGGAGTTTTAATCCACGCTAGCACAATAGTCGAATCCGTAAAAAGAAAAACGTTTTCTATCTGTTGAGAAAATTTAACGGATGACATAATGTATTTAATAAGTTTGGTTAGAAGTACAGCACCGCACAATTCTAATCGTGGAATAGACAGTGTTTTTAAGGGGGCTACCTTCGATTTTCCCATCATAAGATGAGTAGTATTTGTATTTAAATTTACTAAGTAAGCGACGGCCGCGTAACCTAGTTGTGACGCGTCGCAAAATCCTACGAGGATCAAGCGACTGGTGCTTAATGTATTATAATATCTAGGTATTTTTAAGGTACGAAGAAGTGACAGTTGGCCAACAAGTGTATCCCACCTATTCTGAATATCGGATGGAACAGGATCGTCCCAATCGGCCCTCAGTTTCCACAACTCTTGCATCAAGCACTTTGCGAAAAAGAGTACAGAGGTAATCCAGCCCAATGGATCAAACAGTCGAGCCACAATTGACAAAATATTTCTTTTTGTACAGCTCTCAGTAGGTATAATTTTTATATCATAGGTAAAGTTATCAGTTTGGGGGAGCCACTGAATGCCTAATAACTTAACAATTTTGTCGGTTTCAGTATTATCAAACGATCTTGATTCAGAAGTTCCGATAAAATCTTGCTTCAATAGTGAAGGCGAATTTGACTGCCATTTACTTAGCTCTAATTGTCCAAGTTTTAACAGTGCAGTTATATCATTTTTAAGTTGACAGGCTGACTCGAGGGTTTCAGCGCCTGTGGCTAAGTCGTCGACGTAAAAGTCTTCCACAAGTGCCCGTGCAGCCTCCGGATATTTTGAATTTTCATCCATGGCCAGTTGTCGTAAAGTTCGGATTGCTAAGAAAGGGGAACTCGACAATCCATATGTGATGGTTTGTAACTCGAAATCAATGAGTGGGCTATCAGGAGATTGTCTCCAAAGAATATGTTGAAATTTACGGTCGGATGGTAATATTAATATTTGTCGATACATTTTACAAATATCTGCAGTGAAAACATATTTATGAAATCGAAAATTTAACATCATGCACGGAATTTCTGTTTGCAGTTTTGGACCACTAAGAAGCAAGTCATTCAGACAAATATTATCAGGTTCGGTTTTACTTGATCCATCGAAAACTACCCTGACCTTCGTCGTATCGCTAGAAGGATTAAAAACGCAGTGATGGGGCAAGAAAAAAGATTCAGAATTAATAGGAACGCGTTTCATGTGTCCTAAACTTTCATATTCCTGTATAAAATTTCCGTAGGTATTTCCTAAATCTTGATTTTTTTGAAAACGAAATTGTAATTTCCTTAATCGTGTGTCTGCGAGTTGAAAGGAATTGTTGATAGGTATATTTTCTGTTTTCAATAACATCGGTACTACATATCGCCCGTCATTCTCGCGATAATGTTTTGACGCAAAAATGTTTTCAGCTAAATTATCATCCGTATTTAAATTCGAATACGAAGGTGTTTCTTCGACTTCCCAAAATTGTTTTATCATGTCACATAAAGAGGTATTTGTTTCAATTAAAAATGAAGAAGAAATTTCATGTTGTTTCATTTCAATTCGTCCCGTTATTATGTAACCAAATATACTATTGATTGCACCAGGGGTGCCACGAATAATTTCGTGATTATTACTATCTATTATATCTAGGTACATATCAGCGCCTAATAACATATCGATTGGACCTGGTTTGTGATAAAACTCATCGGCTAAATATAAATTTTGAAATTGTGATATTATTTTCGAAGAAAGGTTACATGCAGGAAGATGTGACGTAATTTCTTTTATCACAATAGCGGTGCATTTGAGCATTGGTCCTGTTTTATTTTTCGGTTTAATAAAACAGGTTGTTATACCTAAACAATTATTTATTATTGAATTTCCTAAACCGTTTAGAGGTATGTTGCATTTGTTAATTTTTAATTTTAAACGTCGTACACATTCCAATGTAATCACAGAAACTTGGGAACCGCTATCGATAACAACGCGTATACATTCAAAAATATTATTATTATTTTTTATTTTCAATTTTCGCCGTCCCCAGTAGAACCGAATTGGCTCGAGACGAGTACATATTATAACGGTCGGCGGCTCTAGCGTTCAGGGCCGTAGCCGGCGCACTGACGCCCGCGCCGGTGCCTTGATGCGTCGAATCATTAGAGGGCGTAAATTCAAAATGTAATAAAGTATGATGGCGTTTATTACATGTTCGACATGTATATTTTGAATTGCAGTTTTTATAAGCATGTTGTTTGAAACAATTAGTACAACGATTAAGACTCTGTATTTTTTCTTTGCGTTGATACGGAGACATTTCCATAAATTGAGCACACTTATATAGAAAATGTGCTCCACTACACAAAGGGCATTTTGAAAAATGGGGATTGTTTGATGATAATAATGTTTTAATATGACCTTTTTTCTCTTTACTAACATTTGGCGTTACAATTTCTAGAGTGCGACAATGATTTCTAAGAAAAGAATAGACAGTTTCTGAACTAGGAATTTCTTCAATTTTTAGCTTCGACTCAATAGTGCGACGAGTGGTTACGTCTAAATTCTTTATCACCATGTGCGCGATAAACTTATAAAATAGATTTTCAATTTTCATACTTTGCAGAGCTTGAATATTCTCTTGAAAAGTATTTAAAATTTTAGAAATTCCGGAAGCGGATTCAGATTGCAGAGTGCGAATATTCAGAATCTCGTCGACATAATGAGCAAATAATATTCGCGAATTTTGATACTGATTTACTAATATGTCCCACGCGATGTGATAATTTTCATCTATTAAAGGCAAAGATTTAATAATACCTAGCGCCGGCCCAGATACAACAGACAATAGGTAATGAAATTTTTCGATATTTGAGTATGTAGGTACATCGTGGATAACACTTTTAAACATAGAATAGAAATATGACCAAGACTTAATATCGATACCGTTAAATGTAGGTAGATTAATAATCGGCGGTCTTATATTATTATTATTATGTGTTTTTGTAACTTTGGATGTTTCACATATATCTGACTGAAAGGATTTTTGTTTACATAGGATTTCAAAATATAATTGATCAGTTTGCGTGGATATGGCATTTAACTGACTAATTTCATTATGTTTATTTTCTAAAGATAAAAGTATCTCATGTATATCTTCTTGCAATGATTCGAATTCATTATACCAATCCAACAATTTGGTACAACGCGATAAAAATATATCTTTTTTAGAGTTATCTTTTAATAAATCATATGTTATTTGTAATCGCGATATAATTCGATCGCGTTTAGCTTGTAACGACAATAACTTTTTTTCGGACATTTTATATTTAAATTTACAAAATTAAAATATATTGTAGGTATACAGAAAAATATGTTTAGATATAATCTACGTATATATAGAAACGCATAAAAGATGATTATTTTTATATAAATAATCTATTTTAAGACAACTATTGTGAACATAAATATAAATGAAAATAATTGTGTGAAATCACGAACTAATTACTTCAATTTATACAGTCAGTAATTGCGAATTACTGATCCGCTCGAAAGGACCAAAATATTTATGTGCGATATCGGCAAAGAACAGATTGGACTAGACGGAAAATGAAAAGGAGTGGACTTACTGTGCCAGCTGTTTTCTTCTTTTCCTCTGTCGCGTTTGTCCTTCCTTCTCGTCACTGATTCAACAAAACTATGTTCACAATTGTCTGTAATATACGTGCGAAAGCCGCGAACGTATTTTAATGTTTTTATATGTATGGCGCACGGCGCTTGTGTAACACGAGATGGTGCAAAGACGCGTATTCTCGAGAGACTGGTGAACGTGGTTGGCCCGCGCGCGAACAGAGGCGAGATTGTTGTTGCCACGTTCAGGTATGGATGTAGGTATGGTGATTTTAGGTATGTCAGGAAGATGAGGATAGGTACAAAAAGGAAGTATCTGTCATCTGCGCCAACATATACTTTTACTTTAATCTTTATTCGAGGTATTTAATTTTATTTAATTAAAGGTATATACAATCCTTAACAATGCGAAATCAACTTACGTGAACAATCCCGATCAAGTTTTAAATAAAATTGAGTAGTAACTGAATGAAATAAATAATATGGGAATGAATATAATATTAAGATAATATTCTACTTATAAGGGATTTTAATACAAACAATTGTGATAATAAGTATTGAAGTATAGAACAATGACGGATCCAACAATTGTTTATTTTTTAACAAATCTAAATAATATTTATATTTGAAAGCATGTTTCTATTTGTAAAGTTAAAATGTTTACTCCATATTTATCATAGTTATTGAAAATATTGATTAGCACAATTCTTTGTATTATTTATGGTAGGTAAATTACAAAGGAAGTGTTTATTATCCTTTTTTACAATATTTAAATTGACTAGAATTTACTTAACCAATTTGCATATCAAAAGAAAGCATTATTGCCAAATGATACATGCCTTTGTGGCTTATATAGATAGTTATTGACTCCTGAACCAAAGGTCCTCAGTTCGATTCCCGGTGGAGAAATATTGTGTGGATTTTAATTGTGTCAGTCTTGTTCTGTGAGATTATAAACATTTAATAACAAGTTAGCAAGTCTCCAAAATACTTGGTGTAGCACCTCTTAGTTGTCCGAGAAGTTAGATGAATATAATAATATATGTACTTGTAAATACATTTATACATGAAAAATTCAGATGAAAACAACAAAAATAATTAATCCTCCTGATACCTTGTTATTTGTTATGCGTCCATGTTATACCTATGTACATATTGCATAAATTTCAGGAGCACCAATCATACAATGGTATATATTTATTTATTATTTAACTGTCTTTTATTTAATTATTAACTAGCGGTTAAATTCATAGAAAACGAAAGATCGTGCGAAGGAATACATATAATCAGATTCATAATAAAGTTTTTATTTTTTTTTCAGATAATGCATTTGCCTCAGTGGAAAATGGGAAGATACTCGGAAAGATTAATATATAGTATGTTTTTATTACTTATATATTCGATTATTTCTGCATCACAAGAAATTTTGCACGAAGAAGAGGTTAAATGCCCAATAGGTTTCATTTATTTGAATGATACAGAGCTATGTTATCAGGTCAAACCTTTTGAAACCAGCTTTCAAAAATATGACAGGTGTAATGGAAACGAAGTTCCTTTGGATTTTAGAAAAGAATACAAGAAATTATTTCAAGCAAATAAGAATATCGTTTGGACTGATTATGTGAGGGCATATAAAAATGGGCCATACATAAATTGGCGTATCGGAGATATAAATATGGGTCAGCCTGTTGATTTTCCAATACAAAATATATCACAAGAAAATATGTGTGTTGTAGTTAGTATTACCACAGATGTCAAGTTTGCAGTCAATTGTGAAAGTCAACATGCAAGACTTTGCGTTGTGAGACCATACATAAAGGCTCGTGTCATGTCATGGGATGGTTGTCCCGATGAATATCAGTCGTACCCATCACCAGTTCCCACATGTTTAAAAGTTTATTCCAGCAACGGAACATCATCTAGACGGGTCGGTTGGAGAGCAAATTGGAGAGTGACTTCAAGTTATTGTGATTCCATTAATGGGTTCTTGCCACACAGAGGATACATTTATTTAAATCATGGTGAATTAAGGATACTGAAAAATCAAGATATTCCTCTTGGAATAATTACTGCAAACGGTTCCGCTTGGTGGGCTAATTACACTAGAGAAGAGAGCAATGAGGTGAAACAGTTTATTTTATTTGTCTATTATTTTTAAAATCAATTTATAAAATAAAATAAAACAATTATTAATCAATAAAATGACAATAAGTATAGCAAACAGAATAAATACAAAAATTTTGTGCCATATAGTGTAGGATATTTTTCAAAATACATTTTCCATATTTATTTTGCTGAGTTGTAATTTATAAAATTTGTCGACGGACAACTCTTGGTAAAACTCCATTCTGTTATAGAACTAAACCACTTGTTTTTAAAAAATGCAAACTTTATGTTAATAACTTGAAAAATAAGTTAAGTACAACGTTTTTGAGTATGCGCCCTTCATCAGTTACTATGCACTAAAGACTACATAATAATGTAATTAGTAGTTACTGAACTCAGTTATCAGTCTGCTGAGTTCAGTTGGAAAATTAGATGTTAGGATACTGGGCCAGAAGTTCAGAAAGGTTACAGCAAGTAAGGAATGGGATGAACAAGGAGCGTTTGTTTTGAGCGTTTCTTTCATAGACCTGGAAAAGGCAAAAAGAAAAGAAGACAAAAGACAAAGTAGACCGTGAAAGCTTTGGTACGTGCTATCAGTGTACATATAGAGTGGGAGGCAGGTTGATAAGGGCAGTATAAATCTCTCTATAAGGAAAGCCAAGCCTATGTGAGAATTGAAAACTCTCTTACAAGATAGTTCTCTATTAAGAAGGGAGTGAAATATGGTTAGTTACTGAGTTGAGCGCACGCTCAAAAACATTGTAACTTGTTAAAAATAGAAGTTGGTACCTATATGTAAAGTTTGTATTTTTTATTTATTTTTTAAAAAAGAATTTCTACAAGTAACAAAAAGAATTATTATCACTCGTTTTGTTTCACTGATATAAGCACTGACTGGTATTGTTGGATCGAAAACCATCGTCAGAGTGAAAAAAAAATAAAGTTTTCAGAATAATGGTCTTTGGCAGACCACTAGTCAGTGTCTGCATTAAAATATTAATAAAACAAAAAAAAGGATTTTAATTATATTTCATTGAAATGATATATCATTCCTTAGCCATAAGAAATGACAGTTTCAAAAATTTTATGAAAACGGATAAAATGTATGTAACATAATATAGGTATCCCATATAGCCAATTCCAGTCGCCGTGTCGACACAGTTTGTGTCGAAACATTGTATTCTAGTAACATATTTCAGTCGCCGTGTGCACACTGTGTCGTAACGGCGACTAGAAATGGGGAGGAGTGGACACAGTAACATTCGGTCACAATGTTCCGACGCCGTGTGGTAACATTGTTACCAGTTTGCGACCGCATTTAGTTCATCATTCGCTCACTTGCTTTCAACTCGTTTGACATTTATGCGAGAATGATAGATAAAAAAAACAATACAACACCGCCATTAAAGTTTGTCAAGTGTTTATTTTGAATATTGCTAAATATGACTTTATAAGGCTACATTTTTAATGGGAAAAGAAATTCATTGTGTAATTTGTTAAAATAGGTTGAAATTGTCCAACGGGACACCATGTAATCGTTATTTAAACAATAATAGCGAAATATTTATTATATTTTCACTAAAAAAATCAGGCATTTAGAAAGCTCTGAAGCTTTTGTTTCAATAAATAATAAATTATAATACTAAAAATTAGTTATATAATCAACAAAAAGCATAAAATTGTGGTGAATAATAAAACAAAATTATATTTGACATATAGCATAATGTAGTCGCAATCTAGTCACAAAGTTACCACACAAAGTCGACATGTGTCGACATGTTTCCAGAAGTAGTAACAAAGTTACCGAATTTACAAAATGGCTTCACGTCCTTTTTGCTACCAGTTATTCTCAAAGTTTTAGAAACTTCACAACATTATTTATTTATTTGTTTAATAATACGCTAACAAAAGCATTTACAAACAAAAATATAGCAAAAAATATTATGAACGATTTTTTTAGACGAAGAAAGAATAAACAAAAATAAATAAAGAATAAATAAAGAATACACAAGAATCATTCAAATAGGTTTATTTTGGATGCATGAACATAATATATGAAAAAAACGTAATAACCCAATCAAAAAATGCACACCTACCTAAAATGGAGTATTATTGATTTTTAGAAGGATGATTATAGAACTATTATTGGGATTACAAATCCAGATTTGCAAATTTCAAAAATATGTGCAAATTGGCTGTCAAAAAACTGTTTTTTTTCGTTCTTTTTAAACAATATCACTATTACTTTTTTTTAATAAGAATTGATTTTTTTATATAAATGAACCCTTTTTTATAACATTTAAAATATTTAAGATTTCTTCAATCTTTCAAATTGGATTATGGCTAAATGACACGTCCTATAGAAAAATTAAAACTACTTTTCGTACAAAACGAGGACTAATATCAAACTTATTTCATGCTAGGTAATAAGTTAGTAGCGAAATAAGTTAGTAGAAACATTTTTTTAAACTACTAACAAAATTTTATTACTAACTACATACAAAATTTATTTAAATTTTTCGCGAATAACGCGAATTTTGACGTTTTTGGAAAATATCACCGATTTTTTGTCATTTTTACCGTCATTTTCGCAAAAAATAACAAATTGTTTTGATTATTTACAGTTGAGACATATCTAGTAATTTTATTTGTTGTTTTACGTTGTGTTTGGAGTATTTTTAAATAAAATAATGTCGATTCAGAAAGATTTTTATCTTCATACAATACTGTTTTGTATGAGAAAACAATTTGGCTGCAATGTATATTTTCAATTTTGAAACAATTTAAATTTGATGCAAAAAATTGTTATTTAAGGTGATAAAGTTCTATTTGTTTGTAATTTTTCAAACAATTTTAATTATATAAATTATTTAAGCAAATAAAATTATAATTAAATTATATAAATTATCTTTTATAATGCAAACAGAACTTGCAATTCTAAATTTGAAACAATTCTAAACATCACTTTTCTTAAAAAATAACACCGCTTTCACAAAAAATAACAGCGACTTCTTAAAAATAACACCCCTTTCTTAAAAAATAACACCGCTTTTCTATAAAAATAACACCGCTTTTCAAAAAAAAAAACCACGGATAAATTCAGGTCTCTAGTCATGACTCATGCTCATAGCACATCGACTAGTGTGCACGCTGCACGCTCCAGTGCTGTGTTGTTACGAATCAGAATCGCTAGTATTTTTTCTATCTATAATAATAATACGATACGCCATCTTTTTTGGTTTGTCCGAACAAACAATTAAAAGTAAAACAATTTTACCTCAAATAATGTTCGCGTTCAAAAATATTCATTATTAATTTAATAATGATACAGATATGGCTGACAATTTAGGCAGCGAGAACTTAACGCCACATTTTTCTATAACGATTGTCATTACAGTGATTTTAAAAATAGAGGAATTTGGGCAATTTTTTTTTTAATTAGAGGCACTTGGGATTTTAAAAATAGAGGCGCGAAGCGGCCCAATTAAAAGCCGCGGAGCGGCAATAAGGCCTGGGCCGCGGGAGCAGAAGGGGCGAAGCCCCTAGTATAATATACAATTCAGTTGTTTTTACATTGCGAACATATGAACACTCCGAGAGCTACGACTAAATGATTAATAATAATATATTTATTTTCTTTACAAAAAGACCTAAAGGAAAACAAATAGGTATCTCTGATTATAAATAATTAAAAAAAAATACAGATGTAATAATAAAGTATGAAAATATAATGATGTAGGTATTCGAGGTATCATGTTAAGTGTTCAAAAAAAATTCTATTTGTCAAACTAAGTAGGAAAAATTCCTGTTTAGGTAGACAATCAATACACATTACTATTTATTCACATCAGATAAATACGAATACGGCTTTAGATGAACTAATTAAACATAGTTAATATAAAACATAGTTAATATATTATAAACTAAGAGCACATTTCGCTCATATATTTGGAAATGAAATATTTAAATAGGTAAATAAAAATATTTACTTGGAGTTAGGTTTTATAAATTAATTAACTTTTTCACTTTTCTGTAGAAAGTCGATGACTGACGGAATCGTTTTGGTTGTTTGCTCATAATGAATGCAATTTTGATGACAATACGTGGCACTCTATCGAAACAGTTTGAGAAGTTATGACATTTTCTTTACATTTAGCATTGTAATGATCGCGACTAGAAGTGTGGTAACAGTGTGGTAACGTTACCACACATTGTGTGTAGATTTAAATATTCTGGTAACAATGTTTCCACACTGTTACCACACGTTACTACACTTTTTCCCAAAGTGTACACTAGTCGCAAACTAGTCGCAAATAGTCGCAAAGTGTATAGAATGAAAGTCTACACAATGTGTACACTTTGTGTCGACACGGTGTCGACACAAAGTCCACACTTTGTTACCGAATTTTTTCGGTCACAAAGTGTGGTAACTGTTACCACACTTTCAGACACTGCGACTACTTGTGACTACTTTGAAAATTTTGTGACCGAAAATGGCTATATGGGATGTAAATGATTTTTTCATTAAGATTTTCATCACAAAATGATTGATTTCAAATAAAAGAATAGAACATATTTTATATTTACAGATTTCTCTTTACGAGAGGAAATTTGATAATCAAAATAATCCACCTGAAGCAAGTAAATCTGTTGGACTAGTAGCACTACATGATAAAAATAGTAATTATACTTGGGAGCAAAGAGATTCTACTGTTGTTTATAATAATGCTGTTTGTGAATATTTTGTGTATCTTCCAACACTACAAATTAATTTTACAAATGAAGAGTAAGTTTTGAAATGATAAAAATATCGACTTAAGCTTATTAATTCTTACTATAGTGATCATGCAGAGATCTGAATTTGATCGTAATTCATTATTTTTTTTAGTTTAGTGAAAAGTACAAAGTATTCCTTTCCCATATTGCAAAGTGTAATTGATTTAGGTACCATTTAAGTATGTATATTGTTTAACAGTAGGTATTCAGATATGTATTTTTCTTTAACATGTTCTGAAATTTGAATTTAAACAACTGCGTCGTAGGTACCACATTGACAGTTTAAACGTAAACAATGATCATGAACAAGAGGGAATACGTAAGTATGTATACTGTAGTGTGACTTCTTTAGTTATTTGAATATTTTAGTCACAGTAGCTTATACTTCGCGGGTATATCAAAGTTACGCTTTCCCTCTCTTTCAATGGTTTATGTGAAATATTTTTTTATTTTATTAATGTATTTATAATGCATATTATGTATAAATATTATCTCCCTGCAGTCTTCCTCTATAATTATTAAACTTTAACTTTAACTATTCCTAATCCAAAACTTTTCCGGCCGCGCAGTTTGCTTAAAAAGGGATTTGAAGTTTTCTCTTCACATATTAATATATAGATTATTTTGTAATCATTTTATGAAAATTTAAATAATATTATGTTTATTATTACAGAGATGGCAAGCTGCATCTCAAAGTAGAACCAAGCTCAGTGGTTGTTCAAGATTTGGCTTGTTTCACAGATGCTTCCAAACATTACCCAGTGAGAGTAAACATTAGCAAAAATGAATCAGATGACAGTTTTTTCATTAATCCCATTGGTGATGGATTTTACTGGTGTCAATCAGTCAACACGTGGCAGTATATTTCCAAGAAATCTGTCCAGAAACTATTTATCAGTGACTTTGACCATCTTCAATATGTTTTTGCAATTATGATTCAGTTCAGCGAAAACGTAACCACCAAACTGACGGAGCAATATATAAAATTGATTCTTGTCTCTCATTATCTCGACATTCCTCAACAGTCACTAAATACAACGGTTGGTTTGATAAACGATAGAGCCTGGAAAAAGAATCGCCATTATACTGCAACTTCAGAGAGTCCCAATACTTTACCATCTGTAATGAACGAGATAACTGTTAAAAGAATATATGATAATAAAAGAGCATTGGTACATGTGACAATTTATAAAACTGAGCTGGAGCTAAAAACAGATTTTGGATTTTTCACTCTAATTTACAAACGAAATGTAAAATCGTGTATGGCAAATTCTTTGTTGAGAGAAAAAGATTTAGGTACCTAATTTGAATGTTTATTTTGAACTTTTATGTATTAAATATGAGTTGAATTTGGCCCTGTATGGTTATTTATTATTATTTTCCAAAACTTAATTGACAAAATAGATGGTATTATGTATTGCTAAACTCTCCATGTTCTTTATTTTTTAGGAGATAGCTATGAAGTAAGACAAGAATGTAGAACTTATTACTGTGCGGGTAATTTTAATGTCGGGGCATTTTGGAAGAGTTATCCATTAAGAGATTGTAAAATGCCACCTGTAGGTACATCTGTGGAAACTACTGATGAAACAACACCACCTGAGACAGAACCTCCAGAAACATCTACAGAAAAATCTACAGAAACATCTACAGAAACATCTACAGAAACATCTACAGAAACATCTACAGAATCATCTACACATTCAACAACAACCACTATAGTAAGTAATACTTCTCTGGGCTGGAAACACTGGTT
The DNA here is from genome assembly GCA_963576475.1 of Molanna angustata. NCBI lineage: Eukaryota > Metazoa > Arthropoda > Insecta > Trichoptera > Molannidae > Molanna > Molanna angustata. The sequence continues at coordinate 11,775,091 of OY754970.1, read as the reverse complement.
AGATGGAAAAAAATGTCATATGGCAATTATCTCGCACTTGCGCAGGGTGCAAGGAAGTGTTTATTACTTTTATTAAAATCATAAGTAATCCAGTATGGGTGTACACTGTAAAAATACCATCATGTTCATGTCCCATAATTTTTTCCCCAAATAAAGCATAAATGCTTATGCTATAGTGTCTTACTACTAGTCATGGACATACTAGTCTTTTATTGAGCGACCCCTGCACCTCACTCTATCTAAGTTGATATTTTATAAATCTAAATCTACAATTTTAGTACGTTCCTATTTTAGTTACAATAGTTACTGAATAGGGGGTATTATGTGATACCATTGGCTGTCACCCTGTGACCTTTGATTGACATTTGCATTTTCTGACGTTAACTAATTACTTCACACCAAACGTTTGTGGTTACGAAAAGTTTTGCTGTCCTTCAAAAATACAAAGATTAAAAGCAGAGATCAATATTTTTTGCTTTTCAGAGTCCCGAAGATGAAATTCAAAATGCTGTGGATATTATTGATGATATACTCGATCATCCTGTTTATGAATCTCAACTGGACAATGCGGCAAATATAATTAGCAACATCCTTGACATTGAGGATGGGGTTACAATCCCATCCAAGATTCTTCGTAATCTAGACGAGTTGGTGTCAAAAGTGATTTTTCCAGATCAACAGTTTATTATAATGAAACCAAACTTGGCAATGGCAATTGCAAATACTAATAAAACTTCTCCAGTCACTGGCATGGCATTTAAATCAGGCCAAGATGAATCTTTGGAAAATGGATCTTTTCAAGTATTTACCAAAGGTAATTAATCTCCTATAATTCTTAAAATCGAATGCTCAAAACATCATTATTTTTACATATTCTATTTTAAGGTTCTCATTTTAGTGGCATTTTTTTCATGCTCTGTGGATGCTAAGATTAAGGTGTCAGATAGGTAGGGTCTAAGCGTAGACTAAAATTGGATTACAAATCTAATTTTGAGAGTAAGGCTGCAGGTGTTTCAGGTCTGATATATCTGTGTTAAAATATTACTCAAATATAAATATTTAATAACTTGTATTGATCACTTACTCTCTACTTTAATCTCTACTTTACATGCTGTTATGCTTTCAGTCATTTGACTTAGGTATTTTTATGCAGACTGCACTCCATATTTTATCTGTATTTGTTTTATTTTTATCTCTGTTGTTCAAAATAGCTTTTATCAATATGAAATGTACACATTACACATGTCATCTGACAGTTGTTCATGGTTGAAAACATAATAAAATGTTAAAACTTTCTAATATATTTTACGGTGCCACTATTTTTACGACCGAAATTGGCGGGAATAGCGTTTTCCCGCCAAAAAGTGTCTATTTACACGACAAATTTTCTGACGTCGTCTATGTTTTTAGGTCATTTATAACCATAGAAAGCGCAGATAAATCAAAATACAAAAATATTTACCTTTGTCATTTTTTCAATGGTCATAAATGCATCATGAAAACCAACTTGAAGAAAAAATAAATAATATTGGCATCTTATTACATTTACTTAATTTTATAAATCATTTTTTCATCAAGATCTACAATTATAACAAAGTATAAACAAAGGTAAATATTTTTATAACTTGATTTATCTGAGCTTTCTATGGGTATGGAAAGAATGATAAGAATTTATCTATGGTTGAGTCGTAAGAATATCCCTTGCCTATATTTTAACAATAACATAATTATATACCTATGTACCTATTCAAGTTTTATAATTTAGTTGTTCAGCAGTAATTTGGTGAACTAAGTCCTAATTAAATAAATGAACAATTTATAGTTATTGTTTTCGCCTTGATAATGCAAACAAAAAATGTCTGTACAAATCATTAATTGTATGTAGTACCTACATATTATAGTTCAATGGTACAAATATCAACAGGTACAAGAGAAAAAAGAAAAAAAAAACATAATAAGTGGATATAAAAATAAAATAAATATGAGTGGATAAAGGGGAAAATTTGTTTCACATCAATGATATTAAATACATACCTATTATTTTATAATATTTTATTAAATTTAACAAAAGAATTTGCTATAAAGTTTCTAATGATTCATCAAAAATTTCCAAATTGAGAATTTTAAAATAAAAGATTTATTCATACTATCATGCCATATCTCACAGTGTAGGGTAGTACATTAACACTTCATCGGGCGCAATATGTTTCGGAGCATGGTCGGGCCCATTGAGCCTGGGAGGCACTGCCTTATTTACGAACCTTTTGTATATATAAACCTTTTTTTCTTTAAAAAAACAATCGTTAACTTATATTATTAAAACATTCACATGTTATAAAAAAACGTGGGAGCAATAAAGCATGTTTATATAGTCTTATGATTGAACGAATATATATTTATAAATAAAAATAGTCGTGATTAAATAGAATTAAAACAAGAACCAACGAAAATAATAATTCATTCGTACGATTCAGCAGAAGATATCGTTCCTGCTATCTCGATTTTATAGAAAATGTAATACAGCAGTAAAAATAAATGAGAAAACTTGCTTGTTAAACTGCGACGCAATCGGGTGCAATGAGCCTATTAGATCGTTTTGTCTGTCAACCTGAGATAAATAAAGTAAACCACTAACAGACTGATCATGCCACTATCAGTGGCACTAGAAAAGGGGAAGCTACTAGAGTGGAGACGTGGGGATAACTTTTAGATTGGGCAGGGTAACCCAAAGAGCGAGAGGTGTGCCTACCAGATCAGTTGCGCACAATGCAGTGTTAATACCATAAAATTATTTAATTTATATATTTTCTTTAACTAGAATAAAAATAAACCTCCTTCATAATTTCGAATAAACATTATTGTTTAATTTGATATACTAGTAAAGAAATCTTCTTACTCTGTCAAGGTCTTTAATATTTCTAACAACAATTTTTTTTTTTAAATATTTCAGGTGAAGATGCAGCTGAGGAAGAAGACAATGACATTGTCCTGAATATTCCTTCAGGGATGTCAAATAATGCAGATAAAAGATTGTCATTTGTTGTGTTTAAAAACGAACGAGCATTCAATCAAGATGATAATATAAGAAATACAATTGTTCAGCCTCGAGTTAATACTCGTGTACTTAGTGTTACTTTATCAAATGTCAGTGTATTCGAGAAAGACCAATACATTGATATTCAGTTTCGTCCTCATGAATCACAGAGTGAAAATGAATCTAAAATTTGTGCTTTTTGGGATTTCACTCTTGGTAAAAATGGAGATTGGTCCAGTAAAGGTTGCCAACTAATACAAAGTTCTGGTTTATCTAATCTAGATACATGCCGATGCAATCATTTGACCCATTTTGCCCAGTTGATTGTTAATAAATCTGGTGAAACAAGTACCAGTAATGCTGTAACGTTAACTATAATATCATTAATTGGCTGTGCATTCTCTTTGATTGGATTGATAATCATCGGTCTCACTGGTATTTTATTTAGAAGCTGGAGAAGTGATTTCAATAATAAAATTTGGATGCATCTGTCAGCCGCTATGACTATTTTGATAGTTACATTTATATTCATTGCTTTATTTGAATTAAAAGAGGGTATGGAGATATTATGTGTGGTAACTGGAGTTCTGTTACATTATTCAGTTTTGGCATCATTTTGTTGGATGTTGATATCGGCTGTATTATCTTATCAAAGGCTAGTGACGGTTTTTACAAGAAGTTCCTCACATAGACTCCTGAAAGCATGTGTTTTTGGTTGGGTCTTTCCTATAGTACCAATTGCTTCTTTATTTATTTTTGATCCTCATAATTATTCCCAGCACCTTGTTGTGGAGGAATTCAAAAATAATTTTTGTTATCCAAATGATCTTGGATTTTGGCTAACAGTATTTCTACCTATAGCTTTAATTTTAGCCATGAATGCAGTTTTATTTGGACTTATTGTATATTCAGTTTTTATTAGTTCAAAAATTAAACGTCATGGCGATACACAACAATTGTTTAGGAGTTTAACTGTAAGTTTTCTATTATTTTTCTTATTTGGTTTAACTTGGATTTTTGGACTCTTTGCAGATAGTTTGATAATGTCATATTTATTTTGTATAACCGCCACTTTACAAGGATTGGTTCTATGCATATTTTTTGTGTTAGGTAATAAAAAAACAAGAGATCTATGGTTGATTCAATTAAATATTAAGGAAAGAAAAACAATTCCTGCAACAACTTCTATGTCCAGATCTTATCCTAGTCGAGGCAATAGTAAAAGCGGTAGATTAGTAAGTTTACGACGATTTGAAGATGATTGTACTACCAAGCCTCGATCTTTAAGTGCAACTCACGATAATAATGACTCTAGATTTTCATAAAAATAAGTTGTTACATGATGGAAGATTGGGCTTGCTTGCACACACCTTGTAAATAATTGTTTATAAACAAGTGTTTAACCATTGGACATTAACATAATAATATTAATGTCATAAAGTGTAAAAATGTATTCTATCATAATACAAAACATGTTGTTCCAGTCAATATACAATGATTATTTAATATGATCATATATGAGGTTGGAATGTAGTGGCGGTTGATCAAAAGTGAACCTTCAACAATTTTCATGATTTATATCCTTTGCGGTTATAAAATTATATTATAAATTGTTCTCTTCTTTTCAAAGCAATAAAAGGGTAAACTGCATAGTTGAAAGACAAAGAATGCATAAGGAAGATAAACAGAGCGAATATATCAAAAAGTAGGTACCTATATATCTTGGAGGAGTAAATATGAGTACTTATATACCATGCCATGTATTTTTGTTATTTCAAAGTTATTAATTCCAGAGAAAAACCATTTTACCTTTATATTCCTGCAACGAAAAGTTGTAGTTTGGCTGCTTAAAATTAATTTATTATTGACAGGAATAAATCTTATAATCTGTTGGGAAAGTATTTGTAGGTTAATAATGTAATATTTATAATTGATTTGTAGTCACAGCCTGTGATATGAAGAAAGTTTTGTTAATAGAACTCGTTATAAAGTATTTTTTGATAGACATTTGTCTGAATTTAAATATTCTTTGATTGGTGTTAAAAAGATAAATAATTTAGCATGTAAGTAGGTACCTATGTTGTATTAAGAAAAAACTGGTAAAGGTCAGTGATATCATTACATATCACTGGGTAAAGGTACACAAATTTTACTAGTACCACATACAAATGGACATGTCCTAAGAAGAGTTGACTAAAATTGGTAGTTTTAAATGCATGAGAATTTGTTATGTTTGTTTTTTTACCTATGTCTAATTATAAAATAGGATAAGTGAATTGTAATTTTTAATGCTTGCTAGATTTTTTACATAAAATACATTTATATTTATATTGACTTACTTGCATTAGAACAGCGCTGTTCAACTGGGTTTTGAAATATAAAAATATGGAAAGCTAAGTAATATGTATAAAAAAAGCTTTCCAAGAATATGTTCAACTATTTTTGTTATTGACTTTGCTTATAGACCCTCCTTTTGGGTATTGAAATATTTGCTAAATCAAGAATGAACTATGAGAAATTGGACACTGCTTATCATAGTAGTATTCCAATTTATTAAAAAGAAAGGTTTATCATAACGATTTCTTTTATATTTGATAATGTTTAAATGAGAAATAAATCATTTGTTTATGAACTATTTTGAATACCTACCCAGTGACATTTTCCATATTATAGTTTTAAACTTAGGGCACATCTATATGAACATAAGCTGCACAGTTTATCATATTATTGTAGTAATATTAAGTAGGCTTGATTGAGAATATATTCTAAGACTTCAAGCAATTGGAAAATTACATTAAAATTCCACATAAATTTCCATCAACTATGAATTTGTCAACTGTCATGTTAAGTTGAAAATCTGTAGTTAAAACAATGAAATTTTGAGTAGTTTTAAATACAAGTATACCTAATAAATAAAGATATAGTAGGTAAATAGTATTGTGAATAATAAAACTAAAAATGATTCAGTTTTAGAATAAGTATTGATTTTTCTAGAATGCTTTATTTACTATTCAATATGAAAATATGAATAGTCAACCCCTGTATTCCATTAAATAAATCATTATTGTTTTTGAATCAATCAAAACCTACAGTTTTTTTCATAGTACCTATCAAATTAGTGTAGTTATGCAGAAAACGGCCAACCCACAAAACACACTGACTGAGATATAGCCACTTTTCTGTCAAAGAGAATTTATAAATCCATTTTATTAAATCCAATGATTTTCACTGTTTCATTTATTAAATATTTATTTATTTATACATCTTGTACATAATATAAACAAATATAATTGTACACTGGCGGGCTTATTGCCACTAGGCAATTTCTTCCAACCAACCAGATTACAAAGTATGACAACATTGTGTATGTACAACAGCAAACAAAAAAGAGTAAAAGAAATCAAAGAAAATACATATAACACTTAAATACTATTAAAACAAAAAAAAAATTATAATTCATAGCAAGAAGAAGGATATGGTAAGGACAGGAGAGGAAATCGGGATCAGGTGTTCAAGGATAAATATTCCTTCTTTAGTTTTTTCTTGAAAATACTAAGTTAAGTGAGTTAGACGACGCAATATCCGGACTAAGGCTATTCCATAATCTTGCTGATTGTACTTCGAACGAAGAGCTGAGAAATTCTGTATTATGGATAGGTATGGATAGTGTTGTACATTCAGCAGATCGGAGTGGAAGTCCATGATTGGATAAATAAGTGAATTTGCTTTTGATTTTGATGAATTTGGATATGTGTAAAATGATTGCTATTTGACAAAAATGAACAATACTTTTATAAAATATATTCAAGATATTAGCGATTTTATCATAGAATTATAATGTACAGAAGCCGCGTTTAGAACAAATTTTGAATTCAAATGTATGCCAAGTTTTTTTTCTCATGTGTGTGTGAGGCGGTAGATCGGTTGGTCTATGTTTTATGTAGGTGTGGGTATCGGTAGGTGTACGTATACTAGAAATTCTTCTGTTTCAGAGTAGTTTTAGTTGGCATACATTCATTGCGCTGACTAGGTATCTGTATCATATATAATCTAAAGATTTTATAGCAAATCTTGTTTCTACAATAATGACATTTTAGGTATTTGTTATGCAGAAATTAGCCAGTCGGTTTCTTTTTCGTTGACCATTGATTAGACCGTTCTCTATTTGTTGCATATTATTACTTACTCATTTTATACCTACTTGTGGGTTGGCTGCTTTCTACATAACTACACTCGTTTTTAATAGGTAGTATCAATTAATGATATTATTAAAAACAACAATGTCCGAGGGAGTTTCTTTGGACCAATTGGACGTACGGACCTTGCAGCCACGAAAAGCAACTTCAGGACTTTCAACACTTTCTGTCAAAAGTATGGTTCACTCTTAGTGAACGGTGAGCCAACTTTTTCCTCATAATTAGCTCTCTTTGGCACTTTAAGTGCTGTGCCTGCAAGGTTTTAGAGTTCTTCAGACTCTTCTTATGTGTTCTTTCAAAGTTTTGCAAGGGGCCATTATTAGTTCCCATAAGCAGAATGGGTGGTGATGGGGAAGGAAAAAAGGTATAAAAGGATAAAAATGCATGCCTTGCATTGCTTTAGATGGCAGGAAGAAATTACCTCATGTCAATAAACCTACCGTAGATAATTATCTTGATTGATAAATATATCATTACAATTGTACATAACTGTAGTTGTAAGAGTATTGTAAATATAAATATATGTTTCATTATAATTTTAATTAGATTTATGGGTTGTCATATTCAATTTAATTTATTTAACATTCTTTTGGGTAATCGTTTAAAAATGGCCTAAAATGCCAATTTTATTGATTTTTGTCTATTATACATATTACAGGAAAAATATTGATTAATTAGTCATTTTTTATTTCATTAAAATGTTTCAATTTGTAGTAAGCTTGTACCAAAAAAAATACCTGTTAAAGTGTTGTACCAAAGATTCATAAAGTTATTTGATCTTATTAAATTTCTTACATTTTATATTAAATATTGAATTAGATTTAAAATATGTACAGTAAAATAGTATTATTAAGTGTAAAGGAATAACATGTGTGTACCTAAGAATAATTAATTAAAATAAAATATGTTTATAGTGCGTTAGTAAATTTGCTTGCAAAGTTGACAATCTAGCAAATTGAGTTCTACGGAGTTGCTAACATATTATATAGTTCGCTACTCTGTAAATTGACGGAGACTTTAAGTTTAAATTTTTTTTTATTATTTTTACATTGTGACGAATACTGTAGAATTAATTTATCCAACTTAGTGTGATCCGACATATTAACATGTTGGCACATCTGGCATAGTTTAGTTTCTTCCATTTTACAATGCAAAGACAAAAAAAAAATTATTAAGTGAAATGCTCTATAGAATAAATTATATAATAATAGATTTTCATTATAATATAGTGGATGGCGTACTCCGTGCAATAAGTGAGACATGGTATATCGCGCATTTGACATTTTGGTTGGCAGCATATTGCAGTTTTTCTTACATTTCAACACTTATTTTATTTTACTTCCTAGATAACTGTTCTCTTAATTTTAATGAACGAAGTAATAGTAATAATATAATAATCTAAACACTTGCTTGCACCCTGTGCAAGTGGCGAGTTTGTTGCCATTTGACAATTTCTTCCAACTAACCAGTGTTTCCAAAGTGTTTTTTTCGAGGAATAAATCCGAAAACAATTCACATTCGTTATTCTCTACAGAAAAACTATGTGGTCTGCCAACCAAGTTGTAAAAAATCCCTCAGAAAAAAGTCTCACTTCGATTCATACAAATTTGCGAACTACGATATTATTTAGTATATTATATGAAAAACATAAAGGAAAGCTTATTGATTTACTGGGGGTTTCTATGGAATCATGTTTGTTATAACCCAGGGAAACCAGTTGCTGTTGACATTTTAGGTTTGTGTAAAAGTACAAATAATTGTGAAAAAAAAATTAAGGATATTAATATTTAAACATGTTTTGGGGTTTGAGTCCTGCTTTGGATTTACAAAAAGAATACTTTTTTGAAAGGTCTAATAATATAGATGAACTAAATATACTAATTATTGGAGGGAGTGATGCTAGACACATTTTGAAAACGATAGCGCAGTCGTATCGTCAAAATATAAAGAAAAAAATCAATTTTCATGTGATTGAAGGATGCCCTGAATTAGTCGCTCGACAACTGCTCTTATTGTGTGTGGCATTTGAAGATCCAGAAAGACTTGGATTACTGGAAAAAACCAGATTGTTTATGGAAATTTATGGAAACACACTATTAAGATATACATCTTCAAAGTATATGATATCAGCTTCCAGACATCTAATAAAGATGATTACCAACTTGAATTATATGAAGCAAATAATGCCGATGATTTTTTGTGAGAAAATAAAATATCGCGAGAGGGATTATATTGAAATATTATTGAAATTTTGGGCATCGGGGTACACTAATCAATTTAACATATGTGACTATTGGGATAAGCGTATACGCAACTGCTTAGGAGCACGGTATGATTCTCGTGTGGGAGTTTTTGATTGGGATTATAATATGCGATTAAGAGATGTTGGAGGTTCTTCTGTTAATGCTCTCGAATATAAGCATTTTCGATCCACAGGAGTAGCGTTTACTTGGCTAGAAACAGAAGTTTGTCGACCCAACTATACTTTAGCCGCTGGAGTGATTACATCTGGTGAAAATTTTATACACAGAGGATATCTTGGAGACATAGTAACAGGTCCTTACATTGGATATGGACTTGACTGTGACGATGAAGAAATGATGAAATCTACTCATGGAACATTTCATAAGAGAGCAACTGATATAAGCGAGAGAAATATTATAAGAATGTTTCATGAACTTCACACAGGCAACAGTTTCAAGCCATGTTTAATAAACGGTGATACTGATCACAATTTAGGAATGGTGACTCTTGCAACAGCGCAAGCAAAGTTATCTGAGCAAATTGATGAAAATAATCAAAATAAGGAATTACTGACTCATTTTATTAATAACGATTATGCAACAATTCACTTTCATTCATTTTCAAATTTGGAAATATATCCATCGAAAGCGGAGTATCTAAACAAATTTCATATCATGTTTGTTGGTAATAATCTCATTAAAAAAATTCAACCAAATATATCTAAAATTTTGACAAAAGATGGTTTAGTTATTTTAGAGGGACAAAAGTTTATTTTAGATATGAAAAAAGATATGATAAAAGAGTTTGGCGGTACTGTATCTAAAATTGCAAAAGATTGTGATTGGAGATCAATTGGAGATTTTGATCCAATGAAGGATTCATTTGCCAAATTTGTTGTAAATTGATTTTTTATAAAATTGTCATTTAAAAAAAATCATTCATAAAGTCATTTATTGTCAGTTATAAAAATTTAATGATGACAGTTGACATTGTGTTAATTTTCACTTATTGACTAGTAAATTGAATGTAAACAGAACTTGGTGTGCTCTTATCTTGCTAAAAACCAAACTCAATCATAACTTTTAACTTACCTCAATCTATACAATTGGTAATTTATATGAAATATCAATTTTTAATATAGTTCATCAGAAACATTTGTGAACAGACCACATTTGTTTGTAGAGATTATCAATATCTTGAGTAATTGTAGATAATTACTTGTGTGCGATATTGAAAACTATTTAGTTCAATACTGCCTTGACATCTGCGAATGTAGATTACGAGTGAACAAAATATTTTCAGGTTTTGATGCTAAGATAAATTTAAATTAAATGGTAATGTTAAAGGTCTCCCTATGATTGTGGTTTATTTTTCATAGTAATAATTTAATTTGTGTGTTAATTTTTCGTAATGTATTAATATTTGGTATTGAAGGACATCTCCTGTCAATTATACTTTTTTAACTATACTTAAGAAATAAAGTAATATAATGTGCTTAAAATGGAAACATTGAGAATGTTTAAAAACTAGTCATTTATGTAATTTTTTAGTGCATAATAAAAAAAAATATCTTTATCAAAAATTGACGCTTCTTTGATTTGTCCACACTACAAACAAAAGAACGAGGTAAATTGAATCGAGGTAATCTGATAGAACGAGGTGAATTGAATCGAGGTAACCTGAAAGAACAAGGTAAATTGAAAATAAGAAAAAAACATTTTTATAAAATTTGGATGTCATCTATTCTTTTCAAATAATATTTTTACAGTTATTTTTTTCACTTACGAAATATTTACAGGGGTAAATGAAACTGAAATATTTTAACGATTTTCGTTTAATTTCGTTTATTTTTTTAATTGTTTTTACTTTTTTTATAATTTAATAACATATTACTTTCGATAATGCATAACACTACCGTGAGCAAATGTTCACATATAATATACTTTAAATTCTATTGAAATATCAGTTAACTCTCAATTTTCTGTATATGAATTCATTTTGAATAACATTCTGTGTTTGCGTATTTCCATAAGAGACAACAAACATTATTTCTCGTACTAAGACTTTAGTATGTATAAAAACGAATGCATTTATTTAATAATCCTGTACCTAAGTAAATTTAAATATTGCAAATAATATAATTGATTCCTTGTTGATTTACTTATTTTAGAAATATAAATGCACAGTGAACAAAGATTATTATCCAAAATGAAAACATCTTAACGTCGATTGAGTCAATCTCTCTATTACGGACGTCTTCTATAGAGAGAAAGTAATGTATAAAATACAGTTTACTGGGCTGTTTTTGAATGTAGTTTTTTATATATAATTTGTATTTCATTATACCTGTAAAATAACCATAAGTTTTGAGTGTGGTTAGTTAAAAAATAATATGAACAAAAATTGCAGAAAGGTAAAATTTACCTAAAAAAGTAAACTATATTCATATAACAACCCTACTGCATACGATGTTACATTGTGATTCCGGTTAGTTAAAACATTTTATTAACTACTTAATGAAAACGAGCATAAAATATAAAACCTCCCTTAATTTGATTCTTAACCAATTATTACAATAATTTAGAATAATTATCAAGCATATATTTTCAAAACAAAACCATTCTACAATATTATAATATTCATATTTTATAACAAAACCATAAAATTTTGATGCTTTAAATATGTTCTTTGGAATATAATTTAATGAACATTATGGGAAGGTAAAATTCATTGCAATAGATAATATTATATTGTTTAATAATATTTTGTTATAATATAATAAATTTGCTTCAAATTAGCTAATTGTAATAATATGTATTATTTTGAGATGCCAAAGTTTTGTAAATACAATTATGCACTTGCTTATTGTCGGAACCAAATTGATTTTTCATTTAGAAAGTCTATTATGATTCTACGGTTTTGTCTATGAAATAATGTTAGAATACTATTTTTATAATGTAAGTATAACAGGACTTCACATCTACTCTGTATTAGTGAAATTATATTTTTGTCAAGTAGAGTTCTATTATAAAAAAACATTATGTACATAATTTGAAAATCCAGGTACAAATAATTATACAGTTTATTGTGTTTTAATAAATTATTTTATCTAAATAACAAAAATATAATTACACCAGTAGGTGGTTTGATTCCTGATTGGTTTCTTTTTATAAATAAAATAATATTACATATGTAATAAATAAATATATTTAACATACATATATATTCAAATATTGATATATTTTGTAATCTTTTTTCATTATAGGTAATAATAATCATTTATCTAAAATAATAATAAACCCCCATAATATAAAATAAAAAACAATACGTGATGTCGAATTTAAATTTAATACATAATAAACAATATAAAGAGGTTACTGAACTACAAAAAAGGTAAAATTACATAAATGAGTAATTTAATATTTCTGCTATTGTAATTTATGATACACATATAATCCGATTTCCAGAAAAATATTTTAAAGTCTATTTCAGTATTTTATATTATAGTGGATATCAATATACCATAATATTTATACATAAATTTATTTAAGTAAGTTATGGTGATTTAGAATATGTTTTAATAAATTAATAACGTTTTAACATTTTTCTTCACTCCTGATATTCATTATTCACAAGTTGAAATGTGCGAAGAATAATTATTTAAAATTAAAGTGGTTTTCCTTTATCCTAGTCAATTGTGCACTTGTGCCATGTAATAATTAAAGTGTACAGAAACTTAATGTAATATAAAGGTAGGTATATTCACAAGGATTCATTCATTTGCCAACTTCACATCCGTATATGATGGGAGTCCTTTATTTATACCATTAATAGTTGAATTTTATATTGTATCCATACTGTTTGACAATTCAATACTTCAACTGAATCATAACAATACTAGCAAATGTTATTTTAAATTAATATTGTGCTAAAACAATTCTGTTTTCCATGCTGCATTGAACTTGGTGTTAATTTAAATGTTATTTTTTTTATAATATACAGCGGAAAATGTCAATAGAAATGATAAAAAACATCTTGTGAAATCTACAATTTTACAATCTAATTTATGTATTGTAAACATTGATATTTCCTGTATTGGCACATACCTGCATAGAACTTTATAATTTTTTTATTAAAAAAATTTCATACCATTCATTGTTCCAAACATTCCAGATATTAAATAATAATGACCCATCCGTCATCTGTGCTCAAAATGTCTATACATATGAAATCAAATAATAAAAATTTACATTCAAAATATAAAAATGAATATTTAGAATAATAAATACCTGCCGCATAGAATAATAAATACCGCAATACCTGCTCTGCCACAGACCCATAAGAGCAGGTATTGCGCTGAATTAGTAGGTAATCCATTGTATACGAGTTCGAACCCTTCAATCACTTACTTATAGAACAATCAGTTAAATTTAGTTTAGGGAATGTGTATCTTCTTGTTACAAGAACATATTCATTCATTAAAAAAATATATAATTAAATTGATAAGAAAAACTATGCACATATCTCTTTTTCTTAAAAAAAATGAATATAAAGATAGATTTCCTTGGATATTACGATTTAGTTAAAAATAATAATAATTTATAAATTATATGTATACATTTTGAGCACTAATGTTCATAGAGTATATATATAATACATAACACATGTAATATATATTATTTTTAGAATTTAATAGAGTATATCATATACATTTTTATTTACACAAATTCACAATGTATGTTAAATAAAAAACATTTTATACACACGCATCTCATTCAGGTTTACTGAATATCTCTAAATATTATACATTCCAAAATATTTTGTAAAATATAAACAAAAAGAAATTCAGAATTCTCCGATTCAAACAAATAAGGAGACGCTAATTTCATCCACTAAAATTGATCAGAAAATGAGTTAAGCTCAGATATAAAAATAATAGATTTGTCTAAAAATTAAATTTACTAGAAAACTTTTGAAATGGATAAATTTTTTTCTGAATCTTACTTACAAAAAACAAACATATTTTTTGTTTATTTCAAAATACAATATTTATTTTGGACATCAAATACACCACAATAATACAAAGGCAACTCAAAAATATCTACACAAATATGTTCAAAAAAAAACTGATTAAGAAAAAAATATATTAGATTAGGTAACCGAGTAAAAATCTATAATTCCTTTCAATTGGTAATCAAAAAGTTGTTTTTTTAAAAGATTGATGTACAAATTCAATTGGTATGCCTGGATGTTTGGTCTATGCACGCATCAGTAAGATTTTTGATATCTAAGTTATCTATTATTATTTAGCAATTATATTCCGCATCAACCGTTTATTTCACATCTAATACTTACTTCTCCAAAATGTTTTATTAGTATGTTTATGTACACGTGTCTATCTATATACTCGTATCATATAAATAATGTTATTGGGTTCATACACTTCGAAATCTAGGTAACTGTACTAATTTAATGTTACGAATTATTCCGAATATTTAAACAATAATTTACATTTAAGTATTCCCATAAACTACGGGAATGATTTTTTAGAATATTGAATTTTCCTATTGCGCTAACCTTCTGCGCATTACACATTTCATGGGATGCTCATTTGGGTTTATCCCATAAACAAATTTTATTGTATTCGAATATGACTTTATAGGGAGTATCTAGCTATTCACTTTACTGTTTTTTTGGGGGGATAAAATATATACCAGAAGTGGTGACCCCATATAAAATGGGAAGAGGAATAGAAGAAGAATTATTTTATCATGAAAGGAATTGTCTCAAATTTGAGTATGGTATGAAAATACGATGCATTAAACATGTTTAAATAGATTAAATAAATTAACAGGTTTAAATAAATTCTTTTTATTAAATCCAGGTAGGTACTATGTCAAATGTCAATTCAACACACACCCAATAACTAGTTGCCATATACTGGAGACTAATGATGTTTATTGTCTCGCAGATTAAGAATGAAAACAATTAAAAACTGTGTCTCCACAGCCAAGGCTGTAGCCAGGGGGGGGGATCAAGGGGGATTGATCCCCCCCCCGAAATGAAAAAGAAGATATTTCCTTAGTGAGTAACATGAGACTGCAGTTACATACGGTGCACCCATTTCACTTTGTTGTTATACAAAACATAATAGTTAAAATTACTACAACAAATTTCCCTCCCTCCTTTTATTTTTATTATATGACTGCTTTATGCTCGCTAGGTACTCATACGGGGATACGCTCGTGGGGCGACTTGTTTTTAATGTTCCACTAGACTAAACCCCCCCCCCCGAAATTATTTTCTGGCTACGGCCTTGTCCACAGCCACCCGTTATTTTTCGCTCAGGAGTCAGATATCTAACCGTCAGATTCAAGATGTGAATGACATAGAGGAGAGAAAACTATTATTCGAGGTTGAAACAATCACAAGAAAAAAAATATTCAAATGGATTCACAGGAAACCCAATTCAATATTTGATTATATTACTGATCAATCAAAAGTTTTAAAATTAACAGTTGTTAATTTTTAAGTCTAATGACTGCACAATGCAAAAGAAAAGTGTGTTTATTTTTTGATATTTTTTTTGGTATGTAAATATTTAGTTAAAATAAAAATGGGTTAGTTTAATAGCATGCAAATTACATCAGATGCTTTTTATAAACTGCTTCAGATACTGGATATAAATGAATGGCTTTTGTCATAAATCGCTTATTTATTAAATGTAAATACAATATTATGGGATAAGAGCATTCCTTAGATGGTGTGAAACCCGCGAGGTACCCTGCGGACCCATAGAGAACCTTAGGGACCCGTGGGGGACCCTGGCTATCGGGCTGATGTTATACTATCGCGATAGTGTGGAAATTCATCCACTAACACAATGCAAGAAACATTTTCATTCATACACTAACAAAAAAACAAGTGTAAAAATTTATTGTTTCAAAATTAAAATCATTACAATAATATAACTGAATATTTTATAACATGAAACATTATGTATTATGAATAGCTTTCACAGTAAATATATATAGCTTTTAGAAATATATTTAAATTTACACATTCGTATAGCTATCGGAAAATAAATTTGTATTTTTTTGCTTGGTTGGTATATGTGCAAACTGTTCCCCTCCATGGCGAAAAAGCTCAAGAAGTTTGAAGGCAACTATAAGTTATAAATAAATAACTATTATGTTTGAAATAGTCACTTTTTCTTTTACTGTGAATTTTATTTCTCCACCGATACACTATTTTGTAATATTTTTTCACAAGTATATTATTTGATAAAATTGGCAATATTTTGTTCAGTGTCAAAACAATGTTGTTTTGCAAAGCTATCCATAAAATGGTGGATCAAAATATTCATGTGTGGATGTGACTATAACACTTTTTTCAAGTTATTTTATTTCAGTATTTGTAACACAGAGCACAAACATAAGCTAATTTGACAGTAATTTTTTTTATTTAAAATAAATCTCTACCTATAATGAAACTGTTGAAGATTTACAATAAAACAATAAATTTCTACAAATGTTGATTATTGTATAGGAACAAATTGGTGTCTTAGAATTATAAATACGAATAGATAATTTCTTAATGAAATATATTTAAACAATGATAAAAATATATTTAATATGAAATCAA
The DNA here is from genome assembly GCA_963576475.1 of Molanna angustata. NCBI lineage: Eukaryota > Metazoa > Arthropoda > Insecta > Trichoptera > Molannidae > Molanna > Molanna angustata. The sequence goes on along the minus strand of OY754970.1, from coordinate 11,757,973 downwards.
ATAATTATGATGAAACATGATAATTTTAAACATATAATAATAAATGAAAAAATATTGATTCTGACTATTCACAATAAACGCTAACAATTCTTATAATATCCACATTAAAATTATTTTAGTATAATATATTTTGTTTATATATAATGTACGACTACAATATTATTTGTTATTAGGTATTTGGAAACTTTTCATATATTTTGGAATTATATAACTATATTAAAATTGTTAAACAAATGCAGGAAATTAATAAAAAGATTATTTAAAAAAAATAAAGATTCAAGGTCATACAAAAGTATGTGCTGTGGTGATACAAATTTAGTGAATTGGTTATAGTTACTTTAGTATATAAGGTCTTTGGTTATAGTACAAGAGTACAAGATTCATATACATATTCATTTGAATTATTATAATTTCCTGGTATTTTCAAAATAGAGTTGTGGAATGATTTCATAGTTAATTATACTGAAAGAATGGATTTGATAATAAATAAGGTATCAAATAAAATAAATTCACAATTTTCTCCCAAAAACAAGGAATTACAAGAATTCACAGATTTTACTCTTAATTCATAATTGAATAAAACAATTAAAAAATATAATAAAATGAATGATTAAAACAAATTCAAACAATCTTTATTAGAAGACATATATTTTGGGTTGGTAATGATCAAGAATCCGACCAAAATAAATACTTTAAGATATAATATGTAATAATAATTGTAGTGTATATATTTAAATTAACCTAATTTCTCACTACGATTTACAATAATTTATCATTGCTTTAAGGGCTTAAGATTTATTGAAGTCTTTTTCTAGTCCATAAATAAATAACATATAATATTATTTCTGAAATTGAGCAAATAATTATGATGTATTACCATAGTACAATATAACAATACTACATAGTTCCACTATTCTGCCATAAGGGTGCGAGTACCAATATTTTGTTTTAGAGTTTATTTGTATATTCTGTAAATTTCTTATTTATTTTAGTAATATAATATATATATAGACAAATACTGATTACAAATACATTTCATTGATTTTCAAAAAGGTATGGTATGTTTTGTTTTGTTTCAATGAAAAATTCCCATTTCTTTTCTTAGTTTTGTCGTGTGTCAGAATCACAAGTCAATATTTTTTCATGTTTTATCATAGGTATAATATATTTGAATACAACACATGGTGTAGATAAATAATTTATTGATTTATTTATTACAAAACAAATTCATGACTATAAAAATACTACTGTATTATAAAATATATAACACTTAAATGAAAAATAATTAATTGATATAAATTAATTTATGTTATACTTAAAATAAAGTGTATTTATTGGTAATAAAATAAATATTCACTACATTGTAAGATAAAAAAGTCAACTATCGCGATAGTCTATCACTCATTTGATTAATTAATATAACACTAATATGTTCGTCTTTCTTTCTCAACAGCATTATAAATTTGAATAGAATAATTGTTTTTGTATCTACCTAGTCATAAGTTATATTTAGCATAAAACATTTTAATTACACATGCAACATAGTCACTTGCACATTAATGCAATTAGAATAATCACACATTGACACACTCATAGTTATTAGTCTTGAAATGTTTTTGTGCAGTATTCAATATACACACAGTATGTACAATTTTAATCCATCGATTACGATTCATTACACTAATAATGTGGACAGGATTCGAATATATATATAATCAATTGAATACATAATGTTTGATCATTCAATTCACACTAGGTATAAATTATTTTTATTTAACATTTACAAAACGTTCGAAAATCCTTTTAATTACATATTTCGGTAAACATACAACTAAAAATTATTCGTTTATTTGTAGTGTACAATAATGATTTCAATTGTTTATTGGTATCTTATTGATATTTTATACATTTTAATATTATGTATGTAGTAAAAAATCCTTCAAATTGAACAATCGCAAAGAAAAATTATTTCAAATTATATATATATTTGTGTACGTTTTGACATTTATTGTAAAATCATAATAAGTCTTAGTTCAAAACAACACAATATGCAAAAGTTTAAAGAAAATTTTAGGGTAAGAAGATTAAGGACGGCCTGAAGAAAAAAAACATTAACCCTGTTATTTGACATATTTTGTACAAAATGTCTAATTCTCCTCAAGATTCAAGTTGAAGTAGTGAATCTGTGTAAGTCCCCAATCAATTGATCTAAAATTTAGAAATTTGCCACAAATTTAATAGAATCACTAACGCAACTACAAAAAATTACGATTTTAGTACATTCCTGAAATTGGCGATTGTTTAATACATTTTGAATCAATCACATTACATTATAATGGCAGTATTACTATTTATATTTTTAAATTGGAACAATAACGCCAGTGATGTAGTTTAACTCTGCTAGAAATTTACGATAAATAATATTTTTTTTCAATCTGAAGGTATTTTTTTCATTAAATTTGTATACATTTACACAAACAGAACAAATATACTTTAGAAATGCTTTTCTGTTCAAAGGATGATTTCTTGTAAATGTATTTTGGTTTGATAGACTTTGGTGGCACAAATTTGAATAAAGATAATTTGATGATCATTACATTTTTAAAACAAGTAGGTATGATTTACAAGAGACCAAAAAATATACTTATTTGATTGCAACAGCTGTTGAAGCCAGTTTTAGAAAACATAAAATAAATTTATTGAAATATTGGTATATATTTATTTAGTAACACAAATGAGAAATTGTTATGTGAATAAATGGTTAGTTAATTAAATTTAGAATGATATGAAAATAATATGTACATGTGAAAATTTGATATATTCAATAAATACATTCGTGATTAAACGTAAAATTAAACTTATTAAATAAAATAAAATTATGAAAAACTGAATTCATTTAGATAATATAAACATTGAAATTGATAATATTGATACACATACCAGTTTCTACTATATTTGTCAAATTTTTGACATTGACATAATTTAATGTTTACTTTATTAGTAATTGCCACTCATCAAAATAAAATAATGAAGTAAAAGTAAATAGCGAGTATTTCTAGGTAGGTAAGTGATTTCTATCACAAAGAATGTAAATCTGTAAATTTAATTAGATAAACTTCTGATAAGTAATATTAAATTTAAAAATAATAATAATGTGACATGTTTTTTTTTAAATAAACAACGGTTTAAAAAGTTTTCACTAAAATATCGTGATGAGAAATAACACATTAAAAATGTTATTTATTTTCAAAATTGTGCCAGCCAAATTGAGCGAAGATGTAAGTATTATGTTTTGAAAGAATGATATTCGTGCTAGGGAGATAAGTAAATTGAATATCGCCGGAGGGTGGCGGAGGGTGTCCCCCCCACACGAGCGGTACCGGGGCGGCGGCGGCTCTAGGGGCGGCCGTCACAGGCGTGTGGCGCGGCACCGGCAGCGCGCCCCTGCGTCCGTCAGTGTTTGTATTCCGGGAAGCGCGCGGGCGGTTCCGCCCCTGACAAGGATGACGACGGGGCCGTATCGTCCGAGTCTGAGGGCGGTCTCCTCGGCCCGGCGGGCAGTCCCCCCGTGGCCCCAGCCCCGGGCACCACGGTCACTTCGTCGCGGCCCGAGCTGCTGGAGGGCGGCGAGGGGAAGTAGTCGCGGCCCCCCGCGCCCGCCCCCGCCGGCAGAGCGTCTTCACTCGCCCACCGGGCTAACTGTTGTTGAGCTTGAATAAATTCATCACTAGAAAATGGCAAGAAGAACAACACGATACTGGGCGGGGAAACGGCGCTAAACGCCGTAGCCGCTGTGCGTGCATAATGTTCCCCATATTCGTTGATCATGCCAATAACTCATATTGTTCCGTTTGTAAATGATATTTTAATAAATAATATCTACTTTAATGTAATAGATAAATCGCATCTTTTGTATTTTTGAACATTTCGACATTATTTTAAGAGTTTAAGCAATATTCTTATATTTTACCATGATTAAAAATGACAAAATCTCAATTTTACTCAATTTATTAGTCATTTATTTGAATATTGTTTAATAATAAATCAAGAACGCAATCGGAACAATAAGAATTAAATTCGTTAAAAGTAGGTACCTTATTTATTAAGCTACATAAACATATTTATATTTTTAGATTTATGTTACTTTAATAATGAACTATTTACATAGAATATTGGCAAAAAAAAACTAACTTGCTGGTACCTATACAGGATATTGGTACCACAGTGATATTATTAATATTTGATATTGTGAATAAATATAAAAATAATATTTGATGATTTTTATTTTATATTAAATTGTATTGATCATCGATATATAGTACATACCAAGGTATCAACATTTTCATAACGAAATTAAAATATTTGATTTATAAAGTTGTGAATTGAAACCTACCAATAGATAATATTATAACAATACTAGGTTGTTTTTTCTCTAAATGCATCAACGAACACGTATAATACTAAAAAGCATGTTTTTGTAAACTAATGAATATAGAGAACATTATGCACTATGTCAACTATTTTATTATAACATGCAAAACACCTACCTAATAAGATATTCTTATATTGGGAAATATGGAAATAAGAGGGAATATCGTGCATTAGTAATGGAATGTTTCATGATACGAGTATACATCTAATTTAATACAATTTATTTCCACGACGTAATCGATGATTTTTGGCACAATATTTTCTTTTTAGTTTATTACCGATATGCATACGTTTGGTAAAATTATTGTTTTAATAGTAAATAGGGATGTATTATTTAAAACATTTTGAAACGCAGAAAACAAAAAATAAATTAGTATCACAAGTTTCTTAATCATTTATTAATAATTTGAAATATAACTTTAAAATCATTGAGCCAGTTACCATTATTTCAGATATTACATTTGTATTACAAATACTCGTATTAAAATGTAGGAATCATAATAATAATTGACACCAAACATCAAGTAAACAATCTATTTGTAAAATGAAAAATTTTATTTCATAGTCAGGTATAATAATCAATTTCAATGTTCATGAATTTTCATTGTACAAATTAATACATAATTTTTATTTGGTTCATCTTATTTAAAAATAAAATTATTACCTAAAAAAAGATACATACAATGGTATTTACAATATACATTATATTATTAATTTCTTGTTTTCATTTGATATATCATCACTATTGTTCCATTGACATAAATTGTAGATAAACATCCAGCCTCTTTTTAAAAAATAATTTCTATTTCAATTAATATTTTTCACGAACTATGAAATGATAGTATCATTTTATCATCCATAAATTTACATGAATGTACTCGTATATTATCAAAAAAAATCTTATTTTTTACATTTTTTTCTTATCCATTTGTTTTGAAAATAAATCAGTGGGTATTATTAAAGCATTTTTAATGAGTTTTAATTAATTTTTTTTAATAATCAACTGGATAATGAGTCAAAACATTTCTCGAAAAATGAAAGCAAGGAATTATTCATCTATTTACTAATCTACGGACGTATTATATATGTAAATTCGTATTTGAGGTCCACCGTCACCAGGGTCGTTTTATTTATATATCATGATTTTTTAAAAATCTTCATAAAATATGTAAATTATATAGTTAAATAATAAATCTATGTTTGCAAAAAATCAAGTTAATTACTATACAAACGTGAGCGGAGGACAATATGGGAGGCAGGAGGCATATGCAAGATAAATAATTAGGGTGATGGGTTATCAAATATAATCCACCATAAATAAAAAAATGATTGAGGCAGCTAGTTTCACATAATATTTCATGCATAACAAGATAACTTCAAACTTTTATAAAATAAATAGATCCTTCATTTGATTGTGTATAGAAAAAAAAGCAACTAGAATGTTTATTTTTTATGAAAAGTAACAATATTACTTTATTTTGTAACCAAATCACGGCTCGATTGATTAAGTGCATGCACGATTGAACGTTTTCATTAAAGTTTTTTTTTTAATATGGTTTCTCATAGAGCACAATAATTTTATTTATTCATTTATTAATTAATTATCGTACAACAAAGTGTACCAATCCGGATTTAATACCCGGCAGTAATATTTCTTAAAATAAAAATAATACCTATACTTCTCACTTTTTTAGTCTATATTATTTTAGTGTGCTCAAAGAAACGAGTTTGCTCTACTAATAGGGAAAATTCAATTAATAATTCATTAATAGTTATCAATTTATGTAATATCAAACATATTCATTTTTTCAAACATGTTTGATAAAAATGTTGATTTTTCTAGTAAGTACGTATCCATTTTTTCGGTAATAGCCTTTTGCTTTTCAACTTTTGTCATATAAAACAAAAATAACCAAAAAAATAAAAATTAAGAAAGTACTATTTTTCATTCATACCATCACGGCATATCCCACAATGTGGGGTAACCAGCGAAATGTGTGCGGGTGTGCATTGCCTTATAAAAGGGAGCACAACATATCTGTGTATACCCACACACCAGTCTCGTCTCACCTAAAAAGACACTATATTCAGAATGGGTGGTGAACCTCATTGCTGAACTATGTGAGATGTTATTGTTGCCTGTTGTATTTTCGATTACCCAGCTCTTACGGGACACTCGAAAACAATAATAGAAAAGAGTGGAAGCACTATTCTAAGCTGGTGCCTCACAGCTAAACTATTTTATTAACATAATATAAAACGGCCCTGATGTAACATAACATTGAGAAACACTGTTTTTTTTCTATGAACACAGAGTTTATATGGGTGATATTGACAATAATAATGAATTTATTGTTCGATGGTATTGAAATTTACCTTTCACTGTCTTGCGGGTCTCTCATTCTGTGGGGGTCCGACGCCCTCTCCCTGTCGGCAGTCTCGTATAACGCCTCGTCGTCGGGCGGCGGGGGCGCTCCGCCCCTCAGCCCCCCACCCTGGCCGCTAGCGCGGCCCGGCGAGGGGGCACGGAGCGCGTGGTGCGGCGGGTAGGGGGCGTGCGCCCCGTGGCCCGAGTGGGCGGCGTGTGGGACGTGTGGCACGTGGGGCGGGGGCGGCGCCCGCTGGGACGGGTGACGGTAGCGCCCGTAGACGAAACGGGCATCCTCTTCGGGCCTACCGCGACACCGACTGCTGCCAATTTAAAATATACTTTTTTTAAATTCGTACATAAGTCCATGAATTTAAAAATCATTGTGGGCTTTAAATCAAAGGCTCCTTCGTAACTATTTTTAAAAATAGGTATCCACTAGGTATTTATTATCGAAATGGACAAGACCTTTAGGAATAAAGAACACAACCACAAAAAGAAGATGAATAATAATTACTTCTTTTTGTGTCGCTGCTAAAGTAAAAAAAGTTAGTTTGCGATTTAAATAAGTTTGTTCAAAATCAGTGGTATTCAGTACCTATTCATCAATTAAATTAAATCAAATACCTACTGCAAATACCTACCCCCGGTACCTATTCAAAAACTAAAATCGAAAAACAATGTGTTGGAAAATCATGTACAGAAATCAATAAAGCCTTACAGTGAAGATAGTTTCAAACATTTCCCGTTCACAATTACCTTTCAATTCAAACTCTGATAACAGCTATAGGTACTGCCCTTTAAATTATATTTGTCCCGTGTATGACCCTTAAACTATTGTGGGATATTAGATTAGTTGGTAAATTGTAAGGTATACCTAATCGTACTTAGTTATTATGTAGGTATTACATATTTATAGATTTGCCCTTTTCCAATATCAAAAACCACCGTTTTAGAGGTAGGTATTCTTATAATTTATACCGATTTATTAAATAATTTATTTATTTAGATCATAATATTATAAAGAGAGTATATTAAAGATAACTGCTTCACTAGACAGAGTCTGTTCCGAAGCGAATAATTGTATAGTTTACATAGTTATTGCATTTTATTATTATAAAATTTATACAAAATAATATACATACGTAGATACTATACAGAAAAAATAAAATGAAAAATAAGAAAAAATAAAAAAATACCAATCTTGACAATAAAAAAAAAACAATATAAAAACCCACCAAAAACACAACATGGAGTAGAAAGACATTTAGTTATATTTTTATTGTTGAAAAATTTGTTTCATTTTCATGTCTACCTACTTCAAGTAGCCAGTTTGTTACTGACATTTTGATTTTTTTAACCCTTTAAGTGCCGATGGCAGTTTCTTATATAATCGCAATGTATGTAAAAAATCATTGCCCAAATTTGGTATTAAATGTAATCTCTCAATTATTTTTGCATACATAAATCTATTTATTAAAATATATTCCAAGTGAATTGTAACAGAAACAGAATTATACGCCTTAATATGAGCACGTACCTAAGTTTATTGAATAATGATTGATTATAATATATATGTACTTGTGGATACTATCATGCGGTTTCTATTTTCAGAACAGACGAAGAGAAATGAAGGTTAGACATTTTTATAGCATTCATCAAATGCTGTGGTTGACCTGTTCTCGTATACTTCTCTTCTTTTTCAAGGCTTCTTATCGCCGTTACCAGTGTTCTTACTCGTATACCTAATTGCGTTGACATATAGGTACTTTTAAATGAAATCGCATTGAGGCGAAATAATAAACAGATATAAACAAATATATAAATTAATATAGGCATAATAGATATCTTATACTAACCCTTGCGATGATTCGCTGCAAGGAGCCGAGTTGTCAAGTCTATAATGTCTATCTGCTTCAGTTTCTGACATCCTGATATCCTCCGATCCACTGGGACTCATGTGCCTGGAGGAGTGGTGTTCCAGCTGCCGGATCAGGTCCTCAAGATTCCGAATCCTGATGGGCCCACACGACGGCGGCACGTCGTCGTCTTCGTCATCCTCGGGACCGTGCCTGTGGTGCATGCCAGAGGGCCCCTCCACCATCACCGTGTGCGTCTGCGGACCCTCGCAGATCTTCTCCTGACTGCTGGACCTCTTGCCGTACTCGTACGATCCGCCGCCGCAGTCTTGTAAGGTCTTTCTCAGAATCTCTTCGCTCAGCAAGCTACTGCTGCCCGACGGGGTGGCGTTGGACCCTCTGTGGGAGGCCGCGTTCCGCAAGGCTTCTAGGATGTCTTCGTGGTAGCCGTTGAGGCTCTTGAGCGTCCTCTCCACTTCCGATATGGTGCCCGCTCCTCCTAATAGCTCCGGACCCATGTTGCTGTCTGACTGCGACATCACCTCCAGGTTGTCCGATTGGGAGTCGTCACCCCATTTCTCTTTGCTGTCTCCCATCACCATTCCATACCCTCCGTGCTTCTTCAATATTCCCTTCTCTGGTTGCTTAGTTAAGTTATTTGGCGCTACGTCTATAAAGGCCACGGTGTCTTCTTCACCTGTCAGAGACAACGCAAATTTAGTTTTATGAAGTTGAACTTCAAGATCTATAGGCAATTTGATATACCTATCATTTAAATTAGCTTTGTAATCATGGAGGAATTTCATTTCTAAGATTTAGAAAAAAAACAGTTGTTCAATTACCACGGCGAATAATTTAGGTTTTGCTAGCTTTAGGCTATAATATGTATTATATCAAGGCTTTAGACAAGGTGACTCTTTGTGTTTGCTCAGACAGTGTATATCTATCTGTTTCTCTTTTCATGGAGTAGGACGATTTGTATTAAATTTGACAAAATTTAAATAAATTATATCAATTGTACACAATATAGATCTATTTAGGTATCCTGATATCCATTCATATAATATTTTTTTTCATAGATGAAAAGTTATGAATTAAAAAGTACGTTTTTCAAGAAAAATATCACTTTGATTTTTTCAAAAAATGGAATTTCTTATGTAGGTACCTATATCCTATAGGAGATTGAGATTCTGATATCAAAATTTAAAATATAATACAAATTAATTAACGATCAATAATTTTAAAATTTAAAAGAATACCATGTACCTGAATGTGTTGGGTCATCTTCACTCCCTGATCCCATGCCTAGCCTTTTCATTTGTTGCATCTTGTGTTCTCTGTTAAAATCATAAATACATAGATTATACTTTTTAATTTCATTCATCAACTGAACAGTTATATTAATATTTACATATTTTAGGTAAAAATAAAAATTAATAAATATGCAAAGCCACAAGTATCTTCATTTTGCATTGCTTTTGAGCAAAATATATAAAATGCTTAAAGAAGATTTGATTAAGTATATCTGCAAAATCATTCCACGAGCGAAACTACGAACTACATGATGATATTTTCTCTAGGAAGCTCAATATGTATGTATGTTATAAAATCGAAAATATTAATTTAAGCCAATAATGATTTTATTGTCATGATGAAAATGATATCTAATATGAGGAATTAGAAATTTAGCATTATAAAAATACAGAAAAAAACAAATAGTACTGCATTTATTAGAGAGAATGTTAAAAATATATATAATTTAAATAAAAAATCCTGTAGTACACATAGAAGAGTTTCTGTAACTCCCGAAATTCATAATATCATTTCTGTAACTAAAATTTATCATGGTTTGTGAATAATAACATTTATTCGGCAAATTCAAAAGAATATAAACACACTTTATTAATTTTAAATGCCTACAATTTCAAAATCAAATTCACATCTTCCATATCTCAAGAGTTCGTTCAAAGTAAAGTTACTTGAAATCTCGTTGGTTGGGTCTTTGCTAATTCTTTGCTTTGCTAATTTGTTACCTATATTTAGTTATTTTCACTATGTAAAAGTATCCTTCCGTCATTCTTTGGTTTATAAAGATTCAAATGATGTCGAGAATTTGTTATGTAATATTTAGTTATTTCCACTATGTAAAAGTATCGTTCGGTCATTCATTGATAAACAAAGATTCAAATTATGTCGAGCATTTGTTACCTATATTTAGTTATTTTCACTATGTAAAAGTATCGTTCGGTCATTCATCGGTAAATAAAGATTCAAATTATGACGAACATTTGTAATATAATGTTTAGTTATTTCCACTATGTAAAAGTATCGGTCGGTCATTCATTGGTAAATAAAGATTCAAATTATGTTGAGCATTTGTTATCTTTATTTAGTTATTTTCACTATGTAAAAATATCGTTCGGTCATTCATTGATAAATAAAGATTCAAATTATGTCGAGCATTTGTTATCTATATTTAGTTATTTTCACTATGTAAAAATATCGTTCGGTCATTCATTGGTATATAAAGATTCAAATTATGACGAGCATTTGTTATATAATGTTTAGTTATTTCCACTATGTAAAAGTATCGTTCGGTCATTCATTGGTAAATAAAGATTCAAATTATGTCGAGTATTTGTTATCTATATTTAGTTATTTTCACTATGTAAAAATATCGTTCGGTCATTCTTTGGTAAAAAAAGAGTAAAATAATATCGAGCATTTGTTATATTTAGTATAAACCTATAATTTAATGAATATTTTGATTTGAAACATAGGTATATATTCTTTCAATTATTTCCAAATAGCTCTACTTATATATTTGTAATAAATTAATACAATCGGATCAAATATGATATTTCATGCACTTACAATCAATAAGGTGAAGGGTTTGTAGTTTCAGAATATATAAAATAAAAATCCTGTCTTATAGACGCACAGTGCTAACTGTATACAGATTTTCGAATTAGACAAAATTATAGCTCTTAATGGATTTACGCTGATTATTGGTATTGAATTGTTTTCAACATACGTAAAAATTGTATCAATATTCAATCGAATTGCTGTCAGTCGAGTATTTGTAGTGAATCATGTCAACGAAAGTCGACAACATTAACAAAATACGTATCTATTATTCCGTTGATATTATGAACTTACTGATATCTTGAGGAGATAGCACCAGGACCCATGTGATTTCCGTGTCGAAACAATACCCTCTGTGAATCTCCTCGGCTGCATGATAAATATGTACATGAAATGTCATAATGTTTTAATTGACAAAGTTACAAATAAAGAAACAATGACACTCACGGACGAGAATCTCAAAAAAAAAACAAAAAAGAAAACATATCACCAACTAAACACCATAAACATATACGGAGGGAAACTAAAAGCATAGATAAAAAGAAAACAGTAAATGTAAATACAAATCGAATGATGACAAATTATCACAAATTGGTTGAGGTATTTTCTAAAAACAAATCGATTCAGTCGTGCATGTGATTAAACAAAACAGCGCAATACACACATACAAATAACTCGATCGGTAGGTGTTTCACATTTAATTCAAACATAATATTATTATGCATTTGTGATGTTTTAAAAGAGTATAATTGAATATAACCATTGTTTGTGTACCGATTATCTGAAGCTATTTATATTTGTATACTAGTTTGACAGCAAAAAGCCGGCGGATGGTGAGATATTCCTAATGAAACTCTGTGGCAAAACTACATTGTGTTCCTTATGTAAGCTCCAGCGGTGTGCGGTTGCTGGAAGTGAAGCTAAGAGTACAATAACAATATAAGTAGATAATAATACTTAATATGGAGAGCTATCCGCCACGCGTCCAAGCAAATTGAATGATAAAACATTTGAAAGCGTAAAATAACATTATAGAGCTTAACGTTACACTTTGCTTCGTTATACTGTACCGTGACGTTTCAATTTACTTAGATTCCGTTGACGACTTTTGAAATGAACTAGGGGTGAATTGGAATTATAAGATAATTAAACAAAAGTCGAATAAATGGCACAACGCAATGAAGCTGTAGCAGAAATAATAACAAATATTTTTATTACAAAATCTAGAGCCAAGGCCCACGTTTAATTGTACCTACGCTTACTTTTATTGCTGTATAAAGCTTACATTTAATTAATTAGATAAGAAATCTTTAGTACTTATAATATGTATGTTCGTTTGGTTCTGTAAGGCTGTAATATTCTTTGCTGTGGGAATTTTTCGAGAGCATTCGTAGACTTGAATTAATGTTAGTTTATGGTAAAATTTTGTACGTATAATAGAAATTATATTTGAGAGAGTGAGAGAGCGAGAGAGAAACAAAATAAAGAAAACTTCTCGACGAAATGAGAGAAAAAATGAATTAGTAAGAGGTTTAATATCGAATTTTTTGTGTCCACGAGGATGATTGTTGAATGAAAGATTAGAATAAAATATGAAAAAGAAGTTTCCGGCATTGACAAACATGCTAAGAGAATCGCTAGGAGAAAAAAGGCTAAGCCCTCTAAGAACATAACTAATGATGTTTCTGCAATACATTACCTAAATGTCGTGGGCATATTGGTGAAGGAATGCATCTTGCTCCCGTCCATCGAGACGTCCTCCTGGGAATGGTTGGATCCCGTGGACCCTCCAGGAAAACTCTTGGCAATTGGCTTCTTAACGTACGGCGGGTCGTATTTCAGTATGGAGCTCTTCCTTCTAGTTGAAAAATTGGATAACACAATAAAAGAAAAATAAAAATGAACACGGCGCCAAACAATATGGGAACGTAAAGTCGGCGGGGATTTGAAAACAAGAATAATGGCAGAAAAGCGAGGAGAAAATAATCAGACGAAAAATAAATCAAAAGAGGGAATACCGGTCCGAATTAGATTCAATTTTTTGCAAAAAGTTTTCAAGGGACATTAAAGATAAGATCTTATTTATATGCACCTAATTATGTATCCACTACCTATATTTGTAGATACTAAAATAACATATTATTGTTATATATTGTTAGCTATCAATTTGCTTTTGACAAATTATTTTGGTATCGAAGAGTTTAGATATATACTGAAATAATTTTTTTAACAACTTTTTGGAATCACTTAGATTAAGTAATATTAATTTATAATAATAACACAGTTGAACATCAAAAAATATATAAGAGAAAATTACGATAATAACTTCCTTAAATATAATATAAATTATTTCAATGTTAGTAATTATATTTTTTTTATATAAAATTGAATGATTGATTATTATTAGTAAACTGTTAAAGTACGTATATTTATTTATGAACCCAGTAGTTAACATTCTACCAAGATGTTGTCAGTGAGTGTATAATACAAAAAACGAACCACATTCAATGCAAATATATTTTACAAAATTTAAGATGTCGAATAGATTTATTGTGTAAAAATTATTTTATCTCTAATCAGATGTAGAGATTATTTATTAAACAGGCACACATAAAATGCATGCTTATCTAAAAATAAATAAATTAATAATAAATGGCAAAGTTGTATAAAAAAGCGAACGTTCCCAGAATTTTAAATGTTGAAATTTAAATCATTTCATTAATCCAGAATTTTAAAGTATTTATCGACTTTTTTCATACTGATTTTTTTTACGTTAAAAACTGTTAAAATATTTAAGCTTTTGTGTTGCTTTGCTGTATCAATTAAAAAATAGAAATTCGGGTGTCATAAATATGAAATTATAAAAGAATCACAATAATCAAATATCAAAATATATTTGCAATAGATAAAAATAATGTATTTTACATAGAACTCTAATTTTATAGAAAAAGTTTTTTTTTCAAATTCATGACACCTTTCATTGTTGCGTGATAATTTAATAGGAATAGCTTTGATCAGTGTTCAAAAATATGTTTTATTACATCAAAATATTGTAGCAAATAAGTCTTATTTTTTTATTTAAATTAATTGATTTTTTTGATGTAATTAAACTATTTAAGATTTGTGTTAGTTAAAAGGTGACAGTTTACAATCACAGCTCAACATGATTGGATTGTTGAGTGTACAACAGTATCGTTGATATGCTGTGTAATTTCAAATAATAATAATTTATACGTTTGTTTTAAAAACGTTACACAATGTATTTTGATGAATGGTACCTAATTGGGTTGTCAGAGAAACTAATTAAAAAAATACTTTAAACTTATTAAACCAAAGAATTTTACAATAAAAATGATGAATTTTAAATAATATAACTGAATTGAACATATATTCAAATATAATAGTTAAATTACGAGTGAAATACAGTTGGGTTAAGTTAAATATAAAATACAAGATTTGTAATTAATTTATAAAATACGAAAGTTTAATTCGATGACAATATATGTATTGAGTTTAATTGTTGAATACATCGGGAATGTTATTTTTGTTAATAAATTATTTTGATCGAGACTCGACAAAAACACACAAGTGTTTTAAAAAACCAAATTCATCATAATACATTGTGTAAAATAAATAGATACTTACTCACTGAAAAAAAAATAAGAATCAAATAAAATATACTGAAAATGCCAATTAACAGCGACACAAGCGAGGGGTCAAATTGCATACATATTTAAACATTTCACAAGAGAACTCAAGTTCAATTATTTTTACATGCAAAATGAACAATCAACATACACTGTTATATATATTATATAATATATAATAATAGAGGTCTACTCCAACGGTTACAAGAAGTATATGAGGAGTTACAAGGAATTTACTTTAACTATAAATATAATTCACGATACGTGTTATGCACATCAACAATATTAATTTTCTACACACCAAATATTTTTTAACTATAAACAGTGCCAAATGGATAACTATGTAATATAATTTTGAAGTTTCAGTATATTTGTTAAGATACATGAACTGAAATTCATTGACAGTAAAATATAATATATAGCATGTGTGTACCCGGGCCACAAATGCACGAACGATTCAATTTTAAAACAACATTCGTTGGGTGAACAAAAGTATGTATTATTAATAAATTGTTAACATAGTTCGAATTTAATGATGAATTTTAGTTCATGTTTAAAATATATACCGTACAGTTCAATTTTCATTTAAATAAGAACAAATAATATATATTAGCTGCGTCGAACAGATGGCAGATTTTCACAGACATACTATTGAAGAATATTATACTCTATAGACTGCAAATAAAAAGATGATGAATAATGGAGGGTTATGCTAAACTACGCGAGCTGTGGTCGTCTGTGGTTGTATTTGAGTATTATGTATTTTGGTCAATTATATACCTATTTCAAATTGTCTCATTTGTTGGTGAATTATTGCTGTACCCAAATTAATATTCAATTGATGTATTGTGGTTCTTGGATGCAAAATTCAATTCAATTGTTTTATGCGTGGGTTGAATTTGATGGAAATTTGTGGGTCGAGATAAGAATCAATGGTAGATGAGTTATGATTGTTTTGTTGTGTGTTATATTTTAGTTAAATGTATCGTGAATGGGTATTTACTTTAGAAAGTGGATTAAGTTGGTTTAAATGGATAGAATCATTATTAATCTCTGTCAATAGTAATTGATGATGTGAAAGTCTGCAAAAAAGCCGTGAATGATGCAAATTGCAAAGTTTTTAATAAACGGTTCCAACACCAGATCAGATTGAAGCGAAAAAGAGACGCGAATGTCAAAATGTAAAAGTCGTTCGAATTCAGAGTGAACCGTAGATTGTTGAAAACTTTGCACAAGCACTTCTAGGTGAACGCCATCTAAACAATGAGCTAAAACAGATATAAAAAGGAGAAAAAAAGTGTCGAAGGAAACTAAGTAGAAATAATACCAGGGACAATAATAAAAATCGTGTGAAAACTACCTTCGGTCTGTTTTCTGCTCACTAACCTTAGGCACAGGGAGAAGTTTTTGTGTACTACGACTGACCTGTAGCAGAGAGCCATCAGAGCAAATGTAATGAAAACACCCCCTACCACGGACATAAGCATTCCAACTAGAAACACCGTGTTAGAGCCATGATAGTTCTCTGCAAAGTTGGGAAGAGCGGGATGGCGCGGCGGCAGCGGAAACAAGAGAAAAGGACAGGTTCATCAGGCGCGCGACTAGACATTGTATTCTACATATTATGTTCTCGATATTGAGAACATTGCTATTTCACTTATGTATACAGATACTTCTGGCATCAGAATATTATTATAACGGTAGCTAATTGTCACCAATAACCTGTAAAACAACTTTAAGGTGGTCTGGAAGCCTATACAAAAATCCGTCTTACTGTTAAAAGTCTTATAAATTATTACGATAACATGAGAGTTTCAGAGCCGTTAAACTCGGCACCAATATTTAAACAACAAATCTGCGACGAAACCTGAAACAATAAAGCCGCAGAAGCGGCAACTTCGAGCAGACGGATTTTCGTTTAGAGTCTCCATATAAGTAAGATATCCGGAACTAGTTAACATCTAAGTATCCAAGTTTTGCGTTATAGAAGGCCGATATTGTGTTAGTCGTATTGGAACATAAACTAATATAGGTACTTATAATACATCAAGGGATAAACTTATATGTGACATACGTAATATTTAAATTTGTCGATCCATTGACAGTTACAACACCAATTTTTCAAGATGCCACAACAACAACAGCGATAACTCTAAACAAAAATCCGCTAGCTTCCAGTTTATAAAACTACATAAAATAAAGCACATATTGCATATAGGCATACATATAGAGTGATACATTTACATAGGTATAGAAGAAGGAAATATTTTATAAAATATAAAACTGTACTCATTAACAAACTCAACATAAACAATAATAACTGAAAGATTGAAAGAAAGTGGTGGGGGTAGGGGACATTATTTATATAATAAATATGCATCTCGAAGTGAAACATCAATAATAATAAATTATTGATCGAAATCATGGAATAGATCGGATGTAAGAAATCAAATTCAGCAATTATTATTACGTTTAAACTAAGACAGGCAACCAATATAATTTATGTAATAGAAGGTGATCAATTGAAGGGGCATGCTTCAACTAATAAGGAATCCGAGCAAATCCATGGTTTCGTCTTAAAACACCAAGAATTAAGTGAATCATTTGCAGCCATTCACGAAACATTAGCGTAACAACATCCAATTCAGCAGACTGACACCATCCGGGTAGTTTTTATCGAAGAAGATTTTGAAACACAACTATCGGTATTATTTGACTATTACGTCGCGACTGCTCGTTGGCATCTTGCGGTTGTTATTATCGCAGTGTTCTCAGCTTTAGTCCCACCGTTACAGTACCTGTAGCAAACTGCCATTAATGCAAAACATATGAAGACACCCTTCACAACAGCTACCAGTATGAAGACCATTGTCACTGTGCTCAGTTTGTTACTGCTGTCATTTCCTGAAAACAGGCGGCACCAATATGTTAAAATCTAAATGCTTACACACACACGCCAAATAAACATTGGTAAGATACTATGGACATGACATACAAACACTGAACACAAAAATAACAATTTCCGTTTCAAAGATTAAACTTATCCTAGCCCAAAATCAAGGTGGCATGATCCCTCCAAAGACGGAATAAGATAAAAAGTTTAACATTAAGTATATAATTAACAACCAAAGAATGAAAGTACCACTATATTATGGGGTCAGAAAGATCGTTACTAGATTTCACTGTTTACAGTTTATTAAGTAGATAATACAAATACATATTGAAATTCCTTTTCCTAGGAACTCGAATACAGTGATTCTCATTGACATACATGATTGTTACATAAATATATCTCTGGTATGTCTTGCAACAGTGATACTGCGATGACTTCCAAATGACATCGGTTGAAAACTTGATCCTGTTCGTGGAATGAGTGTGGTATATAACGTACATTCGATTCATTTGGAAGAAGTAATTCATTTTACTTTTTCATCATATCTTGTATTCAGGTATTTGAAACCATGCTGCTACTTTAGTTTTATTTTTTAGAAGTAAAAAAAATATACTCAATTTTCAAAGGACCATGCATTTTTTCACTTAAACTACCCAGGAAATCACAAAAGACTCGGTATTTTTTTACAAATTCAAACGTTTTATACTTTGGAATAATTTTTTTAGTTATTTGGTTGGAGATCTCCATTGTCAATTACCATATGAGGCAGGTACTAAATTCTATGAAAGGATTATCAATCTTTAGGATGGAATTGAAAATTTTGGTTTGTTTAAACGTTTTAGAGAAAGCACGAGAAAAAAAAAATGATTGGATAAAAGAGGTTTTGATCGTGAGTCCAAAAGAAACTCTTTCGGATGATGTAAAACAGTTAATTTCGTTTATCGCGGATGTGGATCGTATATGTACATTTACCCTTTGACGGTTTAAAAAGAATCTAAAATCACAAAAAGGACCATCGCCGAATGTAATTCTTTTGTGAATAGCTAACAAGAAACGAAGGACATCAAAGCGGCGGATGGATAAACTTTTGAAGAATGTCAACGGATGGATTATTTCGACAACGTTGTCAAATACACCCCGTTATTTTATTTCCGACAAAATCGAAGGTGAAATAGAATATTGATACACAGCAGATATTCATCAACTTCCGGTTGGTTTTGGAGATGGAAGAGTAAAGGGTCGGTATCAATTCATTACTTTATTTACGACGCGAATACTGTCGAGATTTAAAGAACATATTTTTATTACACCCATTTTCTTAACTTCACCGGTCTGTCTGTACTGGAATTTTGCAAGGACCATTTAGAGCCCTGAAACTTTCATAATTTGAGTATTCCCGACGACAATGCTTGTTAAAAATGTTTCCAGCTTGATTCATTTGATATTTTGATAATATTGAACAATTTTGTATTTGTGGACTTGAAATGTGACTGCTATACTTACATTTTGCATAATTTTCAGGCATTATTTATATCGTTATTAGACCGATATCAGTGTTCTTCTTTTAAAATTTGTCAAACCGAATTTGAATGTTATAAAATATATGTCTTATTTTTCTTTTTCAGCCTATTAGACATCCTACATTTGCTTCTATGTCGCTCTGTCCTGTGCATAGCATATCCTTATATTACCTTGTGGCGGAACATCCCTAACTACATAGCATAGCTGCCAACGTAAGCGGAAGATATATGTAAACAGTTGTCCCCACCTACGCTAATCATTCAGAATTATTTCCAGTGCCGTGGCTTGACGTATCGCGAATTCTCCTCGACATTCTAATTCTGTATTAATTAAATATCATCATTATTAAACAACTAAAATGTAAAACATTAATTGAAATAAATACTTGCCAGAGTGAGTATCTACTATCTTTCATTATATAAATTATCAGTTGCCTCAATATTTATTGTCTGTAGTATATCTAATATAGAGAGATGAGTTTTCCAATACTTTTGAATACGCAAATAATCTTTTGATAAAAATTATAATTGACAACAATCTTATAATTTAAAAATATCACCATATAACCTATTTATTTATTATTTCTCGGGCAACTAAATGAATCATCATCTCACAGATCCAGACTGAAAACACAATTAGAAACTGTGTCACCATCACTGAACTGAGCCACGAAGGCCGACAATTGCGTAGCATATTGTTTGATATCATCTCTCCATATCAGCTGTGGTCGCCCCACATCTCATTGTCAACGAATATAAATAATCTTATCAATTATAGCTATTAAAAAAACTTATACTTAACAGGGACTCAAATTCATTCCTAGAGATGAATTATTTATAGCGAGAGATTAGACGCATTTATAGTTCGTATACCTACTACTAATTGAATCCAGAGTGTAATCTTAGGTTTGATGTTTTTTTGTAAATTAAGGATTTCGTTCATCATGCGCTGATATTGAATATCCGGCCCAAGGTATTTAATATTTGAACGTGGATGAATGTGGCTTTTTCTCTTTTAGGAATAACCGAGGCTTACGCCATATCTTAAAGATAGACGGTGTTATATGTGATCCTGTCAATAGATGCCAGTAATAGTATTAAGTATAATGATGGGAACCGCATTGTTATCTAGTTTTCAAAGGAATTATTGATTTTGTATTATTTAAAGATTGCGATTTATGGACGTATATATTATTGAGTCTTTGTAATTAAATTAAAAAGGGGAGATAAATTCATCTTATTTACAGTTTAAAATGTTATAAGTTCATACGTTTGTAGTAGGTAAGTGAAAAATCAATGTTTTAAAATATAAATATTACTAGCCAAGTTTGAAATCTGAAGTTCAGTAGGTATATATTGATAGTCTTTGATGAAATATTGAAACATTGCGTATCACAGAATACTTGTGGAGAAAGGAATTAGACAGGGTCGATAAAACAGAATTCATGAAAAGTTTCTTAAAATAAAACTTTTCTTTGTAATTGTAGAGAGATTTTTTTTATGAGCACAATAACATTTGTATTTCTAAGGTAACATGAATTACGTTGAAGCAATTTTTAATGAATTAATGTGGTACAAATCACGATTGATATTATTCACAAGTATTTTCCGTTTTATTCAAAACAATATCGCATTTATTGTACAATTAATATGACAAATTAATTTTGTACTGTTTCTTAATTTGTATAGTTCATATTATCAAAGTTTATGTGATTCTATTGTGATAATTAAAATGTCTATTTGTCGATAAATCAAATGTAATCAAAAACTTTTGATAAACTAACTCTTCTACTTACAACAAGAGCTGTTGAGTTTCATTTTGATGAAATACCTTATGTAGGCATGGCTTTGATTTAAATAGTCTTGTCATAAAGTTTTGTGTGTTGTCTATTCTGTTTCGAGAAACATAGAATCTCAAAAAAATAGGTTAATAAATAGTAATATTACTATTTATTTACGTATGATTTTTGTGATGTTATACTTATTATTGTATAGAGCTATACCTATATCTCGAATATAAATCGTACAAATAGATTTTCATATAATATACATACTAAAAGTCGCAGTTTTTGTATGATTTTTGTATGGCAAATTTTGTATGAATCGAAATGAGGATTTTTTCTGCGGGACTTTTGACAACAAGGCTGGCAGACCACATCGTTTTTCTATAGAGAATAACGACTCATGTGAATTGTTTTCGGATTAATTTGTCGAAAAAAAACGCCTTTTCATTAATAATTAGTGAACAGTTATCTAGGAAGTGTTGAAATGTATCGAAAACTGCAATATGTTGCCAACCAAAACGTCAAACGCGCGATATGCCATGACTCACTTATTACATGGAGTGTACTCCATCTAGTATTTATTTTTTTATTTATTCTTTCTTTCTCACAATACATGCATATATTTAAATTGATCAACAACGCCCCACTAGGTATTACCTGTTCTGGGGCTGCTGTTAGGTATATTACAGTATCGTCAATTTGAAATATATACAGCAATATAATTTACACATCATAAATATAAACACAAAATACAAAACAAAGATAACAATATAATTTAAAAGTACAACATAATTTTAAAAAAGTATCATAATTATTTAAAAACATTAATAGATTCACATTATGAACTCACAGAATAAAAAACAACCGAATATAATAAGTGTAGTAAGACATATTAGGGGTCGGAGGCTATGGGTGAATACTATCCTCTGCATAGTGTCTGCCTTTTACTAATAGCCATTCCTTTATTTTAGTTTTAAAGGAATGACTATTTTTTGTATATTACATATATGAAAATCTATGATCGTATAAAATACAGTTTTTTTTCATTCAAATGTATGAAGGTATTTGATCAAATAAGGCTCGCATAAAATAAACTTGGTGAATATTCCTATCCGTTAGTGAAATGGTTGGAGCAAACTTCGACCCGCTATCAGACTAGGTACTCATCTAGAAAACCGTTTACTCCAAGGGGAAAAGTTCTGCCATCGTTTTTGAGTGCATTGTTCAGATTCATCCATCTACCGCCGAACCTTCACTATTCCAAGAAATTTACGGCTTTAATTAAGAGACGTTTTAGAAAATTATGAACAAAAATAGTTTGATTATACCTACTTCTGAAAAGGTATTTTTGCTGTATTTAGGTTTTCAGAAGAAACTGGTTTAGAAAAAAAATACGGTAGATACATAGGTTTTCTCATTTATAGATTTCTTAAATCACTAAAATAACAGTAATTGTCGATTCAATAACAATTATAGATTCTAAAATCACTAAAATAACAGTAACTGTCGATTCAATAACAATTATAGATTCTAAAATCACTAAAATAACAGTAATTGTCGATTCAATAACAATTATAGATTTTGAAATAACAATTGTCGACCGCCGTGGTACAGTTTGTAAGCCATTTGGCCACCGTGCGGGCGTCCTGGGTTCGATCCCAGCAGAGGAGAAATTGATTTAAATTTATTTCTGACGCAAATATTGCTTCTCTGGGCTGGAAACATAGGTTAGTTGGAAAAAAAATGCCATACCTAGGGCAATAATCTCGCCACTTGCGCGGGGTGCAAAGAAGTGTTGATTATTATTAAAAATTAATTGTTTTTTTTTGCATAAATGGAAGATGCATTATCAATATTTCTTTCGCAATCTAACAATTTGGATTCCATTTTTTGTAAGTCTATGAATTATAGTTTAAATTAAAAATTCAAAGAGTTTATGTATGCGACGATGGAATTCTATAAACAAAACGCTTTCTCAATTACTAAAACCAAAAGTTTGATTTTATTTTACTGCTTTGAGGCACCGAATTAGAATAGTGTTTCCACTCTCTTCTATTATTATCATCGTTTTCGTGTGTTCCGTATGAGCCGGGTAATCGAAAATACAACAGGCAAAATAGCATCTCACGAAGAACAGCAAAAGGTTCACTGCCCGTTCAAAATGTTGCCTTTTTGAGTGAGACGAGACCTGTGTGTGGGCATACACGCATGTGTCGTGTTTTCTGAGGTAATTCACATCCGCACACATTTCGATGGTCATCCCACACTGTGGCATATTTATTGCATTATTTATTAATTAAACATAGCAATATCACTTTTTTGTTCGTATTATAAATATCCTCCTCATTAATAGGCACTAGGCACACAATATAGGTTGATGATCTTGGACACGGAAAGTAAGTAAGTAACCTCACTAGGCACTAGGCACACAATATAGGTTGATGATCTTGGACACGGAAAGTAAGTAAGTAACCTCACTAGGCACTAGGCACACAATATAGGTTGATGATCTTGGACACGGAAAGTAAGTAAGTAACCTCACTAGGCACTAGGCACACAATATAGGTTGATGATCTTGGACACGGAAAGTAAGTAAGTAACCTCACTAGGCACTAGGCACACAATATAGGTTGATGATCTTGGACACGGAAAGTAAGTAAGTAACCTCACTAGGCACTAGGCACACAATATAGGTTGATGATCTTGGACACGGAAAGTAAGTAATTAACCTCACTAGGCATCCCATCTTGGGAAGAAAGATGGGACTGAACAATCACCAACCAAGTGGATCCAATAACCCGAGTACTTGCATGGGTTTGACCTGCCACGTAAAACATGAGTGCAGCAAAAATGGATAAGAACATAGCAAGGCTGTTGTAATTATCTGGAGATGGGGGAAGAGAGAGAACCCAGATTGTGAATGTGGGGCCGAGCAGACAGTAAAGCATATGGTGTAGGACTGCCGTCGCAGGAAATTCAATGGTACCTTCCGGGATATCCATGATGTGGGACCGGAGGCGGTGAATTGGCTGACAAAACTGGAACCAAGGCTGTAAATCTTGGACGCTGCCCATATTGCCCTAAAAGATACCGAGGTGGCCTTGATGATATATCTGGATGTAGGTACTAGGTTGCGGCCATAGGCCTTGATGATATGTCTGGATGTAGGTACTGGGGCTAGGTTGCGGCCATAGGGGCCTAGCCAGTAAAGTTGAGGGTGGCAGCCCCACCCTAGGATTCTGGGCAACAGGTCAGTGCCCTCTTCAATTCTTACTTATGGAAGAGCAGGGCATACGCCTTAATGCCTCGCTCGGCGGTGACTCATCAAACGTGGCGATGAGTAAGTCTGCATCATCGGGCGATGGAAATCGAAGCACTGAAAGTACTGTCCGTTGGTGTACCTGAAATTCGCCAACATGAGTACTAAGGGGTGGAGGAGCCCCCCGTGATGATTGGTCGGCACGACCCACTTGGCGGTACCCGAGTTGATGACGAGACAGGTGCAGCTGACGCTGCGCCTGGTTTGGAAACCGAAGAACTGAAAGTACTACGGGCGTGGCGAAGGCTCCCTGTGGCAGTCTGTTGTTCGTGGAGCTGCTGGGAAGGTAACCCCTGATATGATTCACGGGCCTTCACGAGTGTGGTTGGACTCTTAGTGGCAGTGGTATGAAATATGCATGGTGGTAGTTCTTGTTTCGTCCGACGAGCAGCCGCTCCGGGGATGAACAGAACACTTAGTTCTATAACGTTCCCTAAGGAGTGGGGTAGGTGACTGCGACTTTCCTCTTGGATGTAGGTACATATTATGAAGGTATTTGTATTTATTTTGGAAATTGAATATTTAAATATAAATGATAGTCATCTTTTGCTGGATAAACAAAGGAAGATGATACAAAATAGAATATCCATATAAAATAATGTATACCTAAAATTGGACATTCTGTTCATCAGGCTTAAATAAACTATGTAGATATTATATTGTTTCTCTAATATTAACGGAATGACATAGTGAATTGATAATGGGAATTAAACAATGTGTAGATATATTTGATATTATAAGAGAATATAAATTCATATTGGGAAAATACAAAAGACTCCTCTCCTGGGTATAATACGATTGAAACCTGAGATTGGATCAATAAACTGTCACTCCATTTTGGATGTATCTCTGGGCTCAGTTACTATTATACCTACAGATAAAATCGCGCCTTCACAACGATAATGACCTAAATGAAACAAGATAATTTATTTTTAGATGGGTAGCGGTTAGCGCGCTGGGTTAGTAATTCAGTGGTCGCGATTCGAATCCTAACATGACCGATTTCGTTCAACTATAGCGCAAGCATTATTGCTTAGTTTAGGGAATGTATGAGGATGTATATGTACTTATCACAAGGGCATACATATTCTTTCTTTAAAAAAAACTGTATTTTCCAACATTTATTACTTTGTATCATAACAGTCTATTACTGTTGATATACCTACCTATAATAATAAGGGGTGATTTTATTATTTATTTAGTTTAAAAGGCAAACGAACTAATTTTTCTTAAAAAAATAATTATATTTCTTTAATATTTGAAAGGTAACGTTATGGCGTCATTATAAATTATTTATAATATCTAAAATTACTTTGTTTGCACCACTTACAAGGTCTAACGTCAACCAGTTTCGAACGTTCTCTTTTTTAAGGGCTTATTCAGCCGAAACGATCATCTTGCAAAAACTAAAAATATATATTGTATCGTTTTTTATGTTTATTTTATAAAGATACCAAGAATAAACTATATTGAAAAAAAAAAACAATTTACATAGTATGAATTATAAAAACAAGAACATATTCATATTCATTCCAATATCCATACACAGAAAACATAGGAAGCACACAATATTTATTTTTTTCTTTATGTATTCAATACATAGCCGACGAAAAAACACAGTGTATTCGATTTAAAATATCCCTAAAAAGTTAATTTATTTTTATTTTGATACCTAGGTATACGACGTTAAAAATTATATTTTTTTCAACTTTGTATAAATATGTATCAAGGATTTTGAAAACTCTCTAAATTAATACTTTTAACTAGGATTGAAACATTAGGGAAAAATCATATTTTTTAAATTTAATTAGGTACATCTGGCGTTTTTTTTACAAATCTAAGTAAGTATGCCATTATTTATCTGAAGGTACGTTTTGTATTCACAGTATAAAACACATTATCGGAAATTCGTGATTAAAAATAAACATTCGAAGTATCTCCGTCGAGGAATACCTGAATAATAATAATTGTTTTAATTTCTTCACAAAGGTGGGGTAAGCAGAAAAAAAGTGTAATTAGCAATTATTAAGGAATGAGAAGATGTTTTGCTACAGTTGAAAATTGTTCATTATGATGGAATGGGAGGAGAGAAATGGATCTTTCATAATGAATATTCATTTTCTCGTATTTTTTTTCAGGTTCTCCTTTGACGCTAAGTGATATTTTTTCGATAAAAAATACCGTTATTGAAAATGAATTCTTTTAAATAAATGTTTAAACCAATATTGTTGTAGACACTCAATAGTAAAAAAATGAATAAAGCCTTCCACGCTTGTAATTATACAGAATTAAATTTTTGTTAGAAAAATAAAACAAATATTCGTTACATTTCATCAAAACAAGAATTATACTTTTAGACAATTAAACCGCATACACAAATATATGTTAGAGTGCTCGTTGCAAACCAATCATAGGATTGTGACCAGGAAAAAGAAGAAGAAAAAATATAGGCAGAGTGGAGTTTTTCGTATTACCTAATCCGCCAGGAAAATTGCGTAATAGTGTGTATTTAAGAAAGATCAAAAACATTTATTATTTTGATTTTTAAATTGTATTAACTGCGAGGCACCGGCTTAGAATAGTGCTTCCAATCTTTTCTATTATCATAATTTTTGGGTCCCGTATTAAGAGCCGTATAATCGAAAATACAACAGGCAAAATAACATTTCACATAGTTCAGCAATGAGGTTCACCACCCATTGTTGGCTTTTAGGCGAGACTAGACTAGTGTGTGGGCATACACGCATGTGCTGTGCTTCCTTTGCTCACACGCATACCTGTCGCTGGTAACCCCACATTGTAGGATTTGCCGTATATATGTAAATGATTTGTGCCAGAGCGGTTTGGAGTTCAAAACAAAATTCACAGGGTTTAATTTTAAACGACAGCATTATAATATAATCGATCTTTTTTGTTTTTAATAAAAAGTAATACATTCTTATTTTCCCGCCAAACTGCAAAGCAGTTTTTTGGCAGTATCTAGCAGCATTATAGAATCAGTCACAGATGAGGATATTTATTTATAATATCCTAACAATAATATTGTGGAACCACGGCGCCTGGTGAATATGCGACCAATCAGAAATGTCTATTACCCGATAGCGACGGCTGAGCCAATAAACGAGCGTAGAAGATTCCAGAAAACGGCGCGCAGCGTCAAGAGGCGATATAGAGGCGATCAGAAGTACGCCAGCTATTGTCAAATCAAACTCTCCCTCGTATCATATATTATATGTTAAATATTTAACTTATCTTTGTGAAAACTTATTGTAAATGTTCTAAGAAAAATATACTGTAATTAATCTTAGTTATTTTTTATATCCCTCTATTCTACCAATAGAATCTGGTATCTTTTATACATGTTTCGGCATAATGTAGTTTCATCTTGTTGACTGGATTGAACCTGCATACTGGGGAATCAAACCCAAGCAAAGTTAATTTGAGTCGATTCACTCAATACTTAGTAATAATATTATATATTTCACACAGTATACCATAATATAATGTTCTACATATTGATGCATACTAGTTGATCAACCAGCGATAGGTGTGCGGGTGTGCATAACTTTATAAAAGAAACCACGAAACATGCGTGTATCCCCACACACCCACAAATCATTCACAATTGGTGGTGAATCTCTTTGTTTTGATTCCATTGCTTGACCGGACTTGCCCCCCCCCGTTGTATTTTCGATTACCCGGCTTACCTCACAGAATAAGTTTATCTCGTGGATCTTCGAAATGAGAAATTTGGCATAGTACCCGTTTCTTGCCCAAGAAGCTACACAAATTGAAATACTTGCATTAGGTTATTTTTTTTGCATTTTACGTCAATACGATTATATCTATTTTGTTATTTTTCAAAAAACTCTTTCGAGTCTTGCGGTTATGAAAGACATTATAAATATTTATGATGAGGTGAAGTAATAATTACAGATGTCGAGTGATAAGGATTTAATTAAGAAATGAGAATGTAAAAGAGAGTTTCATCAAAATTCTCCAGTCTGGTCTCTACCATGGTCTCTCAACGACCTCTTGAAAGCTTGCTAGCTTGCATATTAAACACGGCTCGTTCTAAAGTCTATTGTTTTCAGGATTAACGAGAAGAATGTTAATTTCGCAAAAAAATGAGTTAAAACAAATTGAAATTGCCCTTTGAGATATTATTTTTTTTTGAAGAAAATTTTCGCTGCAATATTCTCATTGCATAATTATTTGAGATTTCATTAAAAATAAGATTTTTGAAATTAACACGTAGTTGGTTCGAAGTCTTTTGTGATTTTACTGTGAACCAAACGAAGCAAAATGAATATTTCATTTCAAGATTTTTTGATAAATTATTAATGCAATAAATTTTAGACAGTCAAAATAATATAGTTTGTTTACTGGTTATGGACACATGTTCCATTTCCAAAATTATAAACCTACCTATCACAATAATTTTAACATTTCTGTATGCACTACGTAACAATCAATCAATCAGATCCACACAATCAGATCCACAAAATCAGATCCACACAATCAGATCCACTGCGTCATGGAAAGAATTAGTGAAGGGTGCGTTTATATTAATTTATTAAATGACTGTATGCTTAGCAGAAATTTGTAAAAAAAAATTCATCAAGAATTAGGTATTTGAATGTGATTTGTTATTAAATCGCATTTCTAAAAAGGTTTGTAAAAAGATTTTATAAATTTGATAAAAAAAAAAAATATCTAATAATCACAGGTTGAGACGAAGCAACATGAAAAATTGAAATATTTATAAAATTCTTAAATTGGTAAATTAGACTTTATTTTCTTTTGTCGAAAAATATGACCATATTGAACTGATGAATGTATTTTTTAACGTTATTAATATATTGGACATATTTTGTGAAATGTGAAGTACTATTTGTTGCAACTGCTGGAATAAAGCACGATATATGAAAAAACACCTTTTTGTTGAAGAATTTTATTTTTTTAACAGTTTTTAGGAAGTAGGTATGAGATCTCTCCTTGAACCGAAATTCGTCAGAAGACGGCATTCAAAAAGAAAATAACGATAATAATACAGTAAAAAATATATTACAATAAAAATAACGATGCACTCTGTTCATCGCTGTTTTTAAGCAGTAGGGACTGAATTATTTTAATATGTCTATAATAATAAAAAATAATCTTTAAATTTTTCAAAATGTAAATTTCATCATCAAAATACTACTCAAGTTCGCCATGAATTAATCATTTTTAACGATTCACGTATTTTTCTGTTTTATGACTGATAATTAAATATGAGAAGTATTGTTTCAAAAATACCGTTTTTATTATTTACTACCTATTGTTATTGCGTATATTATTTTAGGGAATGGAGATTTTTTTGGTTTTACTATGAAAAACACAGAGTTTATTCGCGTTATATTTTGTTATTCCATAATAATGGTTAAGGAAGGAGATTTTACAGACGAAATATATGCGCTAAATTTAAATTTAAATGTCACTATTTATTTTATGCTCTTTTTACAGTTATGGCGTTGTTGAGAAATAAACTTCTTACAAAAAACTAAGATAAAAAATGTTTACAAAATAAAATAAGAGACGCAGTGAAAGTTTGTTTTCTTTACTACCAACCATTTTATATTTATTTTATTTTTGTATCGGTTCTCGGGCAATTAATTGGAAGGTATTAAGTATATATTTAACATGCACCCATATTTTGGAGACTTAAAATCTCACAATAACATAACTACATTTCTAATGAAAATTGAACCTAAGACTTTTTACCAAGGAGTAAAAAGACTCAGCCGACATTTATATTTAAGAAAACTAATTTAAAATATGTAATAATGTGAAGTGGAGCTGGGCAAGGCATATCGCCTGAACCACGGACTCCAGATGGACTAAAAAAGTGCTGGAATGACGACCTAGAACGGGCAAGATAAGTGTTGGAAGGCCTCTAACCAGGTGGTCAGACGATATCAGAAGAGTAGCTGGAGGCGGATGGATGCGGTCTGCCCAGGATAGGGAGTTGTGGAGGTCTCAGGGAGAGGCCTATGTCCATTACTGGACGAAAGAGGGCTGACAAAGAAGAATAATGTTTTGAAAATATATATTTTGGAAGCCATTCTGAATAATAATATACTTAGGTACCTCTTCATATTTTCGAATAAAAATAAATTTACGAGTACAGAATATTTTAAAAAAATTATCAGAATTAAAATTTCATCCTCATTATCAAACTCAACACTTAATATACTGCACACATTTATATATACAATTTCACACATCATTCACACAATATCTCACCATAATATGTCTATTCCTAACTTATCTTAATATACTACAATAACTCCAGTGACAACCTGTAATTGGCTTTAATATTACTCAAATCATCTTATTTTATATAATTTATTATACGCTGTATGTTGTCCTCTAAATAAATAAATAAATACTAGAGGAATTTGTGATATAATCTATAGAAAATGGGAGATCTCCAACTAGGCTTGATAACTCATCTTTAAACCAATTATAGAAAATATATTATATCGAGAAGAAACTTATGTATATATAGGTAAACCATAAAATAACATTTCTTGGAAAAAACATAATGGTAGTTATTATAAATTCATAAAATTACATTTTCAGGGAAGTAAAATATTATTTTGATTAATTAAATTAAGTGGATACTTTTACCATTGTTTATCCAACACCAATATTGTAAATAAGTCAGATGTAATATCAAATACGGATATCAAACAATATGAACAAAATATATATTTTCCTTCTAAAGTAATACTCTAACTAAGAACATAAGTCCTTTGATAAAATTACAGTCATGAAATTCACGAATATGTATTAAATTATTATGATTTTACATAATTTCTCATATTTCATTAAAAAAATATACAAAATATTTCGTGATTATAAAATTTTAATTCAGTAGGTAACGTATTTTTGTCAACAAAAAAAAGATTTTCAAGTTTTTTTTATTTCATAGGCACCATAGTGTGTCACCATTCTGATGATGCTCAGCATCGTGCGATACCGGTGAATGGGAGTCGCGTTTGCGAAAAATTTAAATAGAACATTTCATAATTCTAGTTGATAGTGTATTGTGTTTACCATTTGCCACATGAAACTCTGAAGGTACATACTACAAATTGTGTGAATATATATTGTCTATACTTGAATCTTTCAAAAAAACATTTCTAAATTCGAAACCTTTATTATTAAGTATTAAAAGTCTCAATCCTGCGGATTGGTTTGCAGAAAAAGTCTACATCTCGCTTTCCATTTCTCTCTATCTTCTGCAGCCCTCTTCAGCTCAATATATGTAGCGCAGTTCATGTCCTCGCACATCTGGGCCAAATACTCCCGTCGGGGGCGCCCCCTGTGGTTTGTCTCCTCAACCATTCCATCCATTAGGTCATGTAGGAGACCCTCGTGGCGCAAGATGTGACCAACCCAGCGGGCACGTCTCTCGGAGATGGTTTTGAGTAGGTGCCTCCCTTCTTCAACTCTACTGAGAACCTCGGCATTCGTGATATGGTCCCTCTAGGAAATTCCCAGTATACTTCTGTAACTCCACTTCTCGAAAGCCTCTAGTCTATTTCTGTCTCTTTCGGTAAGACACCATGTCTCACAGCCATACATCAGTATGCTCCACACGTATGTTTTTGTATGTCTCTTACGGAGCTTCAAGTCTAAGTTGTTAGACTCAAGGATCTTCGACTTCTTGTTGAAAGCCAGCCTAGCCTTTATAAATGGATTTATTTGAATTTCATGACCATGGTTTAAGAGTCTTTGGCCAATGTGATTAGTTGTAGAAAAATAATATACTGAACAAAGTTGAAACCAAAAATATTCTACTAAAATAAACATTTATCAACTTAAAATGAGATCTGGGTTATGAGTTCGTCGTGATAAGTTGTACGAATGCTTATATTGTGCAAAATTTTACATAAACTTCGATAGAGAAAAACTAAGAAGGACTTTCAGTTTGATTAAAAATAAGGATTATCATAACAAACGTTGAGGTCAAATGTCCGTTTTTAATATTACCCTTTTGTATACCTATACAAACATTGAAGACAGAACACCATTCCCCGAATCAGTTCCGAGGGCATCCGGTAAAATAAGTTGTAACTTACCGTAGGGTGTTTCTTTCTTCTCCATCTTCATTTCTATGTCACTTTTGGTCTTGTTTGCTGGTGGTGTAACAGGATCCCAGTGTGTTGGAGGAGCCGCAGTTATCTCCTGAGGAATGGAACAATCAGGCCCTGCCCAACCCAGTTCACAATGACACCGGTTTGCGTTGGAACATACCTGGAGAAGAAAATAAAATTAAGGGATTATTATCGATTAACATTAAAGTTAAAAATAAAGTACAAAATATCACTATCTATTGATTGATTAAATTAGTTCCTACGTTGAACGCTAAAATGAAACAAATTGCATAACATGAAGAGTTGCTCGTGGAGCCTTGTAGTTTGGCACTATCGGCACCGTGTTTTAAAAAAAAATAATTAACGATCATTAACAATACGTCCGATTCCATAACTTTTTAAAAACGTTCCGGCTAAAATAGGTACCTACGTTCTTATTTCACTAAGTCCAAGTTGATATTCTATAACGCTGAAATGGGAAAGTTCTTACTCCAAATAAGTTACGCATTAGTTCAATTCCCTATTCTATAACCATATTTTAGTCTGATCAACTGTCAAAACGTTCCTAATTTTAGTTCACACTTATGTAATTGAAGCGTACTAGTTATTTTCTTAAGTTGAAAACATCAGTTGTTTACGGAAAAAATAAAAATGGATAATTTACACGTGTTGCATTGTGTTGAAAATACAACCAAAAATATTAGTGAAAATCAATTAAAATGTTAGATAAGGCTACATCACGGCGACATGACATAAATAAACATGACCGAACAGTGCGCAGTACGCATGCGCCATAGACAATTTGAGTTTTTTTATATTATATTAGGCAACCACGATTAGGAATGAATTCGAATCAACGGTGTATTCATTTTGTATATTTTATTTATAGAAACAACGTCCGTTACAGAATACGAAATTGAGTAAAAATGACCTAAATTCTAAAATTTAAGAACGTTCCTCTTTTAGTTCAAAAAGTTACTGAATCGGAGGCAATCTTTCTCTTAAGGTTTATTATGTATTCATACCCATACAATAAGAATAAAACTCACTTTATTATATGTTTATACTATTACGGCATATCCCACAATGTTAGGTAACCAGAGACACGTGTGCGGGCGTACTTTACTTTATAAAATGATGCACTACACATCCTTGCACCCCCTTGCACCAGCCTCGTTTCACCCAAAAAGGCAACATTGTGAACTTCATTGCTCAACTATTTAAGATGCTATTTTTCCTGTTGTATTTTCGATTAACCGGCTCTTACGGGATACCCGAAAACCAACTTAGTGTCGATAAAACCAACTTACTCCATGGCCTGAGCATTCCAGGTTGTTGTGATTGCTAGGACACTTGCTCTGGTCCACATACGGATAGATGCTGGTGCAGGTTTGATTGACACAGACCAAGTTCTCTCCGCACGGAGTTCCATCTCTCACAAGTCCATGGTCTGGGATCTCTAAATGACCAGCCGCACCGCTTGTTGACCTGAGAATAAAACGAAAATGTCCAAGTTAGCTAATACACTAATTAACACAAGTGTTAATTTGTTATTCAATAATTCAAAAGGTAAGGTTTACACTAGACTGCAGGCACATAATTCAAAATACTTAAACATTTACATTATTTTATACACAAAATAAATTTTTAAGTCGAAGATTTAATATACCTAAAACTGCCCTTTTTTCATTAGTAGGTATATTGTTTTTGTCTGCTGGTAATCCTTGAAACTATGCACATCATAAAACTAAAAGGACACCTTTAAATGAGGAATATTTTTGTAAAACAATTACATATACATATAACACTTTATTCTACTAATATAGTTACAACAATAACTTTGCAGGTCTGGGGGGCAAGACTGGTCCAACCGGCGGAATCAAAACCCTCACGATTACCCATATCATGGGTAAAGTTATTATATGGAGTTCTATAATATCTTTAGATGTCATAGAACTCCATATGATAATTATATCCATGATATGGGTCATCACGAGGATTTTGATTTCGCCGGTTGGACCAGACTTGCTCCCCTGGACATGTTTCGGTATACAGAAATCGGCTGAATAAATATTTACATTTTGCAATGATAATTAATTATATATATTTACCTCAATCCTCCTTACCCATCTTTATCATCCACATACTTCCCAAATTTCATTATATAAAAAAAATAGTAATTTTTTTGGTAAGTATTTCTTTAAGAATAATTTTTGTTTTTAGACATATTTTCTAGTAACTGTTATATACACTTGTGATTAGTATGTAATTGCTCTTATTTTTGCTGATTCAAATACATAAATAGGTAAGTATCTTGAACTACATTTAATTTATTTATTTATTGAACGGTTAAAAAAAAACATTTACATAAAAAAGAATAAAAACGTAGACACATCATCTCAGATAAACTGAAAAATATTTCGTTTCTGTGTTATTTTATTAAAAAATAGAATTCTACCAAATTAATAATCGCCAATTAGTTATCTTGATCTACTCACTTGCACTCAAATTCTACACCCTTCATTGATATGATAGTTCTGGTGTAATAGTCGTCCATTCCAGAGATGACAGGATACTGGTTTCCCAGCTGGCATTGGAGAGATCCACATCTGACATGCCTAAAATATAAAAAAATACAATATTGTTTAAAATACATATTAATAGAAACTATAATTATATTCGTGTTTAAAAAATATAAAATCAGCTATATAACCAAAGGCTTACACGATCTAGATGGATTTTTATTCGATAAACCAGGATATTATCAAAAGTAAGACGAGAAACATCAGTTACGATATTTTGAACATCTCAAGAGAAAAAAACGATGGAGATCAATAAAATCTTATTTTTTTTCCAATGTTCGAAACTGTCACTTCATGATATAACTCCATAATCAACTAGAATTATGAAAAAAATATATTTAATTTTAAGTTCTCATTAAATTTTTCGCAAACACGACTCCCATTCACCGGTATCGCTCTATGCTGAGCATCGTCAGAATGGTGAATTATAGTGATGAAGACCATCTATAATATATACATTCAAATCGAGAACTCGCATAATAGAGAATGAAGGGGTTATTCCAAGAAAAATAAAATACTTAAAAGAAATTAAGGTAAATATGTATGTAGGTACAGTAATTATTGTACCACATACAACATTATTATACCTACATACATATTTAATTTAATTTCTTTTGAGTATTTTATTTTTCTTGGATTGCCCCTTCCTTCTCTATTATTCGAGTCCTCGCTTTGAATCTAAATATATATTATGGTCTTCATCACTATTGTTCACCATTCTGACGATGCTCAGCATAGAGCGATACCGGTGAATAGAGTCGCGTTTGCGAAAAAAATTAAATAGAACTTAAATATCAATTTAAATAACTGACGATTGGAAATAACTAATGATGGCATCCCAGATAACAAGAAAGCGTTATAATTTATAAGCGTTATTTGATTTTTATTTTATTTAATTCAATAATGTAATATATAGTCACATCTGGCAGCATTCTATGATTCAGTGTGGCTAAGTATGTAGGTAGTTCACACCATTCATTTTTATATTATTCAGTCAGTAATATTCTTATGTTCATGCTATGTAGTATTTTTTATTTAAGTTTTTTTTATTTATTTATTCTTTGGTTTTCAATGTATGTACTTTGTTGTTTAATT
The DNA here is from genome assembly GCA_963576475.1 of Molanna angustata. Classification (NCBI taxonomy): domain Eukaryota; kingdom Metazoa; phylum Arthropoda; class Insecta; order Trichoptera; family Molannidae; genus Molanna; species Molanna angustata. The sequence continues at coordinate 11,721,466 of OY754970.1, read as the reverse complement.
TACCTATCTTATATGTTTTTATTTTTCTTTATATATCCTCTGCTACCGTTGTTATGTCTAGATGTTTATAAATTGTATTTCTTTTGTTTATGCTGTGTCATGTAATATTTAATTTTGTAAAGGGCTTTGAGCCGTGAATCAATAAATAAATAAATAAATAAAAATAAATTATTTGCGAACACGGAAAGCCAACCCCAGTCGTTTACATTGCAGATAGATTGTATGGAACCAGGGAGAAATATAATGATTTTCAAACAAGTAATCCAAAATAGAACAAATAGGTCATGTCAGGAACAACGTTTTTAGATCATGCATCAGGTCCTTAACAAGAACATCATCACATATTATATACATAGATAGATACGTGACATAGTGTTGTTTTCTCTTGTAGACAGACATGATGAATGGAGACATCTTACGATGTGACAGTTCCAACCATTCCATCGATGAAAAATGCTTAGTCAGTGTATGACACCTCATTCATTCCCCCTTATATTATTATGTCGTGTTATATAAGAGATATAACATTTCACGTTATAACAATAGCTGGTGATAATAATAATAATAACAATTATAATAGCAACCGTTACAGTTTTTATTTCCTAAAAGTTGCCCTTTCATTCCGTCGCCATATATATTATTTATAGTGAAGGGCCACGCGGAAGCTAGCAGTGTGTTGTTGCGTTATTTTCTGATATCCTAATACCATTCTGTATTATACGGGAACAACATAAATAAATTATACGTGACAAAAAGGATGAAAATAGGTGGGTAGATAAAAAAACCAAATGGATTGTGACCAACGACTTATATTATATGATGCGTCGGATGTAAACAACGAAAGATATTTACGACGATTTTATATAAATAGAACGTTATTTTTTTTTTATGCTTTAAGATACTCTTTTTATACTTACATAAATTAAACTTAAAAATCCTAATAATGCACTGCAAATATTTCTATAATCCATCTTGAATAAAGTAGGTACCATTCATTCTTGGAAATCATAAACATACATAAACAGTTTTAGTGAAATTTGATAAAAAATATCTTAAAAAAACACATTTTCTGAATCGCTCAACAACTAACTACTATAAATTTAATAGTTCGCAAACCCTGGACATTTTTCATGATGATATTGGTAAATTTAGATCCCGTAATTGATTAAGGCGAAAATTGAAAAATCTTTAGGTTATTCCAATTCTCCTAATCCCTATCCCTTCCTGTTCTATAGAGGTTTGTAAGTATACAACTTAGCTACTTGTTAGATTGTTTAAAAGCATTAGGGAACTTTACTGGTTTTGTTTATTTGTATTGTGTTTTATGTTTTCTCTGGTTGTTCCAGAATAAAATGAAATAAAAATAAAGTAAAATAAATGATTAAGATAAGACATTCGGAAGGTTTGCTATGTTGAAGAAACAAAATAAGCTACTGGTGAGATCACGTGGACAGTGCGGATTCGACAAGAGTAATGAGAATAGCAGTGGAAATCCAACAGACCTACTCCTAAAAGATGGAGTAATAGCTGATCATCCATATATCAAGAACAGTAACCGTGAACGTCACGACGTTTAGTTCTAACACAAAGTGAAGAATAAACATTTAGCAGATCCATATCTCATATTATAATAACTAAAAACGTCGAAGTCGATCGTTATACAAATAAAATTCAGATTGAGACTAAAAAGCGGTCAGTAAGGTTCTTGTGAAATTTTAGAAATATTGTCATTTGACAGACGGAGAAGAAAGGTGTAAGAAACGGATAGGGCAGGTAATATTTTTTTGAAAGAAATAGTTTTCCTTCAGAATTTGCGGGGCGACCAGCAATATGTGTGCGGTTGTGCATGAAGTACGACACGAGCGTTTATCGCAAAATATTAATCTCGTAGTTACATAGAGATATTCCCACATGTCTGAAAAGAAAAGTGTTTGAAACATGTATCCTGCCTGTGCTTACGTATGGTCTGGAAACTATCACGCTAACTGCGAGGACCATACATAAGCTAAAATGCACTCAGAGATCCATGGAAAGGCAAATGATAGGCGTAAGTCTAAGAGACAAAATTAGAAATGAAGAAATCAGACGCCAGACAAAAGTTGTTGATGTCATGGATCGAGTTGCAAAACTTAAATGGCAATGGGCAGGTCATGTTGCCAGACAGGGTACGGACAGATAGGTACCCAGAATTCTAAATTGGAGACCATGGGATATGAAAAGGGGAATAGGCCGGCCCCAGAAAAGGTGGGCCGATGATGTTGTCCCTGTCGCTGGAAGCGGATGGGTTCGAAAAGCCCAGAAAAAAGACGAGTGGAAGCTATTAGAAGAGGCCTACATCCAGCAGTGGAGAGATAGCTGAGAAAGAAGAAGAAGAAAGTTACATATCATCACGGCATATCTAACAATGTGGAGTTACCGGTGACAGGTGTGGGTGAGTGCATTACTTTATAAAGGAGGAACGACACATGCGTGTATGCCCACACACTAGTCTCGATTCATCTTAAAGGCAACATACAGAATGGGAGGTGAACTATGCTGAACTATGTGAGATGTTATTGTTGTCTATTTTATTTTCGATAAACCGGCTCTTATGAGACACCCGAAAACGATGACAATAGAAAATATTGGAAGCACAAGCATAGATATATACTTGTAATACCTTAAATATATGAAACTTACTCGGTTTCACACTTGATGTATCGATTTGCAGAGTCCATTCCGCAGTGCCCGTTGATGGATCCCTTCGAGTTGAACTGATCGTAGCACTGCTTGTCTCCCGCGATACCCCCGTCCCCCCACATCTGCTCACACTGTAGCGTCAAGGTTGGGCAGACGCCGCCGAAGCAATATCCCGTGTTCTGACCACACGCCTGACCGTTCTTCTTGTGGACGTCGGCTGGACAGGCGCCAGTTTCGCCGGTGCAACGCTCCGGAAGGTCGCACTCGTTGCCCGCCTCCCGGCATATGAAACCTCTCGATCTCAGCTGGAAAAACAAAATGGTTGGAAATCATGCCTTGAAAAGCTAAGGAAGAATAAAGAATTCTATAAATTGATAACTTAAGATGGTAATATAGTATCTCACTGTTGGGTTACAAGTCACATCTGTAGTTTTGGGGAACGATGTACAATGTACACACGAGTATATCTTATGTTTTATTAAATACGAACAATATTAGTTATTTTAAAACATCTTACTTGTAATAATAAACATTACCTTGCACCCTTTGCAAGTGGGGAATTTATTTCTAGATCGAAATTTCTTCAAACTAACTAGTGTGTCCAGTCCAAACAAGCAATATTTGCGTGATATGAATTTCTCCTCTGCTGGGCATCAAATATTGCTACGGCGCGGCGGTCGGCATGTATGTAGGTACATAGATATAGTTTATTATATAACAAATGTTTTTTTTTTTTCTTACCTAGTTTGGCTCGTGTATCTATGTATCTGCATTTTTCCTTCAGTGTTCACGCGTTTTGGGTATTTAGATACGGATGCCTTAACCGTATATTTGGACACTGTATCGAATTCAGGTAAAAATCGTTAAATTTCCTGTCTTTGTAAAATTGTATCATTTAAGAGTAAGCAGGTTCTTGTTTTAACCAAAAATTACTATAACAAAGTGTTTCTGTAAATATTTTGACAAATAGTATCTTTATATGCTTTGTGACATCTTACATATAAGATTTGTCCTCATCGTAATTTTCGATCAAGTGTTCGGACTGATGATGTCACATCAAATAAAATGCGTTTACGATTTGAGTGCAGCTCACCTGACAATTATCACAGCACGCTCCCGATGCACACTGGGCCTCCTTGGTCAGCTTACAGGTGATGGGGTCACAGCAAGGATCCTTTTCATGGCACTCGTCGATGGTGCCGCAGTCACAATCCTCGCCTTCTTCCACCACACCGTTGCCGCACGATCTTCGAACTTCCAGCTGGACAGAAAATGTAACACATTTGGTCAGAACTGGTGACAAATGATATATATATATATATAATATCGAAGATGCCATACCAGGAATGCATGCGTCATTGTTATATCCAAACTAGGGGTGTAAGATTATGATCATGACTGAGCTAGTAAAATAAATATTAAAAACAGCAAAGACATTATAAATATTAGAGTTTTATGTCCTTGCGTATTTCAGGAGTCGATATTTTAATGTTGTTGAGAAGAAACAGTTTATAAGTATATGATACGTAGTAATTGATGCTAAAAATTAAATATAATTATTACATTCTACTGTAATATTTTAGTGGAGATTAATTATCTCAACCTAGGTTTCAATAAAATGGATTAATTGTATACTTTTTTATAGATTATTATTGATGTATTAAAAATATCTAAGATACATGCATAAATATATACCATGACTCCTTGACCCTCACGGGGTAGGCAGAGAGAACCAAACGCCAAAAAATTTCTATCTTGACACACATTCATCGCCTCGTCGACATTCATACATCATCGTCTTATACATATTCGTCTGTTGTTCACACTTTTTACATTTCCATCTTTTAGAATATCGTTCACATGGTCGTGTGAACTTGGGCGCCCTAGATCTCTTATTCCGTTCCTGCCAGCTTTGTATATTTTCCATGCGTTCTTCACAAACTAATATTTGAAAACAGGATATTGCGTAAAATATTAGGCCCAAGACCAGGATTTGCGGCAGGTACCTGGAGACCACGAAGCAATGAGGAAATTCGTGCATTGACAGGACAACCTTTAATCACCAGCGAAATCAGGTCCAGAAGATTAGCTTGGTTGGACATGTTGTCAGATCAGGGGAAGAAAGAGCCACAAAACGAATCCTGCGAAATAACCCTGTGGGCAAGAGACCCCTGGGAAGACCAAGGCAGAGATAGATGGATAATGTTACCCGAGATCTGAACGTGCTGAATGCTTGTGATGATTGGTCCACTGCAGCTGACAGGAAGGCTTGGAAAGCTATTGTTCAGGAGGCTAAAGCTCTACCGGAGTTGTATGGCCATCGGAAGTAAGTAAGTAAGTTCTTTACTAATTCTTCCCAAGTGGCCATACCATCTCAATATGTTAACTTTCATTCTGTTAATTAAATCTCACTAAGACATTGCCTATTAAACACAAAAGTGTTAATTATTCATCTCATCTATACACAATTATACTTTGTTAATGTATTGAACCTTACAATATTTTTATAATGTCTATAATACTCTATAAACTTCCAAGGAGAATAGGTATTGCCGGAGGTATACGATCGAAGATATTAATAGACGTAGGATTAGTATTGATCAAGTTGATACTTTGGAGGTTCAGCTGTTTTTTGAAAAGCTTTTATGCTACACATAATACATGACATGTACATGTGGCATATTTTTTATCCGCCATTTCGATTCTGCCATGTTCAAAGCGTGTAATCCATTAGGGGAATCCCAAGCGATACGAGGATCTAACTAAGTTAGGTACCCCGACCGCCCGCCGCCATGTTGAGGGATCGGAAAGTCATTTAAAAATATTAAAAAATTACAAATAATACCGAGAGCATCTCAAATGTTGCCAGCCTTTTGATAATATAAAATGCTTATGTTTATTCTACGCTCATTTATTTTCTCTTTTGATGATGGATAACCATTCTAATTACTGATTAATTACATTATTGCTTGCTCACGATAAAACCACATGATTAATAGTAGATACTTTAAAATAAAGTTTAGTTTGAAAATTGTTTTTTATATCACGTGATACAAAAAAATGTGACAAATTTAATGCCGATTCCCAATACTTCCACTAATAAGCAGACCAAAAAATTGGATGGAAAACATTAATGATGTATTAGATGTGGAAATTATTGAATATTTTATTTAATACCTGATTCATTGCCGAGTCGAAGCAAGTCATTGTGGTCTAAATGAATGCAATTATGATTCGAACCCGGGTCTAGCTTCTGAATTATTAGTCAATTACATCAAAAACATTAATTTGTATTTTTTTAAGTAGAGTGTTAACATGGATATGAAATTAAAGGTAAGAAATAAAAGTGGACTGTATTTTTGTAGGGGTAATTCGTTGCAAACACTGCAAGGATATAATGGAACACTCACTTACTTGATCCTTGGTCCTCTCCCTTGGTAGGATGATCACAACTAGTCGCTTTATTCACATGCGCGCGGTGAGACCAATTTATTATGAGTGAGTTTAGAGGAACGGTAAAGAAGTGGAAGAGATGCGGATAGTCTTGACAAGACGCGGTATAAAAGGAAACTCAATTGTGGGTGTAGTGCAACAATTATGTCATATTCTCATATTAAAAAAATGCAACAATTATTTTAGTGTCATATTGGCGCCAACATAGAGAGTTTTCTTTTTATTTTCATATTTAGTAAAAATCATTGTGCACTTTATATAAAAATGTAAAAAAAATAAAGTATCATTGTATCTCGATAATAAATCAACGTTGTATCCTTGGTTGGATTTGAGATGTTGTGAAAATAAAAAAAACATTGGAATCATTTATATTGCAGACGGAAGAGTATTTAGCTTCGGTACACAAATTGTAAGTCTACCATAATGTATATTTGAATATCCAATAGAGTAAAGTGTTACCATAGAGAGAGAGTGAGTGTAATTGTTTTCGCTATGCTGTACAGAGTGGCAAGGGTGGAAAAATATCATTTATCATTTTGACATTTGCTGAGTAGCTCAATTCTGCAGCCCGCGGTGGGCGAGGTTATCTGCGGGAATGCACCAACCCGACGGTTCTTCGTCAGGCATTTACACCTACCGGCCACCGAAAGAAAAATGCAAAAAAAGAATTTGAAACTGGTCGTGTAAAGTTCTTTTTTCTTTCTACTTGACTGAGGATGACGGTTGCTGTTTGGTTTCGATTTAATAAAATGATGGCAAAATTAAGTATCTTTGCATTTCCCGCCAAAATCCTTTCTTATGCTTCCTTTATCCCTCTAGCGGTCACAACTATAAGTGTGGTAGAATAAGGATGTTAACGACCGGAAGTATAGTCGGTGTCAGTTTTTCGCTCAAACCTCACCAGTCTCGTCGTTCGAAATTCATCATGCCCATTGCTATATCATATATATCGTTATTTCATCGCATGTTATTATGTCGTGTCATTTTGTATTTTTGGAGAGAAGGAAGAAGAAATTCGGTATTATAAGGTTAGTACCACTTTCTTCATCTTATTCCTCTCCGAATTACATGCATCATTACACACAAAAAATATATTTCAGTCTAATTGCATGCACCCAACACAATTTCGGTGAATGGCACATACCCCTAATCACTTGCCGATTGGTTCGCCTTCATAAGGGACGAGAAGCCTTAAGGCTTAAGCAGATCTAAGGCCTCAGGTGATGGAAGATTTTGCTGTAGAATTAAGGACACTCAGACTTAAATCACTCTTCTTAAGGTGGATTGCCTAGGTGACCTCTGAATCTTCTTCTTCGTTTCCTCGACGCTGAGAGTCGTGATCTATTGGGCCGCCAATGGACAGAACGAGTCGCCTCCAGTCCTTTCTGCCCTCCGCAGCTCGCACCGCCGAATAAAGGTCGTTCCCGGTCATCTACTTAATTTGGTCACACTATCGCGCAGGAGATCTGCCTCTGTACTTCTTTTGCCTGGTACACTTCCTGTGATAATACTTTTTTAAAAGAAGCTCAATACCCGGCGGCTGCATACTGTAGACAATCTTTCTTTTACTTTGAGCTCTTTAAGGACCAACTCATTCGTTCTTCCTGGAATCCACGGAATCCTCTGAATCTTCTAACTTCCACGTTTCTTAAAACTATGAATTTATTTATTAACGGTTTAAAACAGAATAATAAAAACGACTTACGGTCTAAATGCATACACACTATCGAAATACATACCCATACATAAAAGAAACTAAACACACAGACGATAGCACAGTATGAAACATTATAATTAATACACAAAATAAAAATAGACCTTGAACTAAGAGATAAGCAGAGAACACAAATCCACAACTACAACACACGCAAAAAAAAAATTTGTTACTGAGAAAGCTTCGAAAAATTGCATATGAACAAAATAATGTGTAAAGGACTGTGTGACTACAATCATTTGTCAGAACTAAAATCTATTAACGAAAAAGAATTCCGACGGGAATTGAAAATCAGACTTGGTATCAAGAACTGAAGTAAAGTGTTGCTGTATATGAACGATTACTATATTATATTATTATTAGGTATTTTAAACACTTCCTTGCACCCTGCGTAGTTAGGTACTATATTTATCCATATGGCAATTTATTCCAGTGTTTCCAGCGCAGAGAATTACAATGCTAACTTTATGAGGCAAATTTGAGGCGGTTTTTTAAAAATTATTATAAATAAAAATACATTTACACAGAAATGATAACACATTACCTAATATTGTACAATACTATCTTAAAACATCGAGCTTTTCAAGGTTATCGGGGGCCCTTCCATAGAAATTTAGGTACTTGTTAATTATCGTTTAAAATGGCCTTGGTCTTCATAATTTATTTTTTACAATAATTATATAATTAATTTTCGTTTAAAATCATCAAACCAAACGAGCTTTGAGGACTTCCGTAATAAAAAGTCTCAGTATGAGAATATTTTTTTCTATCATTAAAAACTATGTAGGTTAATGGTTCGGCGATGAGTTTACAAATAAGTCCTTCCAAGTTAAAATATTTGCAAAATCTACGGAACTTTTAGGTTTTCATTCGGTATACGTTATTTAATTTACATTTCGTAGTTCAATGTGGACGATTAATGTATATTTACTTGAGGAAATAAATATATGTGGGAATATTTTACTTATCACGTTGCAATGAGTTAATCTGTGTTTTTTTGTATATTCTGAATATAATATAATCGAGTTCCCAAAATGAATACTAAATTTGACAAAGATTTTTTTATATTGCACCGCCTTTATTAATTTAACAAACTGCCACCGGCATTTAAAGTGTTAAAAACATTCAAAATGTCAGGAACAAGGTGGCTACTCGAAGTAGGTTGACTCCAAAATGAAATGAATGTGTCAACAATAATAACTTTACTTCTTGAGGTTTCTTCTGCATATTGTATTTTGTGGCTGTCATCTTTTTTTGTGAATAATTATTATTTTTACTGTGAATTTTTTATTGTTAAAGTCCACATAATATATTTTTTGTTAATTTTTTTGGATAATATGTATGTGTTTATATTATGTTGTGTTGTAAAACGTAATAATTTTACAAACTTTACTGATAGTTGCTTCGGAACAGACTCTGTCTAGTGAAGCAGTTATCTTTAGTATATTTTCTTTAGAATATTGTTGTACTAAATAAATAAATAAACTGAATACTATTTTTGTACTGGTACAAAAATCATATGTTAGGTTGAAATTATTGAACAAAAATATATGAGTGGTTATTAAGAATCACTTTTGCTACATATTTATATTTTATTAGCATACATAGTTACATTACATACACCATCACGGCATATCTGGCAATGTAGGGTAACCAGCGACAGGTGTGCGGGTGTGCATTATATTATAAAGGAAGCATGACACATTCGTGTATGACCACACACCAGTCTCGTCTCACCTTAAAAGGCAACATTCATGAGTGGTGAACCTCATTGCTGAACTTTGTGAGATGTTAATTTGCCCATTGTATTTTAGATTACTCGGCTCTTACGCGACACCCGAAAACGATAATAATTGAAAAGAGTGGAAGCACTATTCTAATTCGGTGCCTCACAGCTAAATTCGAATGATTAATAAAAATACAATGATATTATAGTGAGGAATACAGTATAATATATCGCAAAAGTAATACTATTTGCATATCACGAGGCGTACATTTTTTTGTAAGGTGACCCACTCAAACACAACATAATATATATTTTTTTATCAAACTCGGTCCAGCCGTTTAGAAATTCAGCAAAATACACATGTTAAGTAGAATTATATTATAAAAAAGAAGATATAAGTATTTTATTTTAAAGAATATATTTTTTTTCTAAATTCACAAAGGATGATGTTTATCAGTTTTTCCGTAAATACTTGGTGCGACGAAGATAATATTATCGAAAGTTTATAAATGTATCTATCACAAGGAAAATCTTCAACAAAAGAATTAAGCATCTTCCCACATGTGAATTTCAGAAGATACCTTATCGAAAAAAAAAGAATATGATATTCTTTTGTCATATGAATAATAAATAGAATAATATAAATCTTGAAAAAGGTCTTGGATGGGTACTAAAATGAAGAAGAAAAACATATCTATTTATATAAGAAGTGAACGAAAACATTATATTATGGAGGAGGAAGGCAATAAACAGAACTATCTAATATATTAATCGTCCTTACAGGATTACATGAGTTATACATGAAATATAATGAGTAATAACTATATATTTCAATTATTCTTTATCATAAATTTATGACATAGAATAATTTCTGGACCAAACGGCCTATGGGAGCGATGTATCCTCATTGGATATTTGGCATTTAATGGTCAAACTTTACTTCTCCCCGTTATATATTTTTACTGTGGATAACGAAGTGAAACAACACAAGAAAAAAATACGCAGAACAAATGTAGCATTCAAATTGAATTACAGTGTTAATGGTCACCATTATTTTTCTTATTGGTTCTCATATTCTTTTCCTTCATCTTTCAATGGCATTTCGAGCCATAACGGCTCGTAGCCTTGGCCTCCTTCAAATTCAGCCCCCACCGCCATATATCCTATCGTCTTCCAATCTGACACCTGGAGCAAGTTGTCTTGCGTCATATTGGAAGATAAGAATTATTTATGCCAAAGTTGTCTTGCGTCGTATTGGAAGATAACAATTATTTATGCAAAAATTGTCTTCCGTCATATTGAAGTATCAGAATTATTTATGCCAAAGTTGTCTTGCGTCGTATTGGAAGATAACAATTATTTATGCCAAAATTGTCTTGCGTCATATTGAAGTATAAGAATTATTTATGCCAAAGTTGTCTTGCGTCATATTGCAAGATAACAATTATTTATGCCAAAGTTATCTTACGTCATATTGGAAGATAACAATTATTTATGCCAAAGTTGTCTTGCGTCAAATTGGAAGATAAGAATTATTTATGACAAAGTTATCTTGCGTCATATTGGAAGATAAGAATTATTTATGCCAAAGTTGTCTTGCGTCAAATTGGAAGATAAGAATTATTTATGCCAAAGTTATCTTGCGTCATATTGGAAGATAAAAATTATTATTCATGCAAAAGCAGAATCACGCCGTGTCTAATATGGGTTAGGCATCCATATATTCTTATTTATCTATTTTTTTACAATTCAAACTGGGCAATTTATTTTTCATTTTTTGTTCATTTATTAACTAATAATTAAACCTATCCAAATCAATACGGTGATCAATGATAAACAAATTTTTAAATGATACTCAAAAATACAATACAATACGCAAACTCCCGTGAAAGTCACTTTGTAAGTTAAGAGGTATTTTTATATTATTGAGGATCATAATATTTATATTCTCAAGTAAACTACCTTATGATATACAATGTCATTCTGATAATAAGGTTATAATACTAGGTATATTCTATGTCATTCTGATAGTAAGATTAGTATCTTTAGTATATATTTTTACCAGTTAGCTCGGAAACACATTTTTTTTTTCTTATTTTGTGTTTGGTTGGTTGAAAAAGATTATAATACATTATTAAATATTTATTATTGTAATTCCTGAATATTTTATTTAAATATTTTTGTATTGCGTATCTAACGAAATTATGAAAAATATACTTAAACTCGTATTCAAAACATCATGTCAAATTCCAGTACCTAACTACAACTCAAAAAAGAATAAACAAAGGTATTGGAGGAAAATTCCGGGAAAATTTTCTCTTCGGATATTTAAATAATTTATTCTGTGTCCTGTTTGAAATATTTTTGTATCTAATTTATAAATAAATAAAAAAATACAAATTCTACACGAAAAAATATAATATTTCAAAGATCTGATAGCGTTCTCGATGTTATTTATGCTTTTTTAATGGATAAACAGTGAGATAGTACACGTCCACCTTTTTCCAGTGCAAATTATTTTCATTGTATTTGAATGATAAATTCGTCGGAAGTATGGGCATAAATTATATCAACCGAAATGTTGCTAATGTAATTTCCCAAAACCATTTGAAACCGCACAAAGCTACACTAAAAGCATTTGTAAGAAATTAGTGGGTAGGTTAGGTTTATTTATTACACCAATAGTATGGCGGGCCTAGCTACATATTATTATTTCCCAGCAAAGATTCCCAACCAATGAAGGTCGCGCCATGGGAATTCGGGTGGTCATTACAATATTCCTGAGATTTTATTAGAAATGAAATATGTAAGAGTACATACATTACATAATTTAATAATATTGTCATATTGTTTTCATACAAATTCGGTCTCTTCAACACTAATTTCCACCACATTTTCTTACATATTTTTTTCTTGTATGATAATACTATCTTCTTATATTATATATGATAACTATATCTAATCGAATAATGAAACGCCGATAATTGTATCTACACACAGATTCTCTCCTGTTATTTTACCTACATATAATTTTGTTGATTGAATTTTGTAATGATTTTAGCCCATTGATAGAAAAATAATATGTTCATAAGCTACCTGTGTTCGTATGAAAAACTTATCTTTGTCAAAGTATTTTTATTGAAATTGAAAATCAAGGTCTTACATAAATCACCTATTGGGCGAAAATAACTTTATACCACAATTGCAAAGAACATAATGTTAAAAATATCGAATCAGATATTAATATCTGATTAATGAAGATCAATTTAAACCAATTCCAATCGCGCTTTGATAGGGCAACCCTTAATCACTAGCGAGATCACAGCTAGTAGATAAGCCTGGATTGGAAATGTCGTCAGATCGGGAGATGAAAGTGCCACAAAACGCATCCTGCAAAAAAACCCGGTGGACAAGAGTTCACTTGAAAGACCAAGGCAAAGATTGATAAAGACAATGTCACCCGAGAACTGAGTTCTTGTGATGATTGGGTGTCCGCGCCTGCGGATGAAAGGCTTGGAAATCCATTGTTTACGAGGCTAAAGCTCAACCAGATTTGTACGGCCATCGGAAGTAAGAAGTGAGTATCGGATGAGGCTAGACCAATCTTCGAAACATATCGTGTAGGATTGTAGCCACCCAATGGTGTCCTCTTATAGATCGGAGATCCTCGTTGCTATCCGTGTGCCTCTTCAAGGTCCCATTGGTCATGCGGATTTTGTGATCTCGAAAAACAATTTTAAAGCCTTTAAGAAGTTTTGTCATAGTTATGGTGCCTTACTATTGTTAGATTCCCAGTAGGTTATTTTTTTACAGAGATCTTGGTCATACCCCTGATGTTTCTCGTTTAAAAAGATCTGAAGTCAATGACAGTCCACGAGTGTGAATCTCCCATTCACATTCGTCGTTTGTTCTTTTTGCACTATAGTGCCGAGATTGCTAATCTAGAGGTCTCCATGAGCTACTTTTCGTGCTATGCATTTTTTTTCTTGTCGCTCACTTAGCGTTCTGTGAAGGGGCCGTTTACAGTCTCCATATGCAGAGCGGGTGGTGGTAGGAGTAGCGATCAGATGAGGCTCTTCAAGGATTAGGTATATAAATATGGTTTTTATGCACAGTTGTAGTTCCTACTTATCCTTTGAATCTATAAATTTAAAAAATATTTTTTATCAAACTTACCTGTTAATTCGTAGATAGATTCTAAAGTTTAAAAAAATAATTTGTTCAATTCAACGTTTGTTATGAGATTAGAAAATTTTGGGAACTTTAGATCTATATGTAGGCTTTGAATTTCACAAAACAAAACTAGGTATCGCGTGCTTCCTTTAGAAGGATATTTCAACTCCTAACGATCTCTAAAGATAAATGTAGGCACCTCTACGTGGGTACAGTTGTAAAAAATCATAAAAAGGTAATTTGCGAAGATTTTACCGTTTTGGTTCATATAATAACCCGGTTATGTTTGCGTTACGTTCGTGAATACTATTTTTATTTTTTATTCTCAAGTACACCTATTAAAATAAACGAGTATTTTAATAATTTTAATGTTATTACACTTTAAATATATTCGTGAGTTTTTAATGGGCAATAACTACGCATAAAGGGGTCTCAAATAATGTACGATTGTGGGTTCCTAACTATTCAAGGAAATAAGGAAAGTGATTATTTTAAGTAGAAACATCAATGAGTGTGAAATGTTAATATTTTGTTACTGTGGTAATCTACAGGTATTATAATCGATATATTTTCTACAAAGTTCGGAGTTACTTGGAGCCAACCGAATATTGGAAGACTTCGGCCGTCAAATGTCAAAGCGCTATCCTCCAATATTTTAGACACATTTCCACACTGAATAAAATATTTATAAAACAGAATTCTAGTTCTTGTTATATTTTTTCTCAGTGCAGGAAAACCCATGTTAATCTCTTAAAGGCCGCCGTAATGGGAGGCGTGGAGGGTAAAAGACTTTGTTTAGTCTGCTGCAGGATCTTCAAATACCAAAACCCATCGAACTGTCCAAAATCGTTATACTCCAGTTATGAGGCGAACGGCGTAAACAATTTCATAATCTTTGAAACGAGAGACTCTAGAAAGTATGAAAAAGGAATCACTGAAATTGGAGAACGTAGTTAAGAATGATCCGATGAAATGCAAGCATGCATAAAAGTTTGATGATTTTCTCATGAATCCCATAATCTGATCTTGTCTAAATTTAAATGGGACCACTCATGAATTTCCATCCCCTTTCGGTTAAAAGGTGGGCGTGATAAGTTTTGGTTAAATCAAGTCAAGAACTTACCTCGTTAGGTTTGTTCAGCAGGCAAATTCCGTGACCTATCCTCAGTGCGTCGATATAGTCTGATTTGCTGCACTCGCTGAACTTGTACGGCTGGACGTTCTCCAGACCGACGATGGTCTGCGCCATGATGCACCCGTGCCAGTCCCTGCAGAAGCACTCCTCTCGGCCGTCGTCGTGGCCCATGCCGATGTTGTGGCCGATCATGTGGGCCATGGTGCCGGCCAGCAGGTGTGGCTCGTATGTGTTGATGTCCACACTAATGCCCACCGACTTGGCTGTGCAGACAGTCTCCGGTACGGCCATACCGGACTCGCCCCCTTGAAACGTTTCACCCCTGGAAGAAACAAATTACCAATTTATATGTATTTTGAAATATACGAAGAGGACATTTTTTGAATTCGTTGACATAATAGAAAACTTTAAATCCCATGATGTCCGATTACCTTTAAATACTTATTTTTCTCCCAACGCATCTTTTATTTTATTGGAAGACCAATTAGACAGCTCATAACATACAGGAAGAATACATGCATACCATACAAGATATGTATGTACATTAATGTCAAAATACAAGTAAGTTATCATATGAATTCACGTCAGGAATATCATATGGATTTCCAATTAGAGTGGGGGTATACCAAGGCTCTGTCCTCAGCCCACTGCTGTTCATTGTGGTCATGAATCGCTTTACAATTGCTCCAAGATCCTACAAAGAAACGACTTGCATGAAAGCGATACCCGGAACCGCACAGTATACAGTCGGAGGACAAGAAGAGGCAAATCCATTTATTTCTTCTATTTCTATTTCTTCTTCCTCTGGTTCTAGGCCGAGGACCTGTTTTTTCAGTCGGAGACTGCCTCTTGTGATCTGGATGTCCAGCTGTCATTCCATTTTTTCAACTTTGGGTAGTCGCGTTGGGACAGTATTAACGCAAAAAATCAAATAGGTATGCAGAACCGCAAACAAAGCATTTTTTATATTTTTAATGAAAGTCATATCAATATGTACCTATGTTAAACTTATGTAAGTCAGTACTAGAAACTCATTAATTGAAACTACAGAATCTGGGATATAAAACTCAATATATCTACTATAAGTCCTTTAGGGGATTTGAGAAAAACATTAGACATAATTTTACAATCGCGAACGAGACTTTTCTCAATTTTCACTTCACAATGAGTCTCTGTTTTTTATTGTCGGCAATAATATTATTCGAGGAAAATTGTCAAAGAAAATAAAAAGGCATTGGTGTTCGTGTGGTAAACTACACACGAAGAGGGAAAGTCAGATAAATGTGAGTCTCTGGATGAGATTCTATTGTGTGGGTGATTCAAGTGTCAAAATAAACAGGAAATTTAATATTCAAAATAAGTAGAGGTTTAAGATTCAAAATAAACAAGAGCATTCGGTGTTCTGTGGCCATTCGATATTTTTATACGACTTTTTGCTGTCGGCCCACAAAAGAGTTTCCATGTTTTCGTCAAAAATAATATTGTGTCATACAAGATTATATTATATACGGTTCAAGAATGTGGTATTCAAAACCATTGACTTTGTCCTGATAAAATTTCATTTTATAGCGAATATATGTTTCCTTTTTAAAATGGCGGATGATAGTGACTGAAATATGAAATAATTATGATATTGATGTGTATAAGAACTTGGCGATTTATTAAGATTTAAAATATGGTGCTATGCGAACATATAAACTGTATTAAAACGTAAACAATGGGTGATATTTTCTATCATTTAGTAGTAGTTCTGCATATAAAAAATGCAGAGTTAGGGGGAACTTGCAGACTACATTTTTTTAATCGGCCCATAGTTTGGTCTGGTTGGAATGCTTGCTAGTTTGTGTGTCAGATAGGCCGACACCAAATCGTTGTAATAAGACTTTTTATCAGCCGATTGGCCAAAATGCGGCCGATTAAAAAGTATCTAATCTGCGAGTGCCCTTATTCTTAATACCAGTAGATTCCTATTTACCATCATATTATTTATACATTATTGCTATTTTTCGTATTATTAATGTACCTACATTTCAAATTTATTATTAAGAGTTTGAAAAACAATTAGAATTTATTTAACCCAGTTTTGTACAAAATAACAAATTCTAATCGAAATAAACTAAGTATTGCAAATTGATTCCCAAGTGATTTTTCATTAAAACATTATTTTTTATATTTTATTTTTATAACATTTTTCATAATCACAAGTCTCTATAACAACTTTTATAATATGACACAATGCCGCAATAAAGTATTTGACAGTATAAACGCCCTAGGGAAATTACTACTTCTAAAAAAAATAAAAATATAACAAACTTTGTAATACTGCTACTTTACAACTTGCGAATAAGATATAGGGCTTTCGAACTTGCGCTCATCATCAGTAACCTTTTATTACTTAGTTTATTACTTTTATTACTGATGATGAGTGCAAGCTCGAAAGCGCTATAACTTATTCGCATGTTGTAAAGTAGAAGTATTACAGAGTTTGTTATATTTTTAATTATTTTAAGAATGAACTTCTGCAGAGTTGCTCACGCCAAGTTTGAAGAATTGACTATATCTGTTTATACCAATATTATGTTTTTTTATTAAATTGTATATAACTGTCTGATCAACATTGTTTTATTAAAAAAAAATAATAATCAAAGTGTGTACTTACGTTAATAATTGCGTTGTATCCTTGTCGATTTTGAATAATTTCCTCGAGGTATAATCATTAAAGTTAAGTAAAGCTCTGCTTATATCTTGGCCCTTGTCTATTTGAGCCTGATTGGACCCCTGCCACGTTTCTATGTACACCAGGGAGACCCTCGTATTTAATGTTCTAAAATACTGAAAATAACAAATATAATTATATTATTCGGTTGATTGACGATACATTGACAGTTATTAATATTTAAAATGAGTATAAACCAAATTTTTAAAATTTGGTAAATATATGAACAGAACCTGCCACACTGTAACACAAATACCAAACAACACGCATTCATATACCGAAAATCTCACTTTTTCAATACGCACCTAAACGAAATAAATATATTCAACTCATCAATAAATAATATCACATCAAAACTAATCACACAGTAAATACTCATATCACAATATCATACAAATTTTCATCTCTCTCCTACATCATCTTGTATAAATTTCTTAGATTTATTTCACTATTGCTTTTTCTCTACTTTATGTACTGAAACAAATGTGACGTTTGATGTAGGTATGTCATGGATATGGTAAGTATAATGTGTATTTGATGAGTAGTGTTAGTTGTTGAATGTGTGCTTCGATTTATGCATTGGCATTTTGTACAATATTCCTTATCAAATGAGTCTATCATCAGATACCAAAAATCATGTTTTAAAATGTGATGGTGTGAATCGATGTATTAAAACGTATTATTTTATTTCCGATTAGAGAATTCTTTCTTTACAACTTCGGCATACTTATTTTATTGGACAAAAGTAGTTTTTTTTTTACATGGCTATGTAGGGGACTCCAGCAATTAGGATTGGGGTTCATTATACTCTTGCGATGAAGAGGAACTACGTAGCGTTGGAGATGGTATTGCAATCTGAAAATATGAATTCGGATCTTAAAAAAACCAGAGTTATAAGATGGTGAAACGCAGAATTCGGAAGATCGTCCTATAGCCGGGCTATTGATTTAATAAGAGAGTTCTAGAAGCGATTGGTAGAGATTGAGTATCAAAGATCGAATAATATCGTGATTATAAAGCATATGAAGGTTTCGTTGCATTAAAAGATATCGTTGGATAGGGTATCAAATACTTGTATTGGTGAAAATACAGTTTTCTTGTCGGCTTTCATGGCTCAGTTGACTGTCGATCCAAGGGTCCCGGGTTCGATTCCCGGTGGAGATACAGTTTTTAATTTTGTTTTTAGTCTGGATCTGTGAGGCAGTTAATTTAGTAAGTCTCCAGGATGTAGCAACTTGTTATTGTGTGCGTGTTATATTAATATTTGACATAGTACATATCGTCCCTTTGCTGACTAACTGTCGTATCTGACATTGTTTTGAAAAATCGAGTTAGGACCACCAAAGTGAATTTATATGTTGTACGCATGTTCTCACACTAAAAGTCTCGACTGTATCACCTCCCGTTAACTTGGAATAGCTTAGTGATTTGTTGTCTAAGAATTACTGAAAATAAAATATCACTAATAGACCTATGTGCAAATACGATTCTAATATATATAAGAATGATTCATATATATAAGAATACAAATAAAATATTAAAATATATTTACACTGTGTCACCGTGTGCTAGGAGAGATGAAAATATGCACAACACTAAAAACGCTCTCCTGAACAATTTGCATTTTGCAGATACGACTGTTAGTCAAGAGAGGGACGATAGGTATATGTTAGTTGCCCGAGATATATATAAAATAAAATATATACTTACTTAACCAAATTATATTATTTGATAATCGTCTTTTTTCCCTTAAATTGCCCTTTTTTTCCTGCCTTTGCACACATGTACATAAATTATAAAATAAATAAAATAAATAATAAATAAATATTTGATGGTTATATATTTTTCTTCTAATAGTAAGATAATAAAACGCTACCAGCGAAAATATATCTTTAATGTTTAATTATTAATTTAATAATTAATTTTCATATCAGGCTATCTTTATTCAATATGTATGCAATTTTTTAATAATAAAAAATGAACTCTTTTGTTGCGAAATTTTTACACCGTAATGGAATGTTTAGGGAGACAAGAAGTGCAATTATGAATATCTTGATTTAACATAAGGTCAATACATAAAGTATGATTTATTACAAATTCAAAGCAAGAACAGCATTACCTAAATATACAATGATATTGTATTGTATCGGAGAAGGGTTTAAAAATATTTCGCGTCTTCAAATTGGTATGTACCTATATTATTATTTATAGCCAGACCCTTGTCAATATGACTTTGAGTCGATCCTCGGATCTAAAATAACACAAATCTGAGTTGATAAATAAATACCATATATTATATGTAGGTATGCGTGTTCTAAAATAAATATTTGTTCTCCAGAATACTTCAGAGGGGTAGAAAATATCGCGTTAATTGAAATGTGCCATCGGAGTCAGTTAAATTATTTCTAGTGTCCGACCGAAACAGGATTTTCTACCGAAACCGAAACCGAACCCGAATCTTCGGTATCTATCTCAGTCTTGGCCGAAACCGAAACTTTATTAAACAGTTAAAAATCTATTGTTTACTGAAATTTGGCCTTTTAACAGTTAACACGTTTTCAATGAAATAAAAAAATAATACTTGAAGTATGTGGAAAAATATTTTTTATATCTGCTAATAAAAAAACGAAATGTTATTAATAAATTAATAGATTACTTTAGTAATCGTAATTAAAAAGCCTAATATTGTACGCTAAAAAAGCAGTTTTCCTACATTGTTTTTTCTACCACTGGCCGGCGAACTTAACTGATGAACTGATTGATGATGGCGGGTGACACTCGAGTCACGAACTTACCCGAAGTCAGCCGAACGATGCGCGATAGTTCACGAACGCAGAGTTCGGTGCGGCCGAAAGTTCGGCAGATTTTCTGCCGAAACCGAAACTGATGCCGAAACTAGATTTTATTGCCAAAACTTGCCGAAACCGAAACCGAACCTTCGGTCGGTCACTGGTTATTTCCATTAAGAAAACAACAAAACACATACAAGAATTCAAACGGTGTTACGAGAGAGCTCAGCAATTGAAAATATTACTGTAGGTAATGAAGTCTTTAGAATGAATATAAACATGGTTTGTTTATTTAATGGAACATCCGGTGATTTGCACAATGGATTTTTTTTATTTAAATCTGGAACCTTAATATTATTGGAGTTCTAGGACATCTTAAGATATTATAGAACTCCATATAATAATTATATCCATGATATCGGTAATCGTGAGGGTTTTGATTTCGCCGGTTGGATCAGACTTGCCCTCCTTATTGATTGTCTGTGATATTTATTTATATCACCCATCATTGCTTAATATTTAATTATGAAAGCACATTATTCATAGGTAGAAATATACATAAACGGAACTTGTGTTGTTAATATTAAAATAGTCGGTATTAACTGCGAATTTTCAGCTAATTACGGGAAATTTCTGCTCGTTATCACAGGTACATATATATGTATATCTTTTAACTCTCGCTAATTAGGAACATTCCTGAATTTCAAGTATTTTAATTACTGTACGTGGAGGAAATTCCTTCCTCAATTCGCAACGAGACTGACTCGAAAGAACCGAAAAACAAATTAATAAGAAAAACAATGGAAAGATATTTTTAAAACGCCGCCGCCGCCCGCCGTTCCCAACAAGTAAGCGAACATTTAAATCTTTGAAGATGTCAATATTAAAACTGGATCCAATTTGAATTTCGATAGGCCCTTAGTAAGTCCTAGTGACGTAGTCTCACTTGAAAAATACAACCAACGCACAAGCGACTGTGTGAGAGCAAAGTACCCTACCTTAATATAGTCATAGAACATTTTATGTCATGATCGCTGGTTTTGTTGTAAAAACTCATTCAATCAGTAGTCAAAAAAGTTATGATAGGTACTTAGTGATGAAAAATCTTGCAACTCTTGGTCTATGTGTTGCGAGACTTGCAAGATCAAGACCAAGACAAGACTTAATGCAAGAGTTTTACAAGGCTTAGTGAAGTCTCAAAAAAACTATAATAAAAAAGTAGGTTAGCAATTAACTACGTACATAATATCGACACAAAGAATCAGAATATAGTTTTGTTCTTATTATGTATCGACATTGTACTATAAATTGATGTTTTTTGGCCTTTTTCGATATAAGTACCTATTGGATTTTAGCAGGATAATAAAAATATTTTTTGGTTAAAGTTGCAAAAACCTGCCAGATTTTCAAGACATGAATGACCTAGAACGAGAAAACATCTGTAAATGAAAGACCTAGACCACAACCAGTGGTGCAAAATAAAGATCATCCAAGACCAAGATCACAACCAGGGGTGCAAGATCATCCAAGACCAAGACCACAACCAGGGGTGCAAGATCAAGATCATCCAAGACCAAGACCACAACCAGGGGTGCAAGATCTAGATCATCCAAGACCAAGACCACAACCAGGGGTTCAAGATCAAGATCATCCAAGACCAAGACCACAACCAGGGGTGCAAGATCAAGATCATCCAAGACCATGACCACAACCAGGGGTGCAAGATCAAGATCATCCAAGACCTTAAGACCAAGACATCATCATTTGCTGATCACGAATTTAACATGAATAATCATTTATCATACTAATCACAAAATTTCAAGTAAATTTACTATTTAAACTTATGGTCAAACAAGTTTAACAACAACGGGTTTCTTGTCATAATGCGATTTCTTCAAACAGCATAACACAATAATACGACAGTAATATACTGATCGATCACAGCAATGAATAAAGGGAGGAATGAAGAACATTGAAGGAATATTGTTCGATAGTTTATTTATTTATTTATGTATACACTTATAGACATTACAATGATGATTGAATCTGCAATGTCCCACTAGGTAATTAAACCTGTGCCGGGGCCAATGGATCTCGAAACAGTGACACTGTATTAGTTGATGCCAACATCAATCGTACATAAAAAGTGATAGTATTACAAATAGAAATGAAAATATAAAACACATACAAAAAAAAAACACAATATAAAAAATGCACTAATGTACTGAGAGCAAAATGAAGTATGGCGTCGAAAACTAGGGGTGAAAAATCTCCTTTGCATAATGTCTGCCTGATACTAAGGCTGAGTTGTTTCAATAAAAGTATCAGTAATAGTATATCTAAAATACTTTGATTTTAGCTATACTATTACTGATATTCCGTTAAACGACATATATTACTGATATGTCGTTTTCAATGGATTTCAATGAATTGGATTTCCATGAAACAATCAAAAGTTTTGAACAATTTTATGAAATAACAGTATTGTAACTATACTTTTACTTTAATCGTTGTTCGAGAAACACAACCTAAGGGCCATTCCTTTATCTTCGTTTTAAATGCATGACTATTTCCGTTTACTTATTTTTTTGTCGAGCGTATTGAATGTTCCAGGAGCATGACTCCAAAACGTTTTTGCCCAAACGAGGTTTTCATTATAGGCACAGAGAAGTTCAGTTCATTTGCTTGCCTAGTGAAACGCGTTTGTTAGCTTCTACAAGTTGAAAGATAACTTTGTTAAATATTTGTACAAATTGAGATGGCGATACATCACCACTTAAGATATTTCATAGTCTAGCAGATTATACTAGAAAACAAAAGTTTCAAACTACAAAAAAGTAATACCAAAGGGAAGTAGGCATTGAAATAAACAGAAAAATCAGATGAAGTGGCGCCATAAGAATAATACGGAATTATCGTGTTCAATCCTTCCTGATTGTTTACATTTGATTTCAAACAACGGCAGCTAAGAGAAAGAATAGATTCAACAATCGAATCAGGTATTTATTGTTCAAGTTCCAAATTCAACAAACGAGATTGATTGTTTGTTGAATTTTTGAAATCATCCCTCGTCTTCTTGGATTACCAATTTAAAATGAACCTTCCTTGAACTAATAATTTATTACAGAACAAACTTGTTTCGTACTTTGATAACATTTTGTTTTTCTCATTGAAAATATGTCAATATTTCCTCGTGAATCATTAAGTGTTTTAAAGCTTCTAATATAATACCTATTTATATAGTCAAAAATATAAATAAAGAATTCAAATCTATAGAGCAAGAGCTAGCGACTGCCATAATTACCTCATAGTATAAAGGCTGATTTTTTTCTGTAAAAGAATACGACAACAGGCATAAACGATTGGATAAAAAGAACCATGAGAAGTGGAGGCTTTCGAAGATAACAGCCGTCAAAGAGTTGAAAATTTCTATTTAAACACGTCAGTTGAATATGTAGCGTGATTTTTTTTCTCGCGTCTCCGTCAAATCGCGCGAAAAATCGCGTCTTCCATTTATATACATTTTGGTAGGTATAAACCTCCCAATCGAAGCCCTCTAGATTCATTCGTTTTCCTCTGAGATATGCCGAACGGTAGGAGAAATAAATGGCCGACAGAAAATGGTTGTATGGATTTTGACAGATATCATTATTGGCAAATACCTAATCGTTTTTCACGTATTAAAATACATTTCGTATACAATGAAACACATCTCAATGTATTTAAATTTATCACAATGCTTTTATATGGTTTTATTGGGTTTAATATTAATAAATAAATGGGGATAAACTATAATTTTCGTTTCAACTGAGATTTTAAAAACTGCACAACGAGACGACACTAACTGAAAATTGATTTATTTGCAAAAGTTGTTGTATGTATGTTGGACTAATAATTCACAATATAATGAACTGGGGTCTACATGTAGAGTATGTTTGTGGGAAGCTTCGCACCGTAGCATGCAAATTCTCCATTCTCAAAGATAAATTACCGTATGCAATCATAAGAACGCATTATTTATCACTAGTAGATAGTATTATTAACTATGGACTGAGTGCTATGGCAGGACATACAAAATATATTTAGCAAATATCTATAAACTACAATTGAATCTTTTAAAAATCATAATAAATAATTAAATAAAAAGTACATATCAGAATAATGAAAAGTTCTATTCTAACACTGTAACGTGTTAGCTATATATCATAAAGTAAAAATTGACATATTAAAAGACGAACATGATAATATTAATCAATTAAAAGTAAACTCACGTAGAAAAAACCTTCGACCGTTAAACTACTTCGTTAATAATGCATATGGCATGAGAACATGGGAATATCTCCTGCCAAAAATACTAAATGATATGAATGATAAGCTCTTGCATATATACACTACATGCACAAAATATTTTACCCACTTGAAAAGGTACATGATGAGGTCCGATGACGACAGCTATGTGCTCTAAGAGCATGCTATTTGAGTTGCTCGGCTGACGTAGGTTGGAACCTGCATCGCATTATGTATAATTAAAATTACCAAATACTGAACTCGTCAACCTCAGATAAACCCTGAGGGTTTCGATGGTTGACTATATTTTATAATAAAAGTTTCATTATATAAAAAAATATAGAAAAATGTAGAAAAATCTTCCTCTTTTTCCTCTTTTTTTAATCTATGATCAGTTTTTACAGGTCCTGTAACGAGGATGTCCAGCTCTCCCTCCATCTCTTTGATGGTCTTCTAGGCGGTCGGCGTCCCTCTGGTATCTCGCGCATTACAATCTTTGGCAGCCTTTCTGGATTCATCCTTTTAAAATGATCTCTCCAGTGTCGTCTTCTTTGCCAGCTCCACCTTACAATATCCTCCACATTGCAGGTTCTGAGGATCTCCTCATTGGGGATTTTGTCTCTGAGGGTTCTGCTCAAGATAGGTCTTAGTGTTTTCATCTCTGTTGTTCCGAGTATAGAAAAATCATTCGGCTTAAACGTTGGCCATATTGTATATTATACTCTTAAACATTGTGGCATGATCTAATAGAAAAACAGCAAATCCAGAGGGCGCTCCCCCTATAGACATTTTTGATGTTCAATCGTTCAAAGTTGACCTGTCGTCGTTTGCTTGTGATTTGGCAATATGTATAGCATAACACACGTGGAAATGACAACAATTGAAAATTTCATTGTATACTGGTTGTAAACTATTTGTAGTTAATGCATTTGAGATAGCTCAATTACAGTACAGTTTTCCGTTCAATAACAATATCTAATGATAAATTCACAGTTCTGTATTGAAATTTCAAAACGCAAAGTCTATAATCAACAATAATATGTATAGGTTCATATCTATAAAATAGTCAATGATATCAATTCCTCTTGAAGTTATATTTTAATATTGAAATGAGACAAGTAATTGTTATTTTTTTGCGCAGCAGATTATTTGTCTCGTAATAATTATGGCGATTTTATAATTCATGGGTTTTGACAAACCGGAGTAAAAGTTTTATATAAAAATATAATTCAAAATACTTTGTTACACAGCGTTAATGGATTGTTAATCCTTGTAATCTTCCTTTTGCTTGTCATCATCTTAAACTTGGTATATACTAGTTCCAACATTAATAATATTATAATGGATCAGTATGTTACGTTTAAGTAGTTATCCATCTTGCTGTAAAACATGATTTTGTACCGTAAATGGGTTCACTAACGAACTAACAAAACAATTGTTAAAATTTAAGGTTCAATAGTTGCACTCGCTGTGACAAGAGTTAGGTATCACCTTTACATGGCGATGGTATATGTAAGTAAAGCGGCAAAATTCTGAGAATTTGAATGGAGAATTGAGGTTGAAATTGATTGATTGAAACCATCAAGGCGAAGATATCTGCAAATGAAAAAAATAATGCGTTTTAAAATTTCAAATTAATTATTCCTAAATAGGTACATCCCTTAGGGTTTGTGAGAGTGAAATCTTTTAAATAAAAAGGCATTTACATTGAATATTTTTTTCTTAACAAATTTTCAATAAATCCCAAATCATTTCAAATTTCATTTAATTGTTTTAACGTCGGTAGTACCGAAATTGAGTTACGCTTCTCGTTTTGCGATAACACTGTGAACAAAACCGCTCATAATATAACCTTTACATGTTGGCACACTTTCAATATATTATTATGTTGTAACTTTCTGTTTACGTTGTGTAAGTTCCACGAATCGGTCTATTTGCCTAGGAGTGATGTAAAATGAAACCCAACTCTCGTAAACAAATTTAATTTAGGATAACTTACCTTCTATGCAACAAAATATAGTTTACGGATTCATCGGTAATCTAACCAATGCTATAACAGTTGACTGGTATAAATTGCCTGCGGGCAATAAGTCCGCCACGTTGTTTAACTCAATAAAAGTCTTTAATTATTATTATTACTTAATAATTATATGTGTACATATATTGTTCAAATTAATAATATAATGAACAAGAGTCAGCGACTATCAGAGTTACGGCATAGTAAATTAGAAAGTTTGTTTTTTTTCTGTAAAAGAATACCACTGCAGGTAACAAGGATTGGATAGTATGAATCCTGAGTAGTGGTTACTTTCGAAATGACATACTTCAATGTGTTCAAAATTGCTTTTTTAACACGTCAGTATGCAGTATGAAGCGTTCATCATCAAAAGTCTCATCCTGCGGATTGGTTTGCAGAAGAAGTCTACATCTCGCTTTCCACTTCTCTTCAGCTCAACATATGTGGCGCAGTTCATGTCCTCGCACACCTGGGCCAAATACTCCCGTCGGGGGCGCCCCCTGTGGTTTTTCCCCTCAACCATTCCCTCCATTAGGTCATGTAGGAGATCCTCGTGGCGCAAGATGTGACCAATTCAGCGAGAACGTCTCTCGGAGATGGTTTTGAATAGGTGCCTTCCTTCTTCAACTCTGTTGAGAACCTCGGCATTCATGAAGCGTTATACCTAGTTTAAAGCGTGTTTTTTGCATTTACAACAAAAGACTATTAAAAATCATGTATCCTTAATAGTCTTGTATACATAACAATTAATTAAATTTTAACAATTTTATTTATAAAAAAAGTCTTGAATATTGGTTGAATCATGATTGGACCCGGTTCAAAGTCTCATTCCACGTTAAACTGAAACTTTATTTATAAACATATTTGAACCCTAGTTCAGTTGATCTTGATTTTGAGCTCTATTTCATACGACAGCATTGAATTTAGTTTTGTTAAATTGGTTTTCATGACCACATAACAGTATGCGCAGCATGAAACACGTTTGCTCCAGACGATAGTTTTGTCAAACTCTTGCTTTTGCACTTTTTGACATTCGATATTGTTTGAATTCAACGTCAATCGGAAATTCAATTAGATCAAATCGCTTGTTTATGTTTTTCTCGTATCTTATGGTCATATAAAGGTACTTCAAAATTGTGAAATGTCAAGTTGAACCAGTGTTAAACTACCCCCGTCGCCGTTTAAATTTGACATTTGAGTTCAACTCTTGATCCATGTTTATAAATAAGAAAAGTGATCAAATTTGGGTTCAACCGAGTTTCAATATTTGAACCACGTTTATAAATAACACTGTATAGGTCAACAGTATTAAAGATTACACATAATTCCACGTCACATCGTTATCTAACAATTTAATTTAACTTGTTGAATATTTATTAAAAAGTCATTCATCATCCGCGTTTCCATTTTTTCTCCAATACCTCAAGAAAGCGACACTCGGTAGACCGAGGAGGTACTTTTGGAAACTTCTTTTCAATATTATGAATTATATGAATAGGTTCTTAGGTTCCACTCATTCGAAAGAGAGTGAGTGAGAGATATTAAATAGGTTGAGGGTCAAGTGACAAAAGTTTTGGGTAGAGTGGACAATCAAAGGTTCTATTTTCATTTCCATTTTCACGGAAACCCTTTACTTTGGCGATACTAAATCAACAACTAGACGAAAGTCTTCAAACTCCGGGAGCGCTCGCCCAAAATTTAATACTTTCCAGAGTATAATTAATAATTACTTGTCTTTGTTTGTTTGTATTGATTGAGGTTATGTTATTGGGGAAATGTAATATTTCGTTGAAAACAATGTGGAACATTATAATTCTCCCGGCGGTTTATCGGAGCGGTTCATTATAACGGGTTTCGGCGGCGCTCAGGCGTAATCCGTTTAATTTATAAGTTTTTCCTTGGAATTAAATTGTCTTCTTAATTGAATTTCATTTACAGTCAATCCCCATGACGAGTGATCAATATAATATTATAGAGTACCTACGTCATGAGAAAACGAATGGGTTGTGGCCAACGCTACTCCAAGTCACTCCACAGTATAAAAATGTTTGCGCATTATCATGAAATGAGTTTGTAAGATTATTATTGATTTGAATATTTTATTATGAAAACTTCATAGTTTTCCAATGCCATTTTATGAATGTAATGTGCCTTTTTAGGAATTTGAAAATAAAGATATCCTAATTTTAAGTTTCCTGAGCTTGGGGTCACAGTAATATTTGACAGCTAAAAAAATTGAGAGGCACTAATGGGATATCTTTTAATATCTAGTGGGGTCTAAGCGAGTATTAAATGGGTACTTTTGTTATAATCGATAAAGTATAATAAACACGCCGTACATTATAGTACATAGGTACATAGCATAGGTACAGCACACACACAGGTGAAACTTTTAGAAAACAATCTCAGCATGATACTAGTTGATGATCTGCAATAAATTAAATATTAAAAATGCGAATTCATAACTTTGCACAGCATCTCCAGTGAGGAGTATAAACATTTGGTCCGACCATTTTATTTTTTTTTATTTATATCCGGTTCCCATTTTTAAAAACCTTTTCATTATTTAATTGACATTAATAAACACCTGATGGTCAACACTAAGTAAAAGCCAGATTAAATTTAGCAGGTGAAGCATATTCTCACAAATGAAAGGGTAAAGAAATAGAGAATCTGAAAATGGAATGAGACAGCGGAATCACTTATAGAAGCCGAAAATCTTGGCTTGCCTATGAATATTATGTTAAGAAATTCAAGACCTAATTTTTTTTTGTTGCTTTATTGAAACCATACTACAAGATTAAAAATTGAACCATATGTAGATACGATGTTTGACAAGACCACAAAATGTAAATATTATATTGGCATGCGATTTTAAAATATTTTTATGGCCACTTAAATGGCCACTAAAAAAACATTAAATTTTCGACACATCCCAATTTCTTTCAGAGTTTGCCTAGTCCGAAGGTTCTAGGCTCGCCCCTGGATGAGCCCTAATGTATTTTTTATTTATTTTTTTAATTTTTTTTTTCGAGTTTTGTTACTTTGTTATTTGTAGTATTTTTACAGTTTTGTTGTCTAAAATTTTTTTTTTCTTTTTTATTTCTTTCTTCCCTTGCTTTATTTTTTTGCACGGTGTAAATATTTTTGTTTGTTTAAGATGATGTGATTATGATTTGTTTTGTTCTTTTTTATGTACTTAAATAGTTTTTTCTTAACCGTATAAATTAATAAAAAATAAAATGTCTCTTACGTTGAATAAGATCTAGGAAAAAAGAGATGAAATTAAACGTCCGCTATTGTAAGATTTAACATTTGAAATGGAATCGACAGAACATTTGAAAATGATTGAACTCAGTGTAGGATTCACTTTTCCATTAAGACACTATGATTCCTATCATCGATTTCTCTAACAGTCCGTTGAAATATCAGTCCAAGAAAATCCCTCCGTAAACTTTGCCAACTACTTTCCCTGCGAAAACTTAAAACGCAAATATCCATATTTTTAACATAAAATAACTTTCATTTCCATTCCATGAATATCGGCAAATAAAAAGATTATCAGATATGATTTCTACAATTAAAAGTAAACCATTTTTTTGATTCTACATGAATTTAATTTATGCGATAGGCCTATTTATTATGACTATTGGTAAAATACCATATATTGTTACATTGGAAAAAACCAGCCATTACCATGAATTCATTTAATAATAATTATATTCAATTTCACTAATTAGCCAAATATGGATTCTACAATAGTTTACCTTCATCTTTTAAAGAAATAACATCTCAAACAATGATGTGTATATAATTAAAAGTAAAACACGAATTTAATTTATGCGATAGGCTTATTTCGCCTAGTTAGGGTATTTAACTCATTTAAAGGCGAAAACTCGTAAATACCCTAACAAGGCGAAATAGGCCTATCGCACGTAATAAAATTCATGTAGAATCAAAAAATGGTTTACTTTTAATTATAGACATAATTTATAATGGAATTCTACAAAATAAAAACTTCGTCGATCATTATTATTATTAGATATTTTGACCAATCCTTTAACTCTATTTTGCCGTTTAACTGATTCTATGAGCTTGTGGTTTTTAAAGGAAACACCGATTTTTGTTTCGTACTTCGAACATAAACTTATTCAGTAATATATATAAAAATTCCTTGAATCCATGTGGTAAAATCACGATTAAATTGAAACTGGTTCAAAGTCTTATTCCACGTTCAACTTAAAACTTTATTGATAAAAATATTTGAATTCTAGTTCACTTGAGCTCTATTTCATACGGCAGCACCAAATTTAGTTTTGTTAAGTTGTCTGTCGTGAACAGTATGTATGCGCGGCATGGTACATGTGCGCGCCACACGATAGTTCTGTCAAACTTTAGCTATTGCACTTTTTGAAATTCGATATTTTTCTATGAAATTTTAAATGTTATAAAAAAACAATCGATATTATTTAAACGGGTCATAGATTATTCAAAATTGTGACAGTTAATGATAATGTAGATGGAAAAGTCGTCGGTGTGAAGGCAGTCTTGACTTCTTCCACATCTCGCGTGTTTACCGAAAGTACACTTACACGGGTCCAATATAACGATGATAATGTATTTTCTTGGACTGACTCTAGATCTGATAGTGAGTAAACTTTGAATCGTCCTACAGGGGCTAATCAAAGCTTGCGTTAGTAGCAATTCTGTACCTATATACGACATTGTCTGGGATACACTCGGTGTTTGACACGTGATGAGGGTTTTATTTGTGATGCATTTGATGGCGGGTCCCTGAGGGTCGACGGTATCCAAAATCTGAGAGGAATCATTAGAATATACCTTATCTGGTTGCCATTTGCGGTTAAACCCTAAAAGTAAACCATTAAGGTCGATGGGCGATCAAAGAGGCCTGATTACATCCAACGAGGATTACAAACAAAATGTTTTGTATCAAATTTGATATAAAATTGACGGGTCTTAATTTTAATATTATGATCGTCTTCACAATTTCACAATAATACTATCTATTCTACGCACAATATTATTTGTTGCTATAGCGTCGTTCCTTTGTATCTCTTAGATAATTGTGAATATCCATTTAATTCAAACCCACACGAAAGTTTGTATTTCATATTATTATTTGCCTACAAATTTCATACAAATATTGAATTACGTCAACGTTTTCAAATTGTTTGATTTTTTGTGATATATTCTCTCGAAATTAAATCGTTATCTTCTTGATGGTCTTCAAATACTTGATCTTACCTTAAAGACTTATTATTCCTATTAGTGCTATAATTAATAAAGAGTCTCAGCATGAATTTCAGGTATGCTGGTTAATTCTCTGAAGCATCACATCTAAAGTTTTCCTTAGTTGGTTGTTTTCGTCCGCGAGTGTAAATATCTACATTTTTTTGCGTCAATATGAATTCTGGTGTATTCTGATAAGCCATATATGGAATTAATGCATTATTTTTTTAAGATTTGGTACATTATGACGTTATTTTACTAACGTCATGTCCCTCACTTGGCGGTTTGGTGGTGTGCGGAACGCGCTTTTGCGAGTCCAGACGAGCATTCTCGAACGCACTCCCAGGATGCATAGAAAAATCTGACGTTTTCACTTTCTTTTGTTTTTCGACATGCGTGCCGATAAGACAAGGCCCCCAAGTCAAATTGAAAACGCTGTTCGTTTTCGCCAAGCGCTAATTTTTTTTGTATGGGATTTGACGTTTGTTGTAGAAATTTTTTCTACAATAACAAACAACAAACGTCAAATCCCATACAAAAAAAATTAGCGCTTGGCGAAAACGAACAGCGTTTTCAATTTGACTTGGGGGCCATGTGGCCTAACCTCTTGAGAAGAGTGAAGGCGAGGAGTTAATGATCCTGGGGGACGGGATAACGTCTGGATAAGCTCGGGAAGGTGAGTCCCACACACTACTATGCATTATTTACGTAATTTTTGGTAGGAAACTGGCATGATGGTCTCTAACCCCGCTTGAATTTTTGTAGGATACTAATGGCAAAGGTATTCTTCCCGATCCCGTCTCCCAATATTTTATGCCTTTATTTTATTATGTTTTTGTATTTTTGGTATCGTGCAAGTGTCCGTCAGTCATGACGTGGCGATGTTTTTGAAAATTTTAATCATTGAATGCTGGACCCGATTGATTTCTTATAATGTACTATGTTTCATCAATGTGACCCTTCTGGTGTCACTTTCATCCATACCACTGCTGATGCTCTGTTAACCTACGGCTTTTGCGAAATCCAACTTTGAAAATTTGATATACCTGCTGCTTTATACAATTATTACACTGATGATGGATGAAGATGAAGAAATTTACTGCACACCTGTTATCAGATAAAACTACAACCTCTCGGCCACGCCTAAGCTTCATTATAAAAAACTTATATGTTCTGAAATACCTGTTATTTAATATCTTGTAAATTGCTTAATATTTCATATCTTGTGAATTGTTGTCCAGCATCCAAACGAAATAAATTTAGTATTTGAAATTGGTGTTTTATCTCATGTCAACCTACTCATAACACAGACAATAGCATTCTTCTTTTAAATTTTATCTGAAATGTTTGATATTCTAATAATTTGCCTTTAGATGTAATAAAAATTATGGCTTCTCACCCTGAGATTGATAAATAAATTTAAAACTGAGGGTCTCATGAGCCGTTGGGGAGTCGGTGGAAGGCAAGGTTATATGTAATAAAACTTTTTATTTTACTTCATACAAACTCATACGCCTTACCCTCGCAACATGTTAAACACAATAAAGCAACCGTGTACACAAAAATCCCACAAGGCACAGCCTGTATATGGGTACACCAATGATAATATTATGAACAAAGTTTGTTACGTTGATAACATAAAAATAAATTAAAAAAAAATAACAGCAAAGCAATAAAACAAAATTTACTAAGATATGTTATACTAGTAGGTATATAAGTTTATATGACTGTTTTCAAAACTTCACGATTATATTTTTAATGGGACTACTTATCATACTTATATATATTTACTTTCACCATTTCAATACATTATTTAAATGGCAATTTCCTATATAATTCGTTTATTTTATCGAGGTATAAATCATAAAATATTTTAACTTATATTCGACCGTTTATTTCATGAGATTCCTTCTCGTAAATTCTTACCTGTATCTCCCACTCGAATAAGTTTATATTAAATTCGGCTACTTCCATCGAAACAAAATACCATTTACAATATTACGAACTTTCGAAAGCGGAATGGGCTATAAAAAAAACTTTCTAAAACACTAATGTAATAACAATAAAAAAAATCACGCAAAATTAACTTTCAATTTGGTGTTGCTCGAGTTTGTATAAAATAAATTCAATAAAATGTAGATAAATAAGGCTAAAGTTTCATAACTGAAAACAAAGGTACTTTAAAATTGTTCCTTAAAAGAGATATTTTCATTTTATTGTAAGTAATAACCTGCATACCAATACATAAAGCTAACCTTTGTGGACTGATCATAAAAAAAGCTTTAGTGTCTTTGGCGCAGTTGGCCTTCTGGTGGATAAAAATGCAGTAAAATTATATTTTTATGTTGTCATGGAAATAAAACGATGCGCTTTACTTATTGTTAAAACTTTTTTGACAAATTTTATAGGAGTTGAGATTTTTGAAACGATAATATCCATAATATGGTTTCGTCTCTTTACTTGTGAATTACGAGTCGGTTTTATATATATAATATTTTATTCGCAGATTTTTTTTTTTTTTTTTTTTTTATTTATTTTATTAATAAAGAATATAATTACAATTATCATGTTATTTTGCCTAATCCCTTAAGGGGATTTTTGGCTGTGATCTTAATAGTAACAATTTTATAATATGCAAAAAATATAAAAATATGCATATACGTATATATACACATACATACATATAAACTACAATTAAAAACTAATATTGTACATGTATGTAAATACTACATTTTTCCTACAAAGTCCGGAACAACCCGCGCTCACCCCTTAGATCAACCATCGAGGATTTTTGTGTAATATATATCCTTTGGCTTTCTTTTTGAATTCCTCGATGGATCCACACTGCTTCAAGCTGGCAGGCATGGGGTTCCAGACCTTGGGCAGCAGCACATCTTCGGTCCTACGTCCATAGTCATTGTTGAATTTGTTTGTACGTAAAAGTTTGTTGGTCACTGATCTAGTTTGTCTGTCGTGTGTTATTATTTATTCAACCTAAGTTTATCGTCCGAAGTTTTTCCTACTTGCTGGAAGACGACAAAAATTACCCCAATTCATAAGACAGATGATAAGATGGACGTTAAAAATTACAGGCCGATATCAATCCTATCTGTCATCCCCAAAATTTTCGAAATGTGTATTTATAAAAATATTTTCCCTCAAATACAACCGTATCTTAGAGGCAACCAACACGGTTTTCTACCAAAAAGATCAATAGTGTCGAACCTGTTAACGTTTTCTGGATACGTTTCCACTAATCTTGATGCGACTGTACAGACAGATGTGGTCTATACTGATTTTGCCAAGGCCTTTGACAGTGTAGATCACGACGTTTTGTTACAAAAACTGCATGACTTTGGATTCGATAACTGCCTCCTATCATTTTTCGCTTCCTACCTTGAAAATCGGAAACAATACGTAACGGTGGGTCAGTTCTGTTCCCAGGAATTCCAATCTTACTCTGGGATTCCTCAGGGATCTAATCTGGGCCCGCTCTTGTTTTTGTTATTTATTGACGACATACAGGATGTCATTGAACACTGTCTTTGTTTACTCTATGCTGACGACTTAAAGATTTTCTTGTCTATCAGAGCTATGGAGGATTGTTTGAAGCTCCAGTGTGATATTGATAACTTGTCAAAGTGGTCAATCACTAATAAATTGTTGTTCAATATTAAAAAATGTGTCGTCATGAGCTACAGTCGCTCGACAAACCCTATATTATTCAACTATTTGATGGACGGTACCACGCTAGCACGAAAAGTCACATTTAAGGACTTGGGGGTGATGTATGATGCTAAGTTGACCTTCGCTGACCACATCACTAACCTGACATCCAAATGTGGACAGTTGCTAGGCCTGACTTTTCGCCTGGGAAAATATTTTACAAATCCGGAGGCGCTAAAGAGTATATTCAACTGTATGGTGCGTACCAAGCTGGAATTTGGTAGTGTTGTTTGGGCACCATGCCGGAAGAAATACTCCGAAATGCTGGAACAGATCCAGAAAAAGTTTTTAAGGTACCTTTACATGCGTACGCACGGAGTGTACCCAACTTACATGCATCACCCTGATCTCCTTGAGGCCTGTGCCTATCAGAGTCTCGAAAAAAGGCGAGATAATTCGTTACTTCTGGTGGGTTACAAGGTTGTAAATTATATCATTGACTGCCCAATTTTGCTTGAGCACCTAGGCCTTTACGCTCCCCCGAACTACATGAGAGGTAGAGGACACCACTTATTTAATTTACCTGCCGCTCGTACAGACGTGGTTGCTCGTAACACTCTCGTACGAATGTCTGTTCTATTAAATGATTTACCTGTTGAAGCTGACGTCTTCTTCTGGGGCGTTCAGCGATTTAAAAAATATATTAAATAAAATAACGAACAGGTGTCGCACTGTAACTGGCGTAAAGCTGTCGTGCGAGAAAAAAAAAAAAAAAAATTAGTAGTCTGTCTTTAGGTCTCGAAAAATGCTCAACCAGAATGCTATACTCCACTCTCCTCTGAAGAGACAATACTTTAGATCGGTCGAAAAGGCATTTATTTTTCCTTTTTAACTTTTTAGCTATTTTTTTAGTAATAATAATTTTTAGGAGTCTTCTTTGTATCTTTGCAATTTTATTTAGAGTAGTTTTATATGCCAATCCATATGACGATATTCCATATGATATTACTGAATCACAGAGGGCCATATACAGCAATCTGGCCGAGCAGAAGGTTAATCTAGGTCTTATTATGTTGAAAATTGCTGTCATAGTTCTTAGTTTACTGCAAACATAGTCAACGTGTTCTTTGTAGTTTAAGTGTTTGTCAATGATAAGTCCTAAATACCTTTATGATTTCTTATCGACATTCAACTGAATTGATGGACATGGCTTTAACGATCTTATAATTTAAATATGTGTATGTTGCTAAGGTTATACCTAATTGATTTTGTGATAAATATAATAATATCTTTTTCTTAGTACGTCTAAAATATAACAATACGTTTTTACTAAGATACTAACAAATATTAAACACGGAAATAAGAAGGAAACAGAGGTTGGTTCGACGACACTGTCCGTCGCACACTCGATCGGCTGCTTATAACGTCTTTCGACGCTGCATTCTGGAAAATCTTCAGCCTGCTTATTGGCTCCGCCGTCGTCAACGGATAATAGACGTTTCTGATTAGTCGGGGATTTGTCAGGCGTCGTGTCATCACAAATATAACGATACTATGAACCTAATAAAAATAGCGCTGTTTAATGAGATATGACCATATCAAATTTTTTTGTTTAAATAGTGGTTTAATTGAATAAAATCGTCCGAGTGTGAAAAAGTTTTGTAATAATTTTTCAATAACCCAAGTAAAGAGTAAATTTATTGCAATCGCTGCAATCTTATTGCGCCTTTAAAAGAAAACATCAACATATTTTAAAAAGCTATTTACAGAAGATGGAGAGAGTACCTACCTAAAATGAATAGGTTTCCTAAGTTGAATTTTGGAGTATAGTTACGCATAACATCGTGTTATGGCAGGGTTGTTGGAGAGAATTTAAAAGAAAGAGGTTATAAGAACGTACTTAAGAATAGGAACCGTATGTATAAGGTACATGTGTCTTTTATAACTGTCATTGAAATTGTCCCAATAAGTGAGTAGGTAAGGGAATATGCTCGAGAGAAGAATATAGAATTTTTCGCCATTAACTTAACTGATATGACCATTTCTTTATGGCATGAATATGAGAGGCCATAACGTTTCATCAAATGTCAAGAAAAATTGCTTTTATCCCTGAATAAATTTAAAGATCTCTCAAGTGCGTCGGTATGGCAACGATCGTACGAATTTAACTTAAAATATTTAGAAGTAAAATTCCTCCCCTCCAGAGTGAAATAGGATGGGTGGATCCTTTTAGGTTTATGGCAACATTTTTTGAAATTTCACCATAGGAATGGCAATCCGTATTATCTGAAAGGAGGCGATTCTATCTTCATCCTCATTTTTGTGCCATTGAGAAGATTATTAGGCGGGCGAAATTCAATTTGCTTTGATCAAATATGTATATAGGTGTGTGTATGTGTTAAATGTAGGTATGGATTTTTCCGGTTTTCGGTACAGTTTCGCGTTTACTTTCGTGTAAAATTAGTTCCAATCTATTGAAGGAGGATGTCGAATGACGTCGATAAATGTGGAATTAAATAAGCCTGAAATAAATTTATTGTAGGTACCTACTAGTATTAAGATAAAATAATTATTTTGAACACTAAAGTCTTTGGTCGTCATTTAGGTATAGACAACATAATTTATTTTACGTTAGTATAAGAAGACATCAATTGTGTAAAAAAAACCTTATTTACGTGCATGTTGTGTTAGAAAATTTCATGTTTGAATATGAAAACATTACACAGGTTTTGTGTAAGATAACATCATTTAAGTGTTATCACGAGAAAATATATTTTTATGATAAGTGTTAGAAAAAATCCATTTTGTTTTGTGTAAGAAAACGTCATTTTTGTTTTGTGTAAGAAAACGTCATTTTTGTTTTGTGTAAGAAATTATCATTTTTGTTATACTTATGTAAAAACATACCTAATATTTATGTTGATATGAGTCATTTTTGTTGTGTAAGTAAACATAATATTTGTGTTTTGAGTAAGAAACGTCATTTTGTTTGTGTTAGAAAACATGATTTATGTTATGAAAAATGCAACTTACCAAATCGGCAATGTTCGCCACTTGGATGGCATCGTGCACGACTTCGGCGCGCGTGCTGCCGTTCCTCTTGTCGAACATCGCCTTGTCTATAACTAACGCCGTCTCTATATACTTGGTCGCCTCGCGGACATCCCGTCTCGCTCGCGCCCTAGCCCCCTCTCTCTCCCCCTGCCCCTCCCCTTCCCTCGACCGCCTCTCGCTGAGCTGGTCGTGCTCGTGCAGGAGGTTTGAGGCGCCGTGCAGGGCCGCGTTCAGGCTCGCCATGTGGACGTGCGCGTCTCGAAAGGGGTCACCCTCCTGCGAGCCCCGCTTGCTATTCCGGACGGGCGCGCTTCGTTTGTATCTGAAATTCACAATACAAAGGTGCGTTAGTTAACTATGCAATTATTCTTGTTTCTTTTATTCATTGCTGAAGGTCGTGTCAATTTTTGCGTTGTCTCCCAGACAAAACTCCTCCAGACGCATCTGTCCTCAGCCTTTTTTAAGGCCTCAGCTACAAAAAGAAAAGTAATTCTAATTATCTAAGTTCAAAACCATGATTTTTTCGAATAGCTGTAATACATAACATTTCACTATAGCAAATAGTTTATGCTATGATTGCACACACTTCATTCATATTAATTTTTCGAATAACTGCAATACCTTACACTTCACTAAAGCAAATAATTTATGCTATGATTTCACAAACTTCATTTATATTATTTTTTATCAGAAATTTTGTGTAATATTGGTAAAAATCAAATTTAAAAATTATCAATTGGCCTTTTTTCAACTGATTTATAGAGATTTCTGATCGTAGAGCAATAAATCTTAATTGATTTTTAACTTTCTTGCTATAGAGTTCCAATTGTATATATATACCTATATTATATTGTGACATACAATTACAGATTTATCAAGTCTGCGCAAACTACCTATTACGAAAAAACTAACTTTCAGATATTTAAAGTTAATGGCGGACCGCAGAAGTAAAATACTAACTTCCCTAATAACAGTTCATTAAAAATCTCAATTGTGGTATTTTACAAATATAGAAAAAAATATTTATATATTTACACAATATACGGCATATGCGTTACAATACTAAAAAGAATTACAAACAGAAAAAAATATTGAAACAAAAAGAACAAAAAAATAGACAACGTAGAAACAAATGTATCTATTGATAAAAATGTATCTATTGTCGGCCTTCGTGGATCAGTTGGTTGGGTATCTGACTGCAGATCCAAAGGTCCCGGGTTCGATTCCCGGTGGAGATACAGTTTTTAATTGTGTTTTCAGTCTGGATCTGTGAGACGATTAATATCGTTAGTCTCCAGAATGTGGCAACTTGTTATTGGGTGCGTGTTAAATTAATATTTGACATAGTACCTGTTAGTTGCCCGAGAAGCATTATTAAAATATAAAGCCTTAATAAAATAATAAAAATATATATATTTTTATGTATAATTCGTTTTATTAGAATTTATAAAACTAAAAAGTTTTATCAACAATAATTGTGAAAGTTAATAGTTTTCAATTTTCCAATGGTCATTCCCAATAGTAAAAAAATCCATGCAAGAGATATTCTGTTTATTTTTTTCATTAAATTAAACAAAAAAGTACAGTTCCCTCTTGTTTATATCGATTAATTAAATAAAAATACAATTTTGAAGTTTTTTTTTGCTGATTTTTGACGCATATTGCTTACCAGCGTTTTATTGCAGTGCAACGCACTTAACGAGTACCTACAACACTCACCAAAGAAACCTATGTATCTAGCAAATTTTTTAGTCATTAATTATTTAATTTTTTTTTGATTGCTAATTCTTGATGGAATTCCATTATCACTTATATAAAATGACTTAAAAATAAGTAAAAAAACATAAATTTTTAACTTTTTTCCACTAATTATAAAATATTGACCACAAACGTGTTTCGCTCAAAGAGCATCTACTGAACGGATACTGTCAATATTTTTAAATTAGTGGAAAAAAGTTAAAAAAATGTGTTTTTTTACTTATTTTTAAGTAATTTCACATGAATAATTTGTTAGTCATTTTTTCGACATTGTTAAAATGCTCCGAAAATTTACATAAAAATGCGTTGCTATTTTTACAGTAGCAGCGCACTTTTCTCCATAAACTTTCGCCATCTATTATTTGTTACAGAAGTTAACTAGGTTATCTACAGTTACATACGTTTTGCCTGTCATTGAATGTGTTAAAAGGTTGTCACCTGTGAGCTCTTGCTTCCCGCCCTCCTTCGTCTGCTAGCGACACCGGTCCCACGTGCTTGGTCCTCCTGATGTTTTTCATCCTCCACTCCAAGTTGCCCGAGTTGGCGCATCCCTTGTTCGCCTTGGTTCGGGCCTCGAATATCACATGTGGGTGTTTCTGCTAAAACAAAGTGCCGGACACAGCCGTGCAGTCATAGGGTGTTATACAGACATGATCAACGACAGACATTGTGGAATATGATGTATGAACATTCGTATGAAAATGATAAGAAGCAAGTGAAAATGAACGACTATGAAAGTGTCATCATTCGTTCAATTACTACGATCACCAAAATCACGTAATTAAAATAGTGACAAAATATTTATTTGTTTAATATAATTGTGATATATTGATATATTGATCTTTCCCTGAGCAACTAC
This sequence comes from Molanna angustata, assembly GCA_963576475.1. Taxonomy (NCBI): domain Eukaryota; kingdom Metazoa; phylum Arthropoda; class Insecta; order Trichoptera; family Molannidae; genus Molanna; species Molanna angustata. Next base: position 11,680,187 of record OY754970.1, on the reverse strand, counting down.
TATGTGTATAGCACCTGAGTAAGAAGGTTGGGAGTAGTAGGAGCGGGGTTTTGGGGAATTCCGGTAGAGGAACGATGGGTGGAGTTTTGAAGGACAGTCGAAGCCTTCCGGGTATATGGTGCAGATCTGCTCTCACGTTATATTGAGTGGTATTATTATATCTATACCTTATACTGTCATTTGTACAATAAAGTGTATTAATTTACATACGCGTGTTATTTATTATAACTCAAAGAGTTATCACAATAATTAATATTGCGAATGAAAAAGTAGTATGCTAGTGGTGGGATCATGTTGAAACACAGATGCTGGGGCTTGTCCTTTCGCTATATATGTAGTTGAGCACGGTCCTTTTGAAATGCAAATTTGTTTTTGTCTATGAATATTTATTTATTTATTTATTTATTGAATAACGCTTCTTTCGTACAAGGAAAAACCCCCAAAGATGGTGAATGGCTGAAGACGCGATGTGCGCCTTTGCAGACAAACACAGGATAGCGAGCACCTACTGGCTTGTCCGATGGCTCCTGGCCAGTGTGATTGAGAAACTCTTAATGAACGAGCCCATCTAGAGGACGAAGCAAAGGAGTTTTTGGCTTTCTGGGTCCGGAAGTCACACGTGTTGACCTACACGACAATAAGAAGATATGACTTCTCGGGCAACTAACAGGTAATATGTCAAATATTAATTTAACACGCACCCAATAACAATTCGACACATTATGGAGACTAACGATATTAATCGTCTCGCATATACAGACTGAAAACACAATTAAAATCTGTGTCTCCAACGGGAATCGCACCCGGGACCATGGATAGACAGTCAGATACCCAACCAACTGAGCCACGAACGCTGATAATACATATTCTAGCTTGTCTGTAAACGTATTTTTGTCTCTATCAAAGTGAAAAAAAAACAAATAAATATTAATTAAGTTATTGGTACCTAACTATACCTTCACTATAACACGTACCTTCACTATAATTAAATTAATTTCAGTAATGAATCTCAGTTATTACTCGATAAACGATAGCAATTAAATTACTGACACATATCTTAATCTAAGCAGTCTTTGATACAATAAAGCCAGTTGCAGACCAAAAGCTAAGCTAAGTTAGTTTATCTTAGCTCGCATAGCTGAGGTCATTGAGGTCATCATGAGAGCGGTTTGCAATTGATTTAAAGCATGAAAAATGATGACAGTGTGAAACTAACAGAGTTATTGTTTATTATTTTAAGTTTTTATAACACTGTATACTGTGACATACCTACTCTGAAAATCAATATTAATTTTGCTGTAGGTAATTTGATATTTCAACATATTATTTTATTTTTCGTTATACATTTAATACCTACTTTAATTATTATTATTATTATTTGTTCTTTTATACTTTCATTTGTTATTCTGTTTATTATTTTGGTTAATACCTACTTTACTTATTATGTTTATTCGTTCTTTTATACTTTCATTTGTTATTCTGTTTATTATTTTGGTTAAATTGTCTTTGTATGTATTTTTTTATTTTGTATAAGTTTTTCTTTATATTTCTTCTTGCTTTGTTTTCATTGTTTATAAATTGGATATGTTTGTTTTTTTATGTATTTTCACACATTATGTAGGTACTATATTTTATACCTTTTGAATACTTCATGTAAAAGGCAAACGCCGTTAATAAAATAAATAAATAAATATTTAAATTTAAAAATTGATAACGGTTTCGAACAACTTGGTAGAAACAAATTTAAATTGTTTAGTTGTATCTCTTCAAAATATATACATTAATTTTCAATTTAGTTGATTTTGATCAAAATTTATATGATTCTTCAGATTTTTACTTTCTAGAAATAATTTTATGAATAATGTGTATTTTAAAAATAATAAATAAAAAAGCAGTTCTATTGCGTAACCATTTTATCGATTTTACAAAAGTTTGGTTTCGTATTGTCTGTATATTATAATAAAAGCGAAGTATATTCATCTTCATAGGCCATTCATAATTCATAGCCGACTATTCATCAAAGACTTTTATATTTTCTTTTCTCAAATTTTACGCCCCTTTATGTCTGTATAATGTCGTTGTATGAATTCATATATTCTCTGTATGTCTATGTTGAACGAATATAAAAATTTCGTATCATATATATTTGTGAATACATGGTCCAAAGATTTGTGTCGAAATTGTAACAGTATGTTGGATTTTTTTTTCAACGACTAGATTATAACTGTTAATATAAATTCAAAACATGTATTTTGGTGATCATAATATTTATAACAATGAAATTCTTAATATACAAAATAATAATATACAAATATATCAAAATTATTTCATAGTAAGTATTCATATAAACAAATTATGATATTTTTTTTAGTCATCCATTGAGTTTTCTTATTATTTTTTTATTTGAATTTTGTACCAGGTGACCTATTGCACCTTTATTTTAAGTGACACTAAACAAAAAAAAAATTTTTCACCATCAGGGATTCAAGTTTTGGATTTTTTTTATTTAATTTGAAAAAAAAATAAATCGCAATAATGCCAATTGGTAGCCAACATTTGAACGAGTGATCTGGTGTTTCTGTATTCAACAGATAGCGCTCATCTAAAGTACATAGGTGGTTATAAAAATTTAATATTTAGAATTTTGTAAAGTAGTGTCACTATGAAAATAAAGGTGCGCTATTTATTTAAAGCGACAAATAAATAGAAAGCGACAATTATTTTTACTGCGGCTACCGCAACATAGATGTCGTTACTAAATAACGACAGAAATATTATTTAATATTAAATTGGCTTACATTCAGGATAGGTTTCAATGTATTTTAGTAAATTAATATTTATTGAATAAACAATATTTTCACAACATGAAGCTAATACATATTGGAATTTATTCCAGAAATGGATTAATCATGCATGATTGATTACATCTCCTGCTAAATGAGTGGTATAGGTAGGTCCCCTGGTAGGTATAGGATAATATTATGCTTACTTATATAAAATATTAATTTGATAGAAATAATATGTATGAAAAATAAAAATACAAATGAATGCGATGAAGTAAAATGATTGGTTTTATATCAACAAAATTCTGAATTGTTGACTAGTGTGTAAAAAATAACGAGTAATTAAAATGCATGGGTAAATAAAACGTTTATCATCAAAAAAGGTTTATTTTTTCTTTCATTCATACCTTCACGGCATATACCACAAAATATCCCAATTTTGGTTTAACAGCGATAGGTGTGCGGGTGTGTATAACCCTATAAAATAAAGAACGACACATGCGAGTATGGCCACACACTAGTCTCGTCTAACCTAAAAAGGCACTACATTCACAATGGGTGGCGAACCTCATTGCTTTGCTTCTGAGATTTTATTTTCCATCTTGTATTTTCGAATACCCGGCTCTTGAGAGACAACCTAATACTTCGATTATATAAAAAGTGGAAGCACTATTCAAAGCCGGTGCAACACAGCAAAATGTTTATTTTTACGGTAAATATAGTATGACAATTGGTAGGTACATATCTTGAAATTATTTTTATTAATGAAATTTAAGGTGGATGTATACCTATTGTCATATCCACCAAACTAATTTCGTTCAACCAACTTGAATAAAGCGTCAAGTGTATTAGTATAATAAAATTAAAGGTTTGAGTACCTACCTATGTAAATATTTCCTTGAAAAAAGAAGAATTACCAATAAATAAATTAAGCAATACAATTACATTTATTTAATCATAATATTTTTTGAGGATTAATTTATTTTTAATATTCCTAAATATTTTATTTATTCGTATTTTTATTGCAATGTTTTAAACGTTATAAAAATGCTGTATGGTTGAGTAAACGTTGTCATAGTTTGCAAAGTGTTGTCATAGTTAATTTTCTTTTAACATGTCGATTTAAAAATAATCCCCTGAAGCGTGTGTTGGTTTGAAATATGCGATTTTTGGATGGGAAAAAGTCCCTGTTGTTTTTTCCCTTTACTGTTGGCATTATTTCCGGGTCCGGGTCAGATAGCAGGTATCAGGAGAGCATGACAGAGTGACGCTCTGGCTATATGTTGATACAGAATGTATGTAAGTAATGTACGAGGATATCCATGGTTAAACGTGAATGTTTCAGTTTGCGGCTTTAAGGTGTGTTTGTTTTGTTGCACGAGTAACAGGAGCACAGAATGTTCGAGAGAGTCTAGGTATATTGCCACAAACGATATGCAAATCAGATACAAACATCACACAGACTGCTTCAGCACAGCTCATTGTATAATATAGAATGGTATGGTTTGAACAAATAAAAATTACATTAAACCAAACACATCGGTGATTTCAAACATCAAACTTATAACAAGTGGGCATTTTAAGGAATCCGAGGATAATATGTATTTCTAGATGTGAGCGCTAACTCATTTGAACCTTTCGCGTCCCTTCCACATACAATCATTTTTAGAAATCCTTATCAAGCATAAAATAGGTAATATGTGTGAATGACTATTGTAGATCGTTTTAATATTTATTGCCAAAGTAAATATCTTTCGTATTGCCTATTTGTTCAAAATTGAAATATTTTTAACCGACTTCAAAAATTGGAGGAGGTTCACAATTCAACATTTTTTTTAAGTTCAGTTCAGTTTAGATTTCGATGATTCTTTTTTTATTAGAAAGGTGGTATCTTCCGATTGGATTCATTTCAATTTGGTCAAGATACGATCATGAGTTAAATGAGAAATTCATCAAAATCTTCAATTTGCACTTCAGCGATAAGAACTCTTTACTACATTGTTCGATTTTATGATTCTTTTTAATAGGCAGGGAGTGCTTCAGATATGATCACATATATGAATCTTATCGAGTTTTGTTGACGTAACTCTCGAGAAAAAAAATATGACTCTTCAATTTGCAAAATCGTCTGAAATTAATCATAATTATTTACCATATCATCCGAATTAGAAAATTCCTTCTTTATTCGAAAGGGATTACTTCTGGGGTGGTTCCATCTGAACTAAAGTAAAAGGATTGATGATGGGAATCGTTAGAAATCATGAAACTCATCTATTTGTGAAGGATTTGCGAAAGATAATATTACTACGTACATACATACCATTACACTATGTCTCTCATGGGGTAAGCAGGTAACAAACGAATACCTAATTTTCCTATCTTGACATCCATTCATTTTGAAGTCGGATTTTTTTTTATATGAAAGATTATTGTTGTCTGCATAAATAGGAGATATCTACTCCGTTCCATTTTTGAATGTTTTCTAAGATTCATCTTGCAATTCAAATAAATTCAATATTAATTTGTATTGTTAATGTCATAGTGAAGTTTAAATTCTAAAATTAAGAAAGATTTTTAGTCGAATATTTTTATTATTGTATATGCGCAAACATTGGATTTTTTTTCCCTGTCGGGAGTCAAAGATATTTTTTAACAGATTTTTAATTATCTCAATAGAGACGAAGTTGGAATATTTATTGTAGGAGAACCGGGAAATCAAGGCACCTACAGGGCTTACGACCTGTCATCGGCTGGTTTACGTGATCACTTTATGCCCTTGCGCAACGTTCACCAATTATGCCTTTTCGTTCGCCAACGTTCACCAATAGGGATCTCATTAAAAAAGGCATAATTGGTGAACGTTGCGCAAGCGCATAAAGTGATCATGTTAACCAGCCGATGACAGGTCGTAAGCCCTGTAGGTGCCTTGATTTCCCGGTTCTCCTACAATAAATATTCCAACTTCGTCTCTGTTGAGATAATTAAAAATCTGTTAAAAAAGATTTTTAGTTTCAATAAAGCGAACGAAAAAGTGTTGAACTTTCTGCTTTAATTTGAAAAAGAAAAATTAACGAGGTATTGTTAATTACTAGCGTCCACAATCCGCATTCACCTGTTTCCGGTTTAGTAAATCAATGTTTTATTTGGTTAAATGATCTGTGAAATTTTATATTAAATGAGAGCTGTGAAAGTTAATTTATAATTATTAATAATTCAATTTATAAAGCAACTCGCTATTATTATTATAAACAAATTAAACCTAAGAATGCAGAAAAGAAAAGCAGGGACTAGACACTACTGTGTTACTAGGTCTGTGTTTCTTGAACAAATATTAAAGTAAAAGTATAGTTAAAATACTTTGATTTCATAAAATTGTTTAAAACTTTTTGTTGTTTCATTGAAATCTGAAGATGTTCAATGACGAAATTTGAACAGTTTTATTAAATCAAAGTATTTTAACTATACTATTATTGATACTTTTGTTTAAATAACACAGCCTAAGTGTACCTATTGTTTTGCATATAGCAGAAGTGGTCTGTGCATCTAATTGAACAGGTTTGAATTAACAATTCTATTTGAGCCATCCTCTGGAGACTTTGTGACATTGGTAGATGTATTTCGCTCTAATCTATACCATTTGAATAATACACCATCAAAGTTGAATATAAGGCTTAGCAAACCGACAGATCTGACAAAGAATGGACCAAACATAGATGAAGTATGAAGGTTTGGCATACAAAAGTTCTGGTAACTTTAATATACCCAACAAAAGGAAATAAACAGGGAGTTGAGAGAGAAGCAATTCATTTTTATCACGCCATTAATATCTAGAAATGGCACAATGAAAATGGAGTATCACTAATGATATCTACATGGTGATTACGTCAAACATTAGGTACGTTCTCTTTGGTGAAGATCCGAAAATTAGAAAAGCGCTGAACAATGCATTACTGCTAGAAAATAACAGGGAAAAATATTTTTAGGACACGAAAGCACGAAAGAAGAATGAAGGTAAAATAAGAAGAATAAATACAGGTCAATATATAATGAGGTTAGGAGGAGACGAATGTAGAGCTCGCTAAGCTAAAGACTGCGGGTGACGTCACCTATGCACATTCTAGAAATGTGCAGGGATATATTATTATATTCTGATTTGAATTCATCCATAACATCAGTTGAAGATTGACGTTGTGTAGCTTTTTGCTCGTCACTTTTGCCCTGATCTTTGCTATGCCTACCAATATCACTGTCACCCGCATTTTCATACTTGTCGAGCTTTATGTATCTTACACCATAGGTAAACGAGTGGTTTGTGGTCAACTCTAAACTCCTCACTAACAAGTCATTCGATAAAGTATTCAAATTTTGTACGGAAAATATTCAGCATTTTCATGAAATGAGGGTGTTAAATTATTTTTTAATTAAATATTTTAATATGAAAACTTGATAACTCTTCAATGCCATTTTATGTGAGTGGTGTGTCATTTTACCAATTTGAAAATAAAAATATCAAATTTTAAGTTTCCTGAGCTTGGGGTCACTTTCAAATATTTGACAGTTAAAAAAATTGAGAAGCACTATTCAGATATCCTTCAAAATCTAATTGGGTTTAAGCGAGTATTAGACATACATATTTGCAAAATTTGAAAATAATCGAATGAGTTCTTAAGTCTATAATCGATAAAGTAAAATAAACACGCCGTACATAGCACATAGAACACAGCACACTGCACATATCACACACACACACACAGATACATTGTGATGAAACTTTCAGAATAAAATCTCAGCATGATACTAGTTGATAATCTGCAATAAAAAAATACCCTGAAAAATTGCGAAATCATAACTCCCCACTATATCCCCTAGGGTTAGTGAGGATAAAAAATAGTCATGGCAGAACAATATTTATTTAATAACCTCTATTTCTCTTAAATAGTTCTCGATTCTTAATAGAATTAATAGAATTGTGCTTGTAAAATCATTATTTATGATCGCAGAGTAGCCATAGCAATTTAAAACTAGTACTGCCTCAGAATAGACTATGTCTAGCGAGGAAGTAAAATTTCCAAATGTGTGAAAAATAAAATTGTAATCTATATATATAAAAATGGATTTACGTATATTTGTTTGTTCGCGATGAACTCCTAAACCAACCATCCGATTGCGATGAAACTTTGGGAATTTGTTCAGCTCATTCAGGAGAAGGTTTATGCATTATAATTTATTTATTTATTTATTCGATATCTAACAAAAAAAAATCCTATTGAATTGATTCTTAGTGTGTTTGTTCATCGCGTACACGAGAAGGTTTAAAAATTAAAATTAGCATATAAATAAATAAATAAATCATTGATTGAATAAGTAAATAAACGAATAAAGAAATAAATAAGTTAGTAAAAATAAATAAATTCGTAAATCAAAAAATAATAAGAAAAAAATCCTATATACGTAACCAAATATAAAATGGTATATTATATAAAACTGGTATAATGCCAAAGGTTCACGTATATTTGTTAGAATAATTAAATAAAATTATAAATGAATGAATGAATAGGGACGAAATGAATGTAGGGGTGGAAGGGAAAAGAATACGGAATTTTAATTAGCGAATCTAGATATGAATGTTTAATAATAAAAAGGAAACATACCGATCAACCATTATTGTATATTTGGATTTATAGAATTAAACAGGCAGGACAACGTCTGCCGGGTTTTACTAGTTAGGTATAAATTAAATAGAATACGTTATTTTGTACCTTTGGAATTTTTATACCATTGGAAATAAATTGTTCATTTGATACTTTTTGGTGTTACTAATGTATGATGATGCTTGTATACCTGTTTCCTGGTTATATTATTTATTTAAACAAGAAATGATAAAAAAATTAGTTTATGTAATTTTTATTAATAGGTATATAGCACCAACAGTTTATGATAAAATTAACAAAGGTAGGTATATTAAATTACAAATTATTTCACTACATTTTAGGGCTCTTTTTGCTGGAGGGATACAAAAAAATTGTAAAGACAAAGAAGATAGATTTTTTTCTTAGAATAATTTATATGAATAATCTTTCATAGATATATTTCATAGAAATATAAACACTAACGATAAATTAAATTGTTTTTCAATTCGACATCACTCAAAAGATTTTAAAATACCGAAATATTGCTATGAAACGTATTATTTTCCAGAAATAACAGTTGACAGTGAAATGGTAAAACTTTTATTGGTCATATCATAATTTTGATACGCGTCATGTCCCGGGTGCATCAAATACATGTATTAATTTAGGTACCAGATCGCAGTATTCAGATCACCTGCCATTTAGGTACCTATACAATATTAAATGATGTAGCATGTCATTGTATTTTTACACCGATTTGACAATGTGATGTTATATCAGGCATATGTAGAAATATGTATTTTTATTTCACTGGGTGGCGCATATTCAATAGCAAACGTTATTGTAAGTGGATGAATAATATGTAAATGTGGCTTTTGTATCCTTTTTTATGATAAGTTATTATTTAAACATCTATTCGATTCATATTTTAACAAAAAATGCCAAATCCCAGGGATGATTCATTTGATTTGAATTTGAATTGAAGTTGGCCGTAGTCAACACTATGTTTTTCAATACGTACATACATAATTGATGTAGGTACAATTTTAAAAGTTTTATGAAGGCCATTTCTGTTGCCAGCATGTTTTAACAATTTCAATATCGTTAATTTCCAAAGAAGAAAATTACCCTTGCCTATGAAAAACTCACCAGCTCTAAGTAAATACTTTTTAAACATATATATGAAATCTATTTGAAATCGATAAAGTAATTTTTCAGCTCGTCATTCGAAGTAGGTACAATTAGCAAGAATATGCAATAGTTTGATTCCGAATGTTTAAGGTCATCTAACTCACTTTTTATTTTCAAGAAAAAGCTATAGTAAGAATATTTGTCCCCAAACACCTGATCTCGATTTTCTCTTCTTGTTCTTTCCCAATCCTTTGCTTGCTAGGATGTTTTTTTTTTGTTTTTAATATTTACTTATCTTAGTGTAATGTTTTTAATTTTCTTCGTTTTTTTCACTCTCATATTTGTTGATGTTCATATTTAATTTGTCATACTTAGTAATCTGGTTGGTTGAAAGATATTGCCTAGTGACAATAAGCCCGTAAGTGTATTTGTTTATATATATTTTTTTTTTTATCATGTCTACGTAGGGGACGCCAGCTATTGGGATTTGGGTCCATTTTACTCTTCCGAAGAAGCGCACTACGTAGCGTTGGGAGGGGTTTGCAATCTAGAAAAGAGTTTATTAATTCGGATTTTAAAAAGACCCGGGTTGTACGAAGATGGAAACACAGAATTCGGAAGATCGTTCCACAGTCGGGCTGCTGTATTAATAAAAGAGTTCGAGAAGCGACTTGTTCGTATATGTTGAAGGTCCACTGTGAATGGATGCTGCGATTGAGTGAAGCGAGTGACTCTGTTGCGAGTGGGTGGAGGAGGGACCAAAGATGCAAGTTCTTCTGAGCAATTCCCGTGGTAGTATCTATAGAATAAACTTAAAATACCGACTCTGCGTCTGTGTTCTAGTGATTGCAATCCATCAGTCAGTGATGGATCATTAATCAGACGTATAGCACGCCTTTGGACAGCGTCGAGGGTATTCAGTAGGTATTGGGGGGCGCCACTCCAGAGGTGACTGCCATATTCAATAATTAATATTATATTTTATTTTATGTAGCTTCTCGGGCAACTAACAGGTACTATGTCAAATAATTATTTAACACGCACCCAATAACAAGTTGCCACATTCTGGAGACTTACGATATTTATCGTCTCACAGATCCAGACTGAAAACACAATTTTAGAAACTGTGTCTCCACCGGGAATCGAACTCGGGACCTTTGGATCAGCAGTCAGATACCCAACCAACTGAGCCACGAAGGCCGAAAAAAAAGATAAATAATAAATATTTTTTTTCGGCATAAATTATGATTTAAGATTTTTTTATGAGTACCTACTTTAAAACTCGAGCTTTGTTTTTTTCACAACTAAGTTTTGTGTTTATCAAACAGTGTTTTGTGTTTATGAGAATAAACTTTGTTCAATAGCTTTGTGTGGATAAGTTTCGTACATAGTTCAAACATACGTTGTGTTGTTTACAAGATCTCAGGGTTTGATATAGTAATATATTGGCAAATAGTATTAGGGACGCAGGAAACTAATTGCAATTAGGAAACTTCGTGTTTAATTACAGACAGTTCAGTTTTGATTGAAAATGGAATACTAATAGTTCCGACATATTGAATTTAAGACCGCATCTTCGACGCATAAATAACAATAGATGGCCAATATTCAGGATTCCGTCAGGACGCCGTTCAATGATTCGAGATCATTCCAATGACGCTGATAACTTAGTTTTGTGTTGCTCTAGGAAACAAAGAAACAAAGCGGATATCTGCAAGAAACTTGTCACATTTCATAAGACCACTCTCAACATCGATAATACCAAGCTATCTTTTGACTGTGATAAGTTGGTATTCTGTGATTGAAACGACTTGAATAAAGATGCCTCCCTGAGAGTTCTTTTCTTTGACACAGTTCTTTAACGTATTGTGGCGCTCAGTTGATCAAAGTATCACCTCCTGACACTTCAACAGTGCTGGATATTTTCATTTAATTTATTTTTTAATACCGTTGAATTATGTGTTTTTATATTTTATTTTTATTTTTTTATTTATCACACCATTTAAATAATCTTCATTAAAAATAGATAACTGCTGCCCAACTTGGTATACCTGTTCTAGGGCTAGCAGTGTACATATTATTATTATAATATTTCACAGGAGACATATAGGTTGTACCTATTTGCATTTTTTAAAATTATCTAAACAATATAAGCTATTGTACACAGATAAAAAATGGAATTGGAATAATCATGATATGCATATACATATTCTGTATGTAGGTATCTTGTCATTTTTATTTGTTAATTGCACAAATAATCTGAAATAGTATCTCTTGGGTATTCTGAACTGATAGAGCATAGATGTGATCCACCAGTCATATCTTTATTCAGTCGAGTCTCAGATCAAATCAAGACAGCACAAAATTTATAAAACAATCAGGATTTTTTGCGAAAGAGGAAAAAACATGTTGGATATCATTACTTGGCATTATACAGACGAATCCCTATGTGACATAATATTTCCGCACCATTAGCAATCTGAAATCGATCGAGTTGTTAGGTACTTCAGTCTAGCTTAAAAAAGACCGTTGCAGTTATCAAGCCGAGATGCAATGTATATGTGCACGTTGGACAAGCTTCGATGAATGATTTTAAGCTGTTTTTGTTACAGTGATTCTGTTAATAAAAAAAGTTGGGAAAAGTTTAAGTAGACAATGGTTCTGAATTAAATAAAATTAGAATAAATGGAGGTAGGTATACATATTATTTGAGGGATCCCTTGTAAAAAATATTGTGTCCGGACACGCCCGAGATATCAAAATCATGATTAACTGCTACAATTACAATTTCAGTCATTAAATAATAAAAATGCTTTTATGCAAATAAACCTTTTCCAACAATTAAAACGAATGGGCCTCGGGCTAACGAATCGGAAGGTTTATATCCGATGGGAGGGGGAACGGGAGGGATTGGCGGGATTGGACGAAATGATATTTCATTTGGATCTCCATTGGTAAGAGCAAACAAGAACACTGGTAACAATCATGGTTTTATAGTTTTGTTTAAAGAACTCGAAAGGTTTTGGGACGATTGAATGGTTGATTTCTCCGCTGACAATTTATAATGTCAATAATGATTTTATTTTTGGAATGAGTGCTGTGCGATGTTGGCTAGCAAGTAATGCCAAGTATTTAATAGAGCCTACACAAATGCACCACATTATTTTTACGAAAATGCTTAAAATAATAGGCATCTTAATGCAATTCGGTATATTGTCACTAAGCCTTTAAAATACAGAAAAATATACCTACACCAGTTACGATTATTCTAAACCAACAGTTTTTATTGATCAGGATTACATTGAAATTCACTATGGAGAAGCTATTGAGACCTTTAATTTCTTTAAAAACAAATGAAAAAGGCTGAAACACATCAAAGAGTTTTCAAATTCATGTGACTATTTTCGGTACATTTTATAAAAACCATTACAGCCATGTTCACAGTTCAGGGGGGCAAGTCTGTTCTTCTTGAAATCATGTTTCTTAGAACAATCAAATATTTATTAAATTTCTATTTAATTCCTTTCCTGTATTTCATTTTTATTTTATTTTGTAAAAATACAGTCTTAGATGGGTGGTGGTAGAGCGGTTAGTGCATTGGGTTAGTAATCCAGTGGTCGCGAGTTCGAAACCTGCCACGACCGATTTCATTCACCTACAGTACAAGCATATATTTAGGGAATGTTTGAGGATATATACTTGTTTCAAGGGCAACTTATACGACAAGGATATATAGGAATTTGATGGAAAGAGAGAGAGAGAGAGAGAGGAGCTTGCGACAAGCCACAGAGACTTTATTATTTGTAATATATTGATGTTGCGCCTTACAACAGTCAATCTGTATAGATGTAGGCATTATACGAGTTTGCACGAATCAGGAGTTCGGTATTCTTTGATCGTTTATAGTGCTCTCTACTTCAATCTTATAAATATCTAATTACTGTATATTCAATAGTAAATGTGTAAATATTCAACGCGTATTATTTAAACATATATACAGTATTAAAAAGTACCATATATTTAACTTTATTTGATTATTTAAACTCAATAATAGACATATTAGAGGTCTATTTCCTATAAGAACACATTGTAATTGTTGCAACAAGTTCTCTGAAAAAATGCATGCTGTAAATAGTTTGTTTTAAATATAGGCAACTTAAATGGTAGCAGACCTTTATAACAATAGCACGCGGTCATTTGTAGTTCTGGAATGAAAGTCTATAAGTGAATTTTCAGCGAAGAACTTTGGCTTATATAAAAACCAATGAATCTACTAACAGTTAGTAGAAGTTTAGCGCAATATAACTTTTATTACAAGCTTTTACTACATTCAACTTAATAGGAATTGTGTATACCTATTTACATAGGTGCTGCAAAAAGCTTACATTTGAAAGCGCGAATCGGTAGTTAAACATTAAGTATATGTTTGGCCATAAAATAAATTAACCTCATGTACTCAAATGTGAAGATAAAGAAAACATAGTATTTATTATGTATACAAAAAGACAATAATGTACAGAAAATTCCTACCTATTGTGTTTTTATAAACGCATTTTCAATCGTCTAAATAAATAATAGAATATACAAACGAGTGGGTTATGGCCAACGCAATACTCCTCACTACCAAGTTACTTCACAAAGTATTAAATTTTTGTATTTATTTTTTATTTGATGTAGCTTTTCGGCCAACTAACAGGTACTATGACAAAAAATCGTTTAACACGCACCCACTAACAAGTTGCCACATTCTGAGACTTACGATATTAATCGTCTCACAGATCTAGACTGAAAACACAATTAAAACTGTGTTACCACCGGGAATCGAACCCGGGACCTTTGGATCAGCAGTCAGATACCTAACCAACGGAGCCACGAAGGCCGACACGTATAGAAAATTCGCAGCATTTTTATGAAATGAGTTTATTAAAGTATTTTTTAAATAATTATTTTATTACGAAAAATGATAATAATTCAATGGCATTTTATAAAATTGACGTGCCTTTTTAGCAATTAAAAAAAAAATCAAATTTTAAGTTTCCTGAGCATGGGGTCACTTTGAAGTATTTGTCAGTTTAAAAAAAATGAGAAGCACTAATCAGATATCCTTCAAAATCTAATGGCGTCTTAGAAAGTATTAGGTATTATATAAATTTGAAAAATGTTAAAAAAATCGAATGAGTATTTTAGTCTAAAATCGATATAGTAGAATAAACACGCCATACATAGCACATAGTACATATCACACTCACAGATACATTGTGATGAAACTTTCAGAATACAATCTCAGCATGATACTAGTTGATAATCTGTAATAAAAAATAAGCCTAACAAAACGCGAATTTGTAACTCCCCATTATGGGGTAGTGAGGAGTAAAATTAATTTTTAGTTTATTAATGGTCTATGCTATGCGCAAATAACTATGCGCAGGGACAATTTTCGAAGATCTGGGAGGCAAGATCCGTCAAACGGTGAAATAAAACCCTCATGACTACCCATGACATGGATATAATAATCATATGGTGTTTGTAATATGTTAGGATATTATAGAATTCCATACTATAATTACATCCATGATATGGGTATCATGCATATTTCATACCACTGCCCGTAAATCATGGCGAGGGTTACTCTCCCAACAGTGCCACGGTAACACTAGACTATCACAGGGAAATTTCGCCACCGCGCCTGTAGTATTTTTAGTTCTTCAATTTCCACATCATGCGCAGCGTCCGCTACACCTGTCTCATCATCATGGCGGGCTACCGCCGAGCGGGTCGTGTCCACCATTCATGCACAGGGGGCTCCTACACCCCTTAGCACTCGTGTTGGCGATTTACTGGTACCACACCACGTGAACAGTACTTTCAGTTCTTCGATTTCCACGCTCAGTGAATGATGCATGCTGGATCATCCGCCGTCACCGTCACCGTCACCGTCACCGTCACCGTCACCGTCACCGTCACCGTCACCGTCACCGTCACCGTCACCGTCACCGTCACCGTCACCGTCACCGTCACCGTCACCGTCACGAGTCACCGTCGAGCGAGGCATTAAGACGTCTGCCCTGCTTTTTCATAGGAAATAATTGAAGGGGGCACCGACCTGTTGCCCAGAATCCTAGGGTGGGGCTGCGGCCACCCCCAACTTTACTGGCTAGGCCCCTATGGCCACAACCTAGCTACATACATGGACCATTGAAGAACACCCACCCTGACCCGGGTATTTCAGGCGCATAGCGCCTCTTTACCCACTCTTCTTGCAAATCTTTTTACGCGAGCGGGCTCAGAGTTCACCGGATGGGTTCCCTCCAACAAACCCCGCTACAAATTTAGGTCCTTCAGTGTCCCCCTCTACAGGGCGAGAAAATGAGAGAGAATGTTAGTATTGATTTTACACGTTCATACCCATACTTTGTTAGTAGTTCATCATTATTCATACTGACTTTACGGGGCAAATTCACTCTTACTATCCGACATGCATTATTTCTTGATTCATTCGTTCATTTCTGCGTGCATTCTGATATACATACATTCACAGAGTCGATTTACATAGTATTCATACCGGTCTGTCGTTCGTCATTCTTGTACTGTATCATCACATACACGCACCGCACTTTCGTGTGCTTAGGATTATGATCTCGTGGGACAAGCCTCGACCCCTGAGAGGAAGGCACATAGAGTGTATCGCCATCTCCACCTGGGAGAAAGATCGACTTAATAATATATGGGAGGAGGTTTTGGGGAGGGAGTAATGAGAATTAGGCGCGGGATATTATTTGAGGAGAGTGGTTGGATGGGAGTTCTAGCTTTGTGTCCTCCCAGAGTGCAGGAGTTCCGTTCCAATCGCCAAACTCAACACGACAAAGGGGCAGGCACTTCGCTAACGCGAGTGGGCAACCGGAGGCCGCCCCGGCACAAGAAGAATCTCCCATACATGGACCAGGTGATCGACGACATGTGCTGTAATAGCTACGTGGAGATGAAGAGGACAGGGCGGAGTGGAGTAGAAGAGAGGCAGCCATAGCTGTAACAGACCAATCCTAGGATCGCGACTGAGATATATGTTAATATATTAATTGTATTTTGTATTTTATAATTGAAAAAAAAAACATTTTGTGGAATGTGATTGTGTGACTGTGAAGTGATTAAGCATTAAGCAAACCAATCGATAACAAGGCACAACATCACCTTAATGAACGCCCTCTTTGATTAATTACTGTTGATTACCTAAGTAAGCATCAATACATTATTCAAAATGTAGATCATCCAAGGTCAGCACCTGCATATAATTAAGCATGGCTTCTTTGATAACGTGTAGGTATGTTGATCATTATAATTATATTAGGAAAAAGTATAAGATTTTTTTGTGAGAATTATTTATGGTTTTAGAAATAATAAAGTTGGAGGTTTCAATTGATTTATACGCAATATATAAGGGTATTAAATTCAATATATACATACATACATACATGCCATCACGCCATGTCCCTCACTCTGTAGGGAGAGAGAACCGAACGTCACATTTTGCTATCTTGACACATATTCATAGCCTCGTCAACATTCATACATCGTCTTATGTTCGTTTGTTGTATCAGCTTATCGTTTATATGGTCGTGCCATCCTTTTCTTGAGCGCCCCCGACCTCTTGTTCCGTTCCTGTCAGCTTTGTATATTTTCTTCGTTAGGCGTTCTTCATTCATTCTTTCCAAGTGGCCAAATCAACTCAGTGTGTTAACTTTCATTCTGTTAATTAAATTTTTCCTCATTTTACATTCTCTCCTTGTGTCTTCATTTCTTACTCTGTCATATATCGTTGTGTTACAAATTCTTCTAAGCGATCTCCTTTCAACTGTATTTATTTTGCTTACGTGCGACATCTGCCATGTCCAGGTTACGTTAGGATTGGCGCTACTATTTTGTTACGAATGGCAACTTATGCTTTGATATGTTTTATTGTATATTATATATTTTATTTAGATATAAAAAATAAGGGCAGATTCTTTCACAAAGTATAAACAATGTTGAAAAAACAACTTTACCTAGATTGAAACAACAAACATAAAAATATTTCAATATCCATCCACAGAAAACAAAATAAGCACACAATATCTTTTTTTACCTTTATGTGTTCAATACCTAGGCGACGAAAAGTGGCAATATCAGATGCTTCCTTCACACATTCTGCGAATCATTATACAATTGATGTATTTTGTATTACACTCAATTTTGTGTACCTGCCAGGTTAGTCTGAGGCAGTCTTAAATCCCGCTGACTTCTTGTCGGGTAGGTGTGAACTTAAATAATAATAAATAACATTTTTTTTGCAAATATTACGGTAATAGTCCATTTTTTTATTTATAAATTTAAATCAACACATTAAAATTTATTTGCTGTTCGTATCTGATCTGCTGATTTCATAGCTGTTTCGATCATTCATATTTGTTCTTAGTGCTCCATTCACTCTGTTTCCTGCAAATTAATGTATAAATAAATTCAATATTATATAATATTGTTCGCGAATTAGTTTCACAACATGATGTTGCATCATAAATATTAAGTATAATCTTTCATTTTGAAATGTTCTGACCTAATTCCACTACAAACGAATTGGATAGAGTGTGCCAATTATAGTTGTGCATAGAAAATCATCGTTAATTATTAACACCTATCTAAATATTGCAATTACCTACTCAAAATGGATCAATAGTTTGGATATAATATGCATATTTATATCTGTGCTAATTTAAATCAACATCACATCATTCATTTAATTATTTTCCTTTTATCACACTATATATATAATGACAATAGTAAGTAGAATAATTCTGCACAACTAGAAAATCCTGTTCTAGGACTAGCAGTTTACAATTTTTATTGAAAATTATATACAACTAGCGGACCCGACAGATGTCCTGCACGAACGTTGGCTTGCTTGTTATTAGCTGCTTTGACAAACTTAAAAATGGACCTTATAAAAAGCACGGAAACACGGCACATGCGTGTATACCCACATATCTGTCCGTGTATTTGTTGTCTGTTATAGATTCGATTACCCGGCCCTGATGGGACACCAGAAAATGTACAAATAACTTAATAATTTCGTAAAATATTAAAAATATTAAAACAAATACTGCAGACAGCGTTAAGAAAAACATCAAGTTTTAATGGCATACATATTAACCAACATTGCATTATATTATGACATATCGAAAGCAATGTTGCCACTATTCAAAATGCATATTCCGAAAATATTTATAACGATTGATATTTTTATTATTCTTTTATTATAAAAATGTATAAAATTCCTTTTTGTGAATCTAAACCATTCAGGGACTCACATAAACGCACACAAAAAGATTCATCAAAATTGGTTCAGCCGTTTAGTAGGAGTTCAGTGACATACACACGTACGGAAGAATTATATATAAAGATTATGAACCCGTTCCACACTAAAACGGTACTCATTACCTCAACAAACATATGGGCTCACACAAAATAGATTAACCAGGTCTTAATGTTTGCCACAGTACCTGTCATAATATATCGAATCTCTTACGCGTGTTATATTTCAGAACCATAGAAAGAGACTAGTTAACTACGTTGGTGTAGATAATATGAATCACATGCTTCCTAAATCAAATCAAATATTTTTATGTGTTACTCATAGAGCATCGCAAACATAATACGGCATAGTTATAAATGTTATTAATAATTTAAATATTGAATTATTTAAGTAGTTATTGTTGAATACTAAGTAGGTAACTAATGGTTTAATATTTAAATCGATTATAAAAAATCTGACTTTTATTTAATTATTTTTTTTTTATTGACTTAATCTTTGTTAACTAATGTTTCTGATTAATAACGGCTGCAACATCCTTTTATGGGTGAAAAGCCTTAAGAGAAAAAAAAGTAGGTAACTATTAGTGTTAGTTCTGTCCTCCCATAATTTATTATGTATTTTTTAATATTTATTTTGAATATTCTTTGTGATATTATTTCTTTGTATCGTACATAATTGTTTCCATATTTATTGTATCGAAAATATTTTTTCGTTTAATTCTATGCAAATCAGTGTTCTCAATTCAGTACAATTCAGGAGAAATACAATTTTCATTCATTCATACCATCGCGGCACATTCCACAATGTGGGATGACCAGCGACAGGTGTATTGCTTTATAATATAGGGAGCACAACACATCTAAAAATACACTACATTCAGAATGGGTGGTGAACCTCATTGCTGAACTATGTGAAAAGTTATTGTTGCGTGTTGTATTTTCGATTAACGGGCTATTGCAGGACACTCGAAAACATTAATAGAAAAGAGTGGAAGCACTATTCTTATTCGGTGCCCCACAGCTAATACATTTTAATAAACAAAACCAAAAAAACTCTTCTTATATACATACTATTACGCAATTTTCATGACGGGGTAGGCAATATAAGAAAACTCGAAAAATATGTATGAGACGATGTATGAATGTTGATATGGTGAGGAGATAAAAATGTGGTGACCTCTTTCTTCTTCTTTTTCATGGTCACAATATTTTTTTCTTGGTTTGCACCAAGCACTCCATGTCTCCACACATATCTGTTGTGCGCCAGTCTCTTCATCTCTTGCTAGCTGCTGCAGCGCACATTATTTATCACCTGATCCATATAGCTGTCTCTAGAGCAACCTCTATAGTTTCTGCCCTCCATCATAGCTTCCCGGATGCCTGATGTTATGGCCCATCCGTTTCGATCGTTGTTGGACAATCCTCTTTAGGAGTGGTCTCGTTTCTCCGACTCTGCTCTGTACCACGTCGTTCAGAATGTGGTCTGACCGATGGACCCTAGCCATGCGCCTCTAGAACACGTTTTGAAGGTAGCCAGATGTCCATATTCTCTCCGGCTGATAGTCCACGTCTCGCTGCCATACAGCAGCAAGAGTTCTTCTAGGAGATTCAAATATCATCGATTTTTTTATGTAGACATCTTTTGACTGTTGAACTCTACTTATTGTTTCTGCCCTTGAGCGGCCATCTTGAGTTATTCTACTGCTCAGATATACAAATTATTTGACTTGCTTTATTGTGGTGTCACCCAGAAAAAAAATTAACGGTCACCTGTTCTTTTCTAGAAACCATGCACTTGTATCATCTTTGTTAATATTCATGTTTTATTTGGTTTCTTATGGTCACTTAATCCAACTGTCGATTTGTTCAGGAGAACTTTGTTCTCTTAACATATCGACAATGTTTCAAGCCAGAATACGCGAGAATTGTATGGAGAGGTCTACTTTTTTCACGGCTTTTCCAACTTTGAAGTCAAAAAACACCAACTTAGAGGCTTCGCAGCATATATGTTCCATAGACGGATTTACTCAGAATTCGGAGTAGAACATTTCGTGTGTCTGTGTGTCTGTGTGTGTGTCTGTGTGTGTGTGTGTGAGTCCGTCCCCCCGTTATAACTTTTGATCCGCTCAATTTACAGAGCCCAAAATTTCAGAATATATACACAGTTATAGGCCTACAAAACTTTTTTACTCAAAATTTTGAATTTTTGTTTCAGTCAGGGGTTATCAACTTTTGAATTTTTATTTTATTTTTCCATATATCTCAGAAACCATAAAAGTTAGAACGCTGAAAATTGGTAAAAACATAGAAAAATACAAAATCTCAAATAAGTTTTTTCAAAAAAATTCCAGGGTTTCTCAAACATTTTTTATTAAGAAAAGTATTTTTTTTATCATAAATTTATGAGTTTAACTGCCTATTTTTCCAAAACTTTTACAATTATCGAAAAAAGCCGAAACATCCCAACTAGATAATTTAATTTTCTATAAAAAATATTAGCATTGTAGTAGAAGATCTCAATTTTTTTAACAATTTTTTTAAAAATTGAATTTAGTGACGACATTGTTTCATACATTTTGTATGGCAGTCACCTATACACAATATGTAAGAAGACTTAATAGTTTGATACTTCATCTTCAAACATACATACAAACCATCATGCTATTTTCATATTCTGGGTAGGAAAAAAGGACCTTCCTCCATACTATCCTATCTTGACATACATACCTACATATGTTGTATAGAAAACAAAATATCTGACAATATTCAATAATTTGTATTTATGGGTTTATAGTTTGGTACATATTCTTCAACTATACATACTATCGCTATCGACAGTTGGATCTCATGTGTTACATGCAACTAGTAATATAACATAACAATAAGTTATTCAAAATAAACTAAAAACACCAAATGTTTCACTGATGTAAAACAAAACAGTGAATGAATTGTATAACTATTGCTCGATGTTCATTGTATTGTGAAAACCTATATGTTTACTCTACGAAATGAATATTATCATATTATGAAAGTCTCGTATAATAAAATGTTATTGTACCTAGGTAGGTACTTAAAAACTGCATACATTACAAGGAATTATGGTCCTGTCCTGTCTGAAACTATCTGAAAGTTAGGAACTCTACTGCAAGAAACATGAACAACAAGGGTTTGTTTATATTTCATATACACAAAAAAAAACTCCGTTGCTTGGTCTGTCGAGTTTTCCCCAAAGAAGGCGCTGGTATTCCCAACTTGGACATGTACATTTTTCATTCATCGAAAACTTTCTCCAACTACATTTATCTATCATAACTTTCAAGAATGTTATGAACGTTCGGTTCGTATTAAACCTAGAATATTATGCAAATTTTACATCACCATTTTATTTCATTCCTGTATGTGTATCTATGGCAGCTTGACAATTATTTTTACCAAGTTGTCTATGAATACACGATCAATTGAAATCAAAATTTGTAAAAATGTTAACGGCTTTGTAATGATTGAATTTTTATCGATATGAACACGATGATAAGAATAAAATTACACTTCTGCAAATAGAGCCATAATTTCAATGGAATCCGACAAGAATAGAAGAATAGGATAGTCCCATAAAATTTTTACCATAATTGAATGTAGTAATTTATTGAATAGAATTTCTTCTATATGAATCAAATGATAATTTAAATATAATAAAATTAACGTAAATAAACCAATAATTTCAATTCATAT
The DNA here is from genome assembly GCA_963576475.1 of Molanna angustata. Taxonomy (NCBI): domain Eukaryota; kingdom Metazoa; phylum Arthropoda; class Insecta; order Trichoptera; family Molannidae; genus Molanna; species Molanna angustata. The sequence goes on along the minus strand of OY754970.1, from coordinate 11,657,572 downwards.
TGAAACATAGACCGCTTCTTCCTCGTCCTGATAAAGAATCGGTCTTTTCGAAATTGTTCGAGTCATTGTGATTTTCAAAAATGGATGCATCTCGACCTTCTTGATGCTAAGTAGTTTTAAGTAAAAACATCTGTCCGTTATATGTATTAGTGTGTATTCTATTAATAATATGAATCAGGTTTTATAGAAGTTCGTTTGCATATTATATAAATGCCGTAAATAACGCGATTATATTTGGTGTAATACATTTATTAAAAATATCACGTTAAGCATTATACAGAATCCACGCGTGGAGTGAGTGAAAATGAAACTGACATCTAGAAGACCTTCTTCAACCGAAATTATGCCGAGCCGGCACTCGAATCTTCAGACCACTCGGTTTTCAGAAATGACAGGCTAATCTTCTTCCGCACATGTATAATATAGGTAACACACCCATACCTGCCCTGGCCTGGCTTGGCTTGGCCTGACCTGCCTTGCTCCTGTCAAACCGCTTGATGGAAAATTTCTCGCATCGCTAACGTCATGTCGAGAATAAGGATATACCTGGGCATACCTGTTACGATTAAAATTCCCAGTCAAGTAGGTACCTACCTAACCAATATTCTGAATATAATTTTGCCCAAACTCACAGTATACAATAATAATATGTTTGAGGTATCAAAGCAAAGTCAATAACATCCGATGGAGGTGAATATACTATATTGTACATAGCACCATATTAATTTAATCTTTCGCTAAGGCTAGTATTGGCATTAGTTTTACTTTGGAAATTGTACAATCGAAAAATTTGGCCTGAATATTAAAGACTTTCGTGCTGTTTTTAAAACATCAAGTACATAAATAAATAAAAGAAGAAACTTCTTATGAACCTATTTTTTACTTCAACTTATGTAACTTGTGTAACTTTTATAACTTGTTTTTTTTCTTGAATTATGTAATTTTTTTTCTTCTTTTTTTACTTAACCGAATTTTATCTAATTTATGTAACTCATACTTGTGTAACTTACGTGTGTGATTGAATAAGAGCTATGCATATATGTATAATTGGACGTCCAGCACTCAATAATAACCAATATTATTTTCTTTTTTATGAAAATTTTAAGCTGGATGTCTGTCGATATACCCATTTTTAATAAAATAAATAAAGTAAAATAAAATAAACCCTATTCATGTTTCAAAATCGATCTAATAACGAAATAAAAAAACACCTGAATATTATTCAACATGTATAGCAGTCACAATTCGAAAGTTGCGAAATACAAAATTGATTAATTTCATCATTAAAATATCAAATGAATCGAGATGAAAATAAGTTAAGCAAGCATTATCACCGGGAATACACACATTCTGAAAGTTTCAGAATTCTACCTGGTCGGAAGGTTAGTTAAAAATCGATTGCGAAATTCCAGTACAGATAGTGAATTCTATAAAATAATCGCAGTCCGTATTAAATTATTAGAAAATATTGATTTTCTGGTTCTTTCTTAATATCCTAACTTCGTCTCTAGGGAGATACTAAAAAAATTGTCTAACTTTCAACATTCGATTCCAATCATTATTTTGAATATACACTAAAACCTACCTTTATAACAGCATGTAAGTAAATTCTAAGCGTTGGTAATAGTTATTATGAATGAATGCATAATATATTTACAATAGTAAAAATAAATATTACAAAGGAACAAAATACAATTCAATTTATACCTAATTACAATTATATGTGTGTGTGAGAAGAATTTGTTACAGAACGATGTATGACAGAGTTCGAAATGAAGATACAAGGAAAGAATGTAAGATGAAGAAAGATGTAATTAACAGAATGAAAGTTACACATTGAGATGGTTTGGCCACTTGGAGAGAATGAATGAAGAACGCCTGACGAAGAAAATATACAAAGCTGACAGGAATGGAATAAGAGGTTGGGGGCGCCCAAGAAAAGGATGGCACGACCATGTAAACGATATTATGAAAGATGGAAATGTAAGAAGCGTGAACAACAGACGAACGTGTATAAGACGATGTATGAATGTTGATGAGGCGATGAATGTGTGTCAAGATAGAAAAATGTGGCGTTCGGTTCTCTCTGCCTACCCCGTGAGGGACATGGCGCGATGGTATGTGTGTACAATTATATGTTATATATTTTTTTCACATATTTGGAAATTTTACTGTCTCGCTAGACATAGTCTGTTCTGAGGCAGTACTAATTTGAATTTGCTATGGCTACTCTGCGTTCTTTTTTTCCTCATATGTTCCGTTCACTCAGGACATCGACAACCAGGGTGGCAAGTCTGGTCCAATCGGCGAAATCAAAACCCTCGTGATTACCCATGAATATCATGGATATAATTATCATATGGAGTTCTATGACATCTAAAGATATTATAGAACTCCATATAATAATTATATCCATGGTATGGGAAATAGTGAGGGTTTTGATTTCGCCGATTCGAACAGACTTGACCGCCAGGATGAAAAACTCTAAAACCTCTACCTCTCGGCCAGTATCACACATTCTGATATTATATTCACCGCTAGTAATAACGTATACAAAAATTCTCTCATAGTGCATAGTATAAACTCGTATGTTTAAATTTTTTTTGTTCATTATTTGTGTATATTTATAATATTATTTATGTATATTTTTATTTACATTTTTTGTTGTTGTTTGTAACAAAAATATAACAATTTAACTGTCACAATCCTTTTCCCATCCTTTTTATTTTTCTCCCCCCTTCCTTTCCTGTCACAGGCAAACATACAGGAAATCTTAGTTTTATTTAAATTTATGATGTTTAAAATGTTTCATATTTAATATCTGTGGACATATGTAATTGGTCTGTTTGTTATTATTATTCTATTTTAGTATTTTAAGACTGTATTTGTCCCTAAATAAATAAATAAATCTTAAAAAAAAAGATTGTACGCTTATTAAAACGCATAGTAAAAACGGCATTAATTTAAGTTTGAAGCGTAGATTGAGGTTGGGATCTCGCGTTGAAAATACATATTATGTAATGCCACTGATTCCTAATGCAATGATTTTTTTGCACCCTCTGTACTGACCGTAAATTTAAATACTATTTTTTTTTACATCACAAAATCAATTTGGTCTCTAAATGAGAAATAATGATTCAAAATTCGAATATTATTTGGGTTAAGATGCAAATTCAACTGTGCGCATTTATTTGTTTTGAAACGAACCCGGGGCGGGGCATTAGCGGTGATGAACCTTAATCCCACGTGTCACCGTGGGATTCCCCCTCTTAGCTTCCGTAGATAATTTCAGATTAATTGCCGAAACTTTTAACGAACGCATCCCCTGTAAAAACATCGCCGGGTGTATTTGTGGGAGATTTTCCTTCGGGGGGAAATATCTCCGAACCTATTCACGGAGTTTAAAACGTTCATTACAAACGGATTTCACATTTACCTGAGTGTCGAGCATCTCTCACACCATACCTTGATCCTTTCATCATTTGACACGGGAAATTTTCATAACAAATATAATTAACTTACATAATTTCTTATGTCTGTTTGTTTATCCACGTATTTCTAATACTATTCAGTATTCACGTATCAGGCGTGCATATATCTATATAAATAAAACATAGCCGGGATAGTTTCACCATTTACAAATCAAGAGCGGCTTCACCAATTGGAATGATCTCTTCTTTGTTGGATTAATCTTTGCCCCGAATAGCAGAATTAGGTAGGTACTATTAAACTATCGGAAAAATTAAGGAACAAAAAAAATATTATTTTTATTGACAAATATTTTTTCAACATCTCAATAGAGACGACGTTGGGATATTGTAGAAGAACCAGGATTTCGAGGCACCTACAGGGCTTACGACCTGTCATCGGCTGGTTTACGTGATCACTTTATGCGCTTGCGCAACGTTAACCAATTATGCCTTCTTATTGAGTTCCCTTATCGATAATTTATGAAAGTTTTATATATTTGAATAGTGTGTAACATTTTACCTGAAAATAATGCATTATTACTATTGCCATCTATGGAGTAACGGAGAAACCTTTTTGTAACGCCATCTATTGAGAAATTGAGAAATTAATTTTTATTCGTAATCAATGAAAGCAACAGTCCTTATAAATGAGATGACGGTAACACACACAGATGTCACCCCTGAACTGCGCCAGAAATATTATTTCATTTTTGGCTTGTTTTACCTACTAAAAAAATATATACCTATTGAAAATAATAAAGAAATTGAATTTTCGAAATTGAATTGAATTGTGAAAGTGTAATTAAATTTTTATTTTATAATAAACTATTGAACTAAATACATTTTTTGTATTCATTTTATTACGTTTAGAATATCCTATATTAAGTTTAGCTAAAATTTAACACGACATTCATTATTGGCGGTACGAAGTTCGCCGAGTCAGGTAGTATTTTATAATATCAAGCTATGTTATTCGTGTATGTTGCTGATGGTGCATCGATCGCTTAGCAAAATTCAAATATCAGGAGAAGAAACATACATCAGGAGAGTATATTAATAAGTTACCTAGGTAAAGTATTTTATCTCAGAATTTTTCAAAAACATACTTCAGTAATAAAAGAGATTTCTGAATAATTCTCGAACATATTTTTTCAGTGCAACAATTTTTTTTTTTTTAGTATAAGATTTGATTGATATCATATTTTTTTTTGAAAAATCCAGTCATCAAGTCCGTTATTGAGGATTATCCATAGGTTTTTATTTTAATAATTGGCCCCATATCTGTAACCTACTTAATTAAATCACTCAACTTAAATCAAGTCTTCTTGATAGGCACTCAAGATCCCATTCAAACGTTATAGGCCTCTTGGATCTTATGGTCTGATCGAGGATTTGATGTTTTTTTAGAGGGGGTGAAAATTTACATAAACGAATTTAGAGTGTTGTATACCTAAACGCCGATAAAGGAATTTTAAATACGGTTTCTGTGAAACAAAACAAAATAAGTACAATTTGTACAAAACAACTTGATTTGAGTCGACAAATAATATATAGGTGTGTCGAATTCCACATTGTCGAAATAATTAGAGACAAGTTTAATGTGTATATATTACGAACTATTTCAATAATTCAAATAAGATGTCATCACTTTATTGGCATAGTAAAATAAACATCATCTCTGGTTGGTTGGGAGAAATTGCAGAACTCGCCAGTGTACAAATTATGTGTACAAGAAGATAAATAAACAACTCCATAAAATATTAATGTTTTATAACTATGTGTTGATATGATTCTCAAAATTATCAAAATATTATCACTCTTCAAAAAAAATATTAGTTTGAAACTATATCTAAAATAACACAAATCTTTTCAGATACGCCACTGTAGAATGAATAAACATACCATTTATCAACAGTAATTGATTTCTTTCTCTGTGATATCAAACTATTAATTACTTGCATAATAAATATTTCAGTAATCAATTAATATTTCATTTATGGGGGGCGACTGCTGCCAACGTACCTATTTTTCAATTTGATCAACATTATTTCTTATCAAATCGTTTTGAAATATATAATTTAGATAGTTTGAGTATTAATTCAGAAAAATATACCTTTACTTTTTGATAATGTTATGTATAAATTCTTGTAGAAAAATAATGGCATTCCCCGATTTTCAACGTTTATCTTATATTTTTAATAAACTACATATAAGGCGTTGAGCACTATATTTTTTTTAAATTAAAGAAGTCAAAAATATCTGGAAAATTATGTTGTGACGTTGCATATGGTTAAGTAAAGAAACCTAAAAAAACATTTATTATCCATCCAGCACCATTGTGAGATAAAAGTTTTTTTCGTTTACATATATACATAACCTGATGCATTAATGCAACATATTTTTGCAGATATTTTGTACTTCTTTAATTTAAAAACATATATATTGCTCTATACCATATAGTTATTTAAAAATATAAGATAAATGACAAAAATGGGGGTATGCTTATTATTTTTCTACAACAATATAAACAGAACATAATTAAAAATTTAAGTTCTATTTTTCTTTATAAATATCCAAACTAAGTTATTTTTTCAAAATTATTCGTTTTGTAGTAATTATGCAATATCAAATTGAAATAATGGGTACATTGGCAGCAGTCACCCCCTTAATCTTCATCTTTCTTCAAACATAAATAAATATCCAGAGAATTGTATTTGAAGTGCTTAATAATTTTCCTTTCGAGTTCTTTTATCAATATATAAAATTAAAGATAATATTTCATCGTTGACAATGACTTTCGGGTTGGCGTAACCACATTTTAATATTGAATTTGCGTGTCACTTGATTAGGTTTCGCGTATGGAAACGAATTATGGATGTATACCAAATTGAATGCTTTCATTTTGAAACGCATATGTATGAACTTTGTATCAATATGTTTAACGAAATTTCATTAATTCATTTCTATCGTCATCGCTGTATCGACACAATTTCTCTTCTCCTATTTAAACTAATTACGACATACGAAATCCAATTTGATGCTATTTCATAATAATACTCTTGGCTGTTTGGAACACAGCAAAGCAGTGTTTTTAATGAACGAATTTTGATGTATGTATGTATCTAGACAAAAATAATCGTTCATTTTAAGTATTGTACATGATCCATGAAGTAGATAGGTTTCTATGGCTAGGAACTCATTTGAAATGAAAGGAAATGATTTATTTTCCATACAATAACAAGATATTAACTAATATTAAAAAAATACTTATTTATAAACATACTTAATATAATACAATTGTTCCTATTTGAAAATTTACTGCCTCACTAGACGAGTCTGTTCTGAGGCAGTACTTTTTCAATTTGGTCTAAGATTACATATTATTGAATGCAAAATGATTAACATTACCTAATAATTTAAAATATACAGTGACCTCTCAGTTATTCGAACCCATCAAATTGTAACGGAAATGATGAATGGCACCAAGTTATGGTGGTGATTCTCAGGTTATGAAAGCAGATAGTAGTGAATTATGTTAGGATATTTAACAGAATATGAGCAGATTGTATTCTGCCATTACTTTGCAGTCAGGCTGTCATCAGTTTTTTTTTAAGTTTGTTCCGTCGCGTGAGATATTGTGTTCTATGTCAGGTAATATTTTATTGTTAAGTCTAGGAGCAAGGAAGGGGTAATGTCGCTGGGCAAAAGTCGTCCTCAGTAGTGGGAGACTTATCTGTTGTCTATTGGCAGTTGATGAAGAATACGCAGTTGATGAAGAATACGCAGTCAGTTGAGAAACTTCAGATTTTTCTTATGCTATACCTATAAGGTCTTACAGAGTTTTATACAAGGAGGTAAATTCCACGCAAAAACCATTGTTTTGTTTAATTTTAATGTAAAAGTAATGTCACATCCTATTTTCTTTCTCCATTTGAATCTGTGATTTGATTCGACATTTTGTTTACAGCAATATTTGGTGTTATCGAATCGCTACTGTGTCTACCTTCCAACTTACTCTTTAGAAACAGTTTCCGTTTCATTATTGGTTCACATTGAAAACATCAATGTAATGTCGCGTTGGAGAATTTCCAGGTTGAATGGCAGGTGATTCCAGAAAGGAAAAAAGAAAAAAAAGAGTATTTGACGGTGGGGCGAGCAGACAGGTAGGTAGGAAGCAGAGTAACGTATTCATTGTGAAGGGATATCATTTATACCGTGGCATTCCGTGCTTTAAGCCAATATTCAATCGAGTCAAAGCGCGGAATGCGAATTCTATAAGAGGGGAGCAGTGGTGAAACTTTCATTTGGAATCTTTTGCATCTTTAGACCAAAATGTTCCCAATTTGTGTAATCCTGTCATATGTACGTGTACATATTAACCGTCGATCTACGTTACACCTTTGCGCTGTGTCTGTACTCTTTTTAGTTTTCAAACGGTTCGGGGATCAATTGTTTTATATGTATTGTGTTGTGCTATTTTTATTTCTCAACTGTATCTTAACCAATTGTTTCAAATGTATGTGCTATTTTATTTACAATCTAAAACGTTTGTACATCAATTGTTTTCGTGTTTGTTTCATTAAAAGCAAAGAAAGGGATTATATGTGTTTTATACAAAATTATTGCCGTCATAATTAAGTCCTTCTCTTCTAGTCATTGATGTGTTTATTTTCTTGCAATAGATTGTCAATAGTTCTTATCAAATATAAAAAAAATACGTAATATTCTTGTAGAGTTCATTAAAAATAAATTATTTTAAAACTCATACTGTCTATTTTTACAAATTGGTTAATTTGTCTTACCCACCTGTCAGAATGAAAACAAATATATTTATTTACACAATATACAGGAAATGAGGAAAAAAATGACACTGTACTAACAGTATAAAATAATGCACACAAAAGAAACAAATGCATCAATAGATAAAGCTTTAGTAAAATCAAATTTGGCAATAGATCAACTGCAAGGGTGGCAGCTATCGATATAGGAAAGACAGTTTTTTTTTGAAAACCGGCAAGCTATCGCCGAAAATATCTGCATCGACATACAATTCATTTCCAAACCTGTGTCATCTCGGTATCGGTGAGTTAAAAGTAATTCGCGTGAGGTTCTGTCTCACGAAACATAATGATATTTAATTCAATCATATCATGTAAAAATTTTATGTCGATACATAAAAACCACAAAAAAAAATACCTTTCGAATTTTACTGCTATCGTTTTTTTTTGTTACAGATGTAATGGACACAGGGGACTACAGCCAGTGACCCAACTACTTTCATTGTATTAAAACGTAGATTTGTATAGATTCATTTGCATTATCTATATTTTACTTTTGTGTCATCATATATCTGTTTACTTTTATGTATTTTACTTCATTGCTTTTTATGATTTGTTCTAATATAAGTGGGTACATACTTATTTTACTTTACTATCATCATTAACTGTTTACTTTTAATTTATGGATTTTGCTATTTATGGATTTTGCTATTTTATGATTTAACGCTTTTTTGTGATCAGAATATTGTTTACTTGCAATTTGTATAATTTTCTTTATCACCATTTAGGTGGGGAATTATGATTTTTCAACTTGCGTTGTCTAAAAACTGTTTAATTGTAACGCGCAACCAACATCTTCCTTTGTAAATTTTATTTAGGTATACCCACATACAGGCTAAGCCTTGTGGGATTTTTGGTGTAATGTGTAATATGATCTGTCTAATATGTGTGTATGTTTTTTTTTTGCATCTATTTATATTATGCTATGTACCGAAAATTTGTTTAATAAATAAAAATAAATAAAATAAACTTATTTTTCAACCGTTCAATAACCAATGTTTTTATACACCTGTCATGTAAATTTTGTATATAACCTCTCAGTCTTCTTATTCTTCTTCTTCTTCTTCACCCCTCTGTCTTCCACTGCTGGATATAGGCCTCTTCCATATTCTTCCACTTCCTTCTATCGGTTGCTGCTTGCAGCCAATTTCTACCCTCCACAGCGGCTATGTCGTCAGACCATCTTTTTTGAGGTCTTCCGACGCCTCTCTTACTTTCCCAAGGTCTCCATCTCAATATTTTAGGGGTCCATCTTGCGGGTTCCTGTCTAGCAATATGTCCCGCCCATTGCCATTTTAATGTAGCTACGCGATCCATGACGTCCGCTACTCTGGTCCTTTTCCTAATTTCCTCATTTCTTATTCTGTCTCTTAGGCTTATACCAAGCATGGATCTTTCCATGGATCGCTGTGTGCATTTGAGTTTTTCTACATTTCTTTTTGTAAGGGCCATGGTCTCCAATGCATATGTAGTCACTGGCAGTATACATGATTCATATGTTTTTCTTTTCAGACAGATCGGAATCTCTTTATCTTCTAGAATGTGTCTAAATTTGCTAAAAGCTGCCCAACTCATTCCTATTCTTCTTGGCAGTTCCGCTGTTTGGTTTTCTTTGCCCAGTTTTATCTTGTCTCAGTATTGTAGAGTATTATTCTGAAAATGTGCCTTGTACGAAACGCGTCGATAATCAAATAAAATTCCAATAGAACTAATACCAAGTATTTTTTTATATTTGTTATATATCTACATACAAAAAAAATGTTTTTTTATCAAATGGAATCGTTTTTCAACAAAGAATTACAAATTTCGGATGGTAAATATTTAATGCGAATATGATATAAGGCAACTTGACTTGCAATGCTTTTTTACTTGTACCTACATAATGTAGTGGGAGCAAGGAGTGATTAATGAAACAATAGAAAACATATACCTATCGTATTATTTTGTGTCGCTGGCATTTGACGTAATTATGAATCATTAAAGAAATTGAAATATTATGTTGATCACCGTATAACAAGTCAGATAATTATCCTCAAATTATACGAATTGAACAATACACTTAGTTCATAACAATTTAGTGGCGTGTCCGGTTTTTTGTTTCCAGTTCGGCTGAAGGCGGACAATAAAAATGCAAATGTAGCTGTTAGAAACAAAAAAAAAAGATTTGGGACCAAGGAATAACTAAAAGTCACAAGGAGGTATTTTTATCTCCTCCAGCCGTGGTAAAATACAAAAGCCCCTAAAGACTTTACGACCGAGGAGATGACGAATTGCTCCGGGAATAAGAAAAATATGTAAAAAACGTGGGAAAATGATCGCTTACTTGATGGAACGTGAGGATGATGTAAGGTGCACCTAGAAACGTAGTAAATATCAAGGGGAATATAGGATTAGGGAGGACTGTGAACGAATAAAGATGTGAAACGGGGTAAATGTTATCTCGTGAATCAAGGAAACAGAACAGGATCCCCGAAAATGAAAGCAAGAACATGCAAAGAACTATACAATTTAGTTTAGTATAATATTAATGCATCAAAAAATATACGTATAAATAAAAAAAATCATTGGCATGTATTCAGTATTTTGGAGGAGTGCATGCCAAGGAGATAGCGTCAAATGATTGAGGAGGCCAAAGGCTACGTCAGGCTGTATTCATTGATGAATGAATGTGTGATATCTGGTAGTTTTAATGTTCAGATATAAATAAATACACGCGTTAACACTTTACACAGTTTATTGTAATTACATGAATATATATTTTAGAGTGAAGCACAATAATTAGTTACCCTTTAAACCACTACGTGAGAGCCTATATGTATCACCAGAATGACCCCAACAAACCGCCCACTTTGCCTTATATCAGACCCCCGAAGATTCCCGAATCCTTTGTTCGTATGTACTCGTTAATACGCTATACCTATTGTCTGATATAAGGCGCAACATCAATATATTACAGAATGTATTCATCTAATTAAATTGTCTAAACAGAGAAATTTATTTATATATATATTTTTTTTTTGATGAATTTTTTGATCAACATGTTCACCTCCTTGGATTTGTAGCTCAACAATTTCCTCATATTTGTTGGCATTGGAACCCCAATTTCAGTGAGGTCGGTAAAAAGGGTCGGATACCTATCCTTTATGGGGCATTCGAGAAATAAATGATCCAGTGTTCATTACTAATCATACACTCGCAGATAATGCAATCAATAATCCCTATATTTTTTAAGATGATCTCTAGTACAAGTGTCCCATGCGAATACGACACATAACGTTGATGGGATGTTTGTCAAAAGCTATAATATCTTGTTATTTTGTAAAGTCTACCCTTTTTCAGTGCGCTTGTGTATTCTTTATATTAATTTGCTTCATCTGGCATGTCGTACATTACATGAACAGATGTGATTATATATTCAATGTTTTCCTAAAATATTCTCAAGTTATGCATAAAAAATAATATAGATAATTTATAATGACATATAATACGGATTGCCTTTTGTTGATTTTTGACCTTCAATGTCAATAGAACCATTCTGTCTGAAACTAATTTATTGAGTTTATTTAATTTTATTAATTTATGGAACCAACAGTTTATACCTATTAGTAATAACAAATGTGTATATAAATACAAATTATGATTAAGTAAATAAAAATTTTTAAATAAAAATTTGGAACGTTTTCGAACTGTACTAGTTCATCTTCAGCATCTGAAATGTGACTGATTCTATTGTGCGTGTTGTCATCTTCCATTGGCGAGTGTGGGCGGGTTGAGTATGGCGGGGGTGAGCGGTGTAGGTTTGTGTTTCGTTTGGTTCTTAATAATATTCAATATTGGTGAATTTACTGGAGGAATCTGAATATTTATTAAATTGGGGTTATTTTTTTTTTATTTATTTCCAGGACTTCTAAAATATCGAGTTCTTTCCCTTTCTTTTCAATATGGAGTACTTCGACATCTTTTATATTAAATTTGTGTCCGTTATCTCTGCAATGGTCTGCCATTTCTGAGTTAGAGGTGATGTTCTTAATTGCTTTTTTATGCTCATCTACCCTGTCTTTAATTCTTCTCCCGCTTTGTCCTATGTAAAAAATATCACAATCCTCACAGTTAACTTTATATACTCCGCTGTTGTCAAATTTATCTATCTTGGATTTATTATTGAAGATGTGTTTTTTAATACTATTGTTGGTGTAAAGTGCCGGTTTAAATACAAATTATGTTATATAACCTTTTCAAGCCCTTTTTAGTAGGTAGTTAGATAAAATATTAAGCAATTGCTGGAATGAGAAAAGAAATTTGTTAAAAGAAAAAAATAACAATTTCGTTATTAAGCAATAGTATAATAATTCCAAACATTACCTATACCAGTCGCATTTGTATTAAACTTCACAACATTTAATCATATTATATAATTATAATTGTAGTTGAATTTTGGAAATTCAGCAAAAGAATGTTATGTCTAAATCATGTAATGTGCTGAATTCTAATTCGTAAGATGAATAAAAGTTATACGAGATCTGATAGTGATCTCATTGGTAATACATCAATTATCATTAGGACATTTTGAAGGATTTCTGTGTACTCCTGTTGAAATATGCATGGCTGTGGAAAAAAATACCATTCCGTGATGGATTTTCGGACGAGATGAGTTTCAGTATTAAGGTCCCTTTCCTCGTCTCATCGTTCTGATAAATGGTTATATTTTGCTTTATGTGTGTCACAGGAAGAACGGAAAAAAATATTGAGAGACAAAAAAGCAACGACTGAACTTTTTGAATATAAAATTGTAATATTGAAGGAGGACACCCCCGAGATACGCACAATTACTTAGAAAAAAAAATCTGATATTATTCTTGTGATGTAGTTTAGTAAACTTTTTGAATTCATTTGCCTGATTAAGCTTGACGAACTAAGAGTTTTTGCCGAGATTACCGAGCGTTGACAAAAAAAAAGAAAATACAAAAGTCAAGTAACGTTTTTTTTTCATTCGGCTGATTGGCACAAGATCCGTTTAATTATGTTACCAGTAAAAAATATGGTTTCGACGAAAAATACGTACAAAATGAATTGATCAAAGTCACTGCGTCATGAAAAATAAACTAAATTCTTGATTTGTTTTTAATTTGTTCTCACAAGTAATTTAGTCTTCGGAGCAATACATCTTAAATTTATATATAATTATTATTTAATCGACAAAAGTTTAAAAAAAATATCTACGGATTATTGAATTGATAAATTAGGAAGGATTGAATTGATAAAATTATCGATTAGAGTAAATCAATGCATTATATATTAATTAGTTTAATTAGTTTAAAAACCAGCTTACTGTAAACATCTAATAGTAACCTAGCATTAAATTAAGGATATATTTAGAAATAACAGTCTCATAAAATTAAATATTAAGTTACACTTACTAGTTTTTTAATTTCAAGATCATTTAATATTTGAAATTTATCTTGTTGTACTAAAGTTTACTTATCACTGTATTATGTTAACTGTCAATATGTAATTGATACTTAAATAAATAAATATGAATTAAGGAATAATACAAAATTTAAGTGTTTGTAATTAAATTGCTTCATTGGATATAATGTGCCCTGAATATTTTAAAACAATGATGGAAGATAATAGTTTTCGTGTTTTTTTATTTAATAATTAATATTTATATAGATTATCATTTGTGTAGGTCTCTATGTATTAAGTTTAATGATGAATATAAATAGTTCAGAAAAGAGTGATGTATAACTGAATACATGTAGAATGTAGATAGGCACACGAAGAACCAATTTTATTAAAAAAATAGAGTTCTAAACTAAAAAATACCAAATACAGCGACACCGAAGTTACTATTTTAATAAAATAAAAAATAAATATTTTGTTCAGCGTTCATAATGACATGTTATCCAAGAAATTATTTAAAATAACTTTTATCAGAGAAGAGCTTTTTTTATTCCGGTAATTAGCTTGTTTTTGTTTATAAAATAACTTTGCCGAACATCTGTTTTCATCAGTTTATACCAAGTAAATATAAACGGATTTTTTCTAAAGAAAATGAACATTGTTCGATACAACAACACGGAAAAAATCATAATAAATGATTTTGTTTAGACACAGCGCACATAAAAATATATTTAATTGTTCAATCAGATGAAATTGCTTCTAGCAACCTTGCTAAAGTTTAAAAGTCAGCCGTGGCCCAAAAGTTTATAACTTGTATCATTATTGCGAAAGTAATGGCAACATTTAATATATAGGAATGGAGAAAAAGCGAAAAAAGGTCACATTTATTCCGTTAACAAGAATACGGGAAATATTTTGAGGACTGGTTTTTTCAGCTAAATTAAAGCTCGGAAACAAGATACTGAGACATATAAAAAAACTTAAAGAATACGGAATCTTCGAACATTTTCTAGTTGGGAGAAAGTAAAGGATACGTTTGGATCTAGTTAAGAAAAAAATGTACCGTTTTCTTCGAGATGAGTATAAATAGGTATATGTACACGTGTACAAAGTATGTATAATAGTTATTGACCTTACTCAGAGATAAGAAAAACTTTAATCAACGAATAATGTAATCACATATGTACACAGAAATTGTTTTTAATAAGGTATAAACATATATAGTCAGATTACTTCATTTAATCGTATTATCGAAAACTTATCCAATACAATTTTGCTCTAGCAATTGATGGGGAAAGGAATTTCATTTAGTGATCCAAATTGAGATAATTTGATATACAAATAGGTACCTACTTTAGGACATTGTAAATTTGTACCTCATTTATGTTTTTATTTGAGTTCTTTGAATATTTCATCACTATTTTATTTTTATAGTAATAATAATACGGGATTTAATATAGCGTCGTTTAATGATTCAGGATCATCCCAAGGGCGCTGATAGTTTTGTTATGTGCCGCTCTACGAAATAAATCTGTTTTTAGTCCATTAGTGAAAGTGCTCTTGCTTTCAGCACTGCGGACATCTGGAGGCAGTGCATTCCACTTAACTGAAACGCTCACATCAAAGCATCGGTCATAGTAAGCCGCTTTGTTGATAATGACCACCTGAGTGTGAGATGCCTCTCAGAGAGAATTCTTTTTAAATTCAGTTTTATTTTTAAGGAAGTAACTTTGTGGCGTCATTATAATTTTTATTTTATAATATGTATATATATAATAATAACTTGGTATACACCACTTATGAGCACAAATAACTGTCGACCGGTTTCGAGAACGATGTTCTCATCTTCAGGATGCCTTACGTACGTAAGGCATCTTATATTATATATATATTATAAAATAAAAATTCTTTTTAAATAAAAATGAAATCAAATGATCATTGTTCATTGCCTTACACCCAGTAAAAAACCGTAATTTACGTGAAGAAAAACATGGGGACCGTTGAAAGCGCAACATATCAATCCTCATTATGTTCTAAAAATATAAAAATGTTACATATTGGTATGATAAAGTGAATATGATAAGTCTTGGCAGGATTCAATCCCGGATTCAACGCCTTCTAAGCAACGAATAATATTTTTATTTTGTACCTATATTGTTAGGTAGGTACCTATTTATCAAAGTAAATCTAACTTTTTTTTATTTATTGCATTTTTTTAAATTTATTTTATTATATTTTCATAGAAGTTTTACAACATAATAATTGTGATCTCACTAGACTACAGGCTATCAGTGAGTTTCCCATACAAAAAGGTCAAGTACATATTACATTACTTAAGTTACAGTATTAAAATTATAATATGATATACATGTTTTTTTTATATAATTACTACTTATAAATGAGTCAAATGTTTTTAATTACATTCTACAATATTTTTTTAAATAAGATTCTTCTTCTTCTTCTTCGATGGCGCTACAGCCCAAGTCGAGCCTTGGCCTCCTTCAACTTCTGCCTCCAACCCCGTCTGTCCTCAGCTGCCGTCCTCCAGTTTGTAATGCTTAGGAGCTGTACCGCATAAATAAGATTAATTGAGGATATTTTATCAAGTTTATCCATACCACGTGGAAGGGTGTTAGATATTTTCAGTATACTATGCTTACTTTCAGTGTCCTTTCACCGTAATAGTTTGTCCATCTGGGAATTATCAATTTATTTTTATTTTTAATCGCTTTGTTGTAATTTAAACCGCAATATAGTAAAAGTCGCATTATATTTGTATCAAACGAACAAAGTAAACGAAAATTACAAAGACAATTATTAAACTTCATTAATATTAACCCACGTTATCTAACATATTTTTACAATAAAAAAAAAACATAATTATCAATTTTTTTATGAGTATGTAGGTACGTAATCAAAAAGTTCTATTAATCTTTTTAAAGTATACAGTTCTAAAGATGAATTTTTTAAGAGTTTGTGAATATTTTTGCATTTTAGCTAAAAGCTCTATCTCGAGTGTGGGCTGCAATTTATTCTAAAGTGAGCAAGAAGCGCGGAATGTGAGAAAAAAAGCATTAACGACCCTCATATTTCCTTATTAAATTACAAAATAAAACAATGGAGTCTGGTCTTTGTGCAAATCGCGGGGAATAACACCGGTCTTCTTTTGTCTGTTTTGAAAGACGAATGGGTAGCAGGTTTTCTCTATGGTTTTCAAGGCGGGAAAACTCTCAACTGTCGTATTTGCACCACCATCGACTACCGGCTTCCATATAAATGCATTCTAATGCAATCGTACAAACAAAGACAATAACTTGGAATCTACCTACTTAATTTAACTGGTTTTTGAAATAAGACAAAACTCGCGGTTATTATAAGTTTAAAATTCAATCAAGTCATTGAAATTATTGTCAGGAATTTATATTGAAAAATTATCTCAATACTAAGTAATTTTATTTTATATTTTCAATAACTGTGATATAAAAATCATTATTTTAATCAATATCAGAGTGATGGAGACTTGAATTATTCGCGTTTGCGATAAATCTGATTTTGCACTTTTTTCGCATAACGCGAATTTTCACGTTTTAGAAAAATAACACCGAAATACCTATGGCTCTTGTAGGACATTTTTCTAATAAAATACACAGCAATTTTATCAGCAATATTTAAATAAATAATTGTTGTACCTATTTTAAATTTCTGCGGCAAAATGCATTAAATATTGTTAAATTAAAAGACGAAAACATGACTACAACAATTGTTGACAAAATAAATAAAGCTACATACTATATCGATTCCTATAGATTTTTATCCTCCTTAAAAAAAGCTACGATGCCGATTCTCAATTTTGAATATACTTAAAATTTAATAAAATAAATTATGTTACATATAAATAAATGTCTTTGAATTGAAAATGTATATATAGTGTTTTTTTTAGATTATTTTAGAATATTATCATTTATAGTAAAAAAAAGAGCTTAATCATGTTTTGATTTTTCTGAATTTACATTTCTTTGTAGAAAAAACATCAATTTCTTAAAATTTTTACCCTTTTACTGATAAATAAAACCGATTTCCTAAAAATAACACTACTTTTCGCATTTCCACAAAAATATCACCCCTTTTTCAAATAAATAACGCGAATAATATCACCGGTTTTCGCGTTTCAACAAAAATAATAGACCTTTTTCAAAAAATATCGCGAATAATAACACTGACATCCAAATAACTCAAGGGGGCATGTCTGGTCCGACCGGCGAAATCAAAACCCTAGTGATTACCCATATCATGGATATAATTATTATATGGAGATCTATAATATCTTTAGATGTCATAGAACTCCATATAAAAATTATATCCATGATATGGGTAATCACTAGGGTTTTGATTTCGCCGGTCGGACCAGACTTGCCCCCGAGGTCTCTACTTATTGTACATTCATCTGTGTCCATCTATTATTCGCTGATAAAATTATAAAAGGAACTAATAGCAACAAGTTGGACTTCTTAAATATGTACATTCTACTATATTTCATTCCGACGTGAATGCAACTAATTGTAGTTTTATTTCATTCTAACATAAAAATGCTAATATATTTACACTTCACTTTGAGTTATGTTTTTGCACAAAAAAATGACAAAAATAATGATACAAAAAGAATTTCGTTTAGAAAATCGAGCATAAATATTTTTAAACATGAATGGTTTTAATCAGATTATTGAAACAGTTTGATTTACTTATTTTCGATTGTTTATAAAGATTCAATTAGCAGGATACCTCAGGCCAATGACACTATAATAATAACTTAAAGGTGTTTTCGTTGACACAGTGGAAGTACATAATTATAAATTGTAGAAAAACACTTATAAATAGATACACAGTTAGATTCCACAACGAGTATTTTTATTTAGCGCTTTCGTCAGTCACAGCTGGCATCCTCAGGTATATAGTGTGCCTCTGAGGATACCAGCTGTGATTGGCGAAAGCGCTTAGGCAAATAAAAATACTCATTGTGGAATCTAACTGTGACACTATAATAATTCAGTTGATGTATTAAAATATAAATGTGCCGTATTCAGCAAAACTTTGAAAGCACCACTTGGAGCAAACTGGAATCGGGGACCAGGTAAATTGCCCAGAGATCCAATCAAATTATAATTTGTACAGTGCCAGGAGAGGCAGCTAGCCCGGGTGGGGGCCGGCAACAAGAAGGGGGAGGTGAAAGTGCTTACCGGTTTTGGGGGAGGGGGGGATGATACATTTCCAGTAAATCTGTAGGGGATGACAAATAAACTTAAACTTCAAATTAATACGTTTCATCGTAACAGGCAAAAGAAAATTTATTTCCAATTATCAGTTTTGAACTAATTGAATGACATTTTCCGAGTATTTTACTTGTCTACCTGGAATTTTTGTTCAGAAGGTGGTTGAGTTATTTAAATTGATGAAAGTTGTAACGAGATACTTACTGTCAGTGAAAAATATTTTTTGGCATAATATCACTATATAACTTTCGAAACTAACTTTCAACGTTTATACATTGACACAGGTTCACAGTTTCTGGGGAAATAGCTTTGATTGATTTAATATATATTTTAGCATTTTTGCGCGTAAAATGAATTTTTTCGACTCACGTTGGTATATATTTTTTCAACACTAATGTAATTGAAAATATTGTTTTATTTACACTTTATAATTTATCTGTAATATACGAACGATCGTTTCTCACGGTAAACGCTTGTACGACTAAACGTTTCAGGCCTTCAGATAAGGTCATTTTGTTTAAAATGATGAAGATACGTTGTGCTTTAAATTTTTAACATCTCAATAGATACGAAGTTGGAATATTATAGAAAACCAGGAAATCAAGGCACCTGCAAGGCTTACGATCTGTCATTGGCTGGTTTACGTGATCACTTTGTGCGCTTGCGAAACGTTCAACAATGTCAATCAAATTTTTGAAAGTTCTAAATATTTAGTCATGAAAATCTTGTTTGTTGCAAAATAAGCTGATACCACCATCGCCATCTATGAAGAGACGATGAAACTTTTTTGTATCGCCATATATTGAAAAATTGGTTTGAAAACAATCAAAGCAACAGTCCTTAGGTATATATATGAGGTGACAATGGTTTCGAACAGATGTCACCCCTGAACCGCACCAAAATTATAAGTTAATTTTTGGCTTGTTTACTTGCTTGTACCGATATGTATCTAAATCGAATATTTTTTATAGAACTATAAAAAATATTCGTTCTTTATTCTGATTATTGGTTTGTCTTTCATATAAATCATTTGAGAATTGTGTCATTCGTTCAATTACAATTATTTTTATCACGGGTGTTGACTTATGTAGGAAAAAAAAATAAAAGTGATGCTTTTTGATTTATTTAACGAAAATTCTCCCAAATTTAAAATTAAGTTTGCTCAGCACAACCATTGTGGTAGTCTCATTTTAAACACAGGGGATTAAGATCACTTTTCTTGAAAACAGAGATCTCAACAAGATCAACGCCCTCGTGGTTTATCAACCCATTTTTTATAAACCAGTGTTTCTCAATCTGTTTAAATATTTTTTTTTCGTACGTTTCATAATGAAAACTAAACATTATTCGTGAATGTTTAATAAAATTATGTATCTAAATCAACTCCTATTTTCAAATCACACGCATTATTTTAAATTAAATCTATAATATAATGACTGTACGCCATGTGTTTTCGTCGTTCAACGGACTGCCAGTGAAATAATTTTTCCTTAATCAATTTTTCGCGTTCGAAATTTTTCGTTAAAATGAAAATAAATTTATGTGAAAAAGTACGAAATTACTGTAAAAATGTATTTCCTGCATAAATTGACAATATTATTGTTTAAAAAGGAATTTTAAACATTCAGAATAAATTTTAAGCGTAATAATCTGCGGAATATCCATTTTGAATACTGACAACATTGTTTTCGACATGTCATAATAATATGTCAGAATGTCAGTAAAAGATAAGATAATATTGTCATTTAATGACGTTATTTAGTTTTATGATGTATAATTTATCATTATTATTGTATTATTATAAAAAGATATTCAGTATTAACTGTTGTGTACTGTTCTAATTGATATTTCGAATGTACATTCAAATTATCAATATTTGCAATCTCAAACGTACGCATTTCATATAACGCATTTCTTTCAAAACATTGTCGAAATTTTTTTTTTCTAATTTCAGCATTTTTACTATAAAAATACTGTTTTATTACGCGCAGCGGCCGTTGGGGGTTGGGCCGCGATAGCGACCAGGGGCAGAGCCCCTAGTAATTTAAACAATACCTACATTTTTTTAAAATTAACTGTGTGTTTTACACCAATTCGTTATTCATTTGTGTAACATGGTCATCAGAGTTTTCATTTACATATACGGCTTCCGTTCATTTTCATGTCTCGGCGGTAAAATTCAAAATTGAGATAGGTATAATTCAACCTTTCAGAAGTGAGCTATGTATAGTGAACTTCATCACAAATATTATATCTTTATTTATTTATTTAAAATGCATCTCGGGTAACAAAGAGGTACTATGTCAAATATATAATTTAACACGCACCCAATAACAAGTTGCTACATTTTGGAGACTTAAGATATTTATCAGCCCACAAATCCAGACCGAAAACGCAACTAAATGTTGTTTCTCTACCGGGAATCGAACTCGGGATCTCAGGAGTCATATATCTAACCAACTGATACAGGAAGGCTGACAATGACTTATTAACTTTGTCGTATCGATTGTAAATAATGGGGGTCAATTCCAAAGACGAATTAAAATTTTAATCAAGATGTCACTTGAAACTATATCCATTTATAATACACTAGAGATGTACTTTTGTCATCTTATTTTATTTAAATATATTTATTTCATCCAATCTTCAGAATAGCTAAAAATTACAAAAAATGAATAAATTTGAAAATTTCATAATTTTTTATGTGCATTTTCAGAATTGAACTCGTATGAATTATAAATAAGAGAAACATTTTATATCTGTATATTTGAAATGAATTGAGATGAAATGAAATTATTTATTTCCATTATTTACAAATATAAACATACTATGAACAATTGTACTTATTTGTAAATTTACTGCCTCACTGGACAAGTCTGTTCTGAGGCAGTATTTTTTCAATTTGGCCTAAAGTTACATGTTTTTGAATGCAAATAATTAATCATAAACACAAAAGAAAAATAATCAGAATAATATAACGTGATCTCTCAGTTATTTTCTCCCATATAATTGTAGTGGAAATGATGGATGGCACCAAGCTATGGTATAGTTTCTCAGGTTATGAAGGCACAGATCAGTAAACTATGTTAGGATATTTAACAGGACATGAGCAGATTGTATTCTGCCATTTCTTTTCAGTCAGTCAATTACCAGTTTTTTGAAGTTTGTTTCGTCGCGTGAGATATTATTGTGTTCTATGTCAGGTGAGATATTGTCTATTTCGGGTACTGTTGGAGAATACGCTGTCAGGTAATAATTCCGTCATGTGTTTATGAAGGTAGGTCATTATAGTTTTCGTGTATAACTTGGTCCGTGGAGTATCTTTTAGGTTTTTTATAGGTAGGTACATAATTTTTATTTTTTAATTTTTAACTGTCAATATTTTTTTTTAAATACCCGTTAGCAATTAAATGTTTTTAATGTGACATAAAGTATAAGTAAATTTTTACTTTTAACATTTAATCAACAGCTGACAAACTATTCTTTTTTTAAGATTTAAATTTTATTTTTGCTAACATTTGGGAAACTCTGGTTACGGTCATAAAATAATTTACGGAGCTGAGAGGCAGAAAAGAGTATTTGGAAGAAAGCCAAGATATTTTCAAAAGTAATTTTTAATTATTACTTCGTTTTAGAAAGTCCCGGCTCTGTTGAAATAACAAGTTAATGCAGGAAAAATGTAATACGCCCATGTTGGAGCATTAATTAGGCATGCGCCGGCACTGTCCGTTTGAAAGCATTTTTTAATAACATGACCCCAAAAAATTCAAAAAAATTCATACTTTTAATTGATCATTTAATACTAATGATTCCCTCCCACGGGTATAGCGAACAGAAATATTCTTCTCTTTCGTAACATTAATAGGATTAAACATTTTCACGATGTCCTTTATTGAAAAAAATAATTCCATTGCTTCATTTTGGTTTCCATCTGTATACCTACCAGTGGCGGTAGGTACCTATTTTAAAAATAACATATTACTCAAATATTCTAAGGTAGAGGCATTTACATTGTGGAAATTCATTTTAATAAATTATTAAAATAACGATATAACTTTGTTTATTTCCACTTATTTATTTTTATTCCACAACTAGTTTCAAGAACAACCGTTCTCTTCCTCAGGTGGGTTTAAACTAAAAACTAATTTGGTGTGGTGTGTGGCAGTGTCATAGGTATAGCGGGAGGTGGAAGTAAGGGGGGGGGGGAGTAGGCGTTGCCCTAACGGGAACATGGATAATAATGGTGAAGTGTTGGGTTGTGTCTGGTTGTTAAATATTTTTTTGTGATTGTTTATGGTTTTGTGGATTTCTAATGTCTCTAAATTATTTTGTTTCAGTCCGTATGTATGATTATGTAATAATTGTGCCAACGTACAAACATCATTCATAAATACATATACAAACCAAAACCACGAGAGACTGGCACAAATTGGAGAAAAATTATATATCTTAATAAAATTACACATGATATAACGAGACATCTTCCTTTAAACATAAAACCAGCCTTGTATACAGGTAACAATATAGGACTTATACTGAAAAACAACACAGATAAAACAAGTAATCTGAAACAAAGTGGAATTTATGAATTGCAATGTGGGGACTGTGACAGTATTTAGGTACATAGGGAGAACAGGACGGACAATTGAAACTAGAGTTAAAGAACATAAACGCTGTCTAAATGGACACGGTTTCTCAGAATATGCAAACCACCTAATACAAGAAAATCATGCATTTGACAATACAAACGCACAATTATTACATAAACATACATACGGACTGAAACAAAATAATTTAGAGACATTAGAAATCCACAAAGCCATAAACAATCAAAAGAAAATAATTAACAACCAGACACAACCCAACACTTCACCATTATTATCCATGTTCCCGTTAGGGCAACGCCTACTGCCCCCCCCTTACTTCCACCTCCCGCTATACCTATGACACTGCCACACACCACACCAAATTAGTTTTTAGTTTAAACCCACCTGAAGAAGAGAACGGTAGTTCTTGAAACTAGTTGTGGAATTAAAATAAATAAGTGGAAATAAACATATATATATGTTATATTGTTATTTTAATAATTTATTGCTCAAAATTAAGAAAGCCAATAAATGTACCTATGTGTAATTTTTTTTTTCATTTCATTTATACGTTGTATTAGTCTACCATACACGATTAATGAAGTAATCTCTTTTTATTTCTGGAAGAAAGAAAAAAATCACCGACCCGTATATACATCGCTATTGATAAAAAATATATTCTAAAGATCTTCAGGCCTTTGAATACATAGGGCATACGGATGTACAAAAATATTCACACAAACAGCGGTGTTATTTTTCAGCAAAAGGGTGATATTTTTAATAAATCGATGGTGTTTTTGACAAAAAAATATAAATTTAGAGAAATCAACACATGATTTAGATTTGCAAGTTCTTTTTTCGCGATAAATGATTATTTATTTCGTTAAATTTTAATCAGCATCCAAATTAAGAATTGCCATCGTAGCTAAGTGTTTTTTTTTTAATTTGTTCTTCTGTCTGTCAAAACAGTATTTTAGGAGGATAGATACTTATATGAATCGACATAAACGTACTTAAAGCATCCATATGATATAGCTTCATTTATTTTGTCAACAAATTCTTATAGTTATGTTGCCTTGTTTTTAATAAACTATATTCAAAGAGTTGAATGTAGATTTCACATTTAGAAATTTGAATTAAATAATTCTTTTTTAATCCTGCACTTTTTAGTGGATAGTTGTTGTGCATTTTTTTATGAAGATATTATAAAAAAGCAATGTTTCTGTGTCAAAAGTATGAAATTCACGAATGAAATCTGGTTTATCGCAAACGCGAATAATTCAGATCTCTCTTTTAATAGTTTATTGAATTTTAAATCAATATACAGAAGTGTAAAGTATAAACATGACGACATTATTTAAATAAGATCCAAAGATTAAATGAAACATTAGCTTCCCTTATTAAATTTGATGTTTCAAGTGTCCAAATATGAAACGAATTAGCCAAGATGATATTATTATGAAATAAAATTAGTATAGATTCCTTGACAAAGTTTAAATCCTTTGACATTAAACTCGGTGATCCGTTTACTGTTGGGCTTAAGTTGTATAAAGGACATCTGCTCCTTAATGAAAACCTTCCTAAACTCTCTCTGTCTTTCCTATTCAATAGGTAAGTTGGTAGGAACATCTTCTCCAAGATCCATCTGATGAATTCATTGTTTGTGGTTCGAAGTACCACTATGGTGGACTGGATGTTTTGTTTTGTTCGAAGTACCACTATGGTGGACTGGATGTTTTGTTTAAATGTTTCAACACGAGTATAGGTATTCTCTTTCTTAGGTACATATAGGTTTGAATAAAGTTTTAGTACAAAAAAACAATCCATGGTTTTTTTACAATATGCGAAAAAGCTAGCTTTCACACAGCAATATTTTTTCCCCAATAACCGTATCCGAAAATTTTATTGAATATAGCAGTGGCAATGAAATTTGTATAAATTTTTCTTCAAATATAACATTTAAATCACAGTCAAGGAATACAATAAAAATACAAAGTTCATTGCTACTGTTAATTCGATTGAATTAGGTATGCGGTTAACGGAAAAATATTGCAGTGTGAACTAGGCCTTTGTGATTTAACTTTTGCTAGAACTGTTTAGTCAGCAGATTTTTATACTGTTTTTCAACTAAATATGTATCTATCTGTAACGTATAATGGACGATTTAAATTTTTTCTCCGTATACGTATTTTCTTAAATTGCTGTATTCCTTTATAGTTTCAATGTTTATACTACAAGTATACATATTTAGGCTATAATTATATTTCAGGACACAGAAAAAGTCGCACGAAAGCAGAATAAATACAGTTGAAATGAGATCGCTTAGAAGAATTTGTAACAGATCGATGTATGACAGAGTCCCTACGAAATGAAGACACAAGGAAAGAATGTAAGATGAAGAAAGATGTAGTTAACAGAATGAAAGTTAACACATTGAGATGGTTCGGCCACTTGGGAAGAATGAATGAAGAACGTCTGAAGAAGAAAACATAAAAAGCTGACAGGAATGGAATAAGAAGTCGGGAGCGCCCAAAAAAAGGATGGCACTATCATGTGAACGATATTCTGAAAGACGGAAATGTAAGAAGCGTGAACAACGGACTAACATGTATAAGGCAAAGTATGAATGTTGACGAGGCGATGAATGTGGGTCAAGATAGAGAAATATGGCGTTCGGTTCTCTCTGCCTACTCCATGATGGACATGGCGTGATGGTGAGTATGTATGTATGTACTTTATGTATTTTTAATAACCGATTTTGCGCTTCTGCATAATATATTAATTTGTTGATAAATCTAGGTACTAAATAACGGTTTTTATTTATTTTATTGATTTTATTTCATTAATTTACTAACGGTTTAACGATTTTGGAATAATGTGAGTGTCTGACGTAATGAATGGTGTGATTTAATTACGAGAATGAAAATTTGTTTAATTTTGTTTGTATTTTTTATGTAATTTTTTTCGCTTTCAATTTTTTCCATTTATGATGATCGAATGGTTGTTCTCATATTAATAGGAACGTAATACGTACGTTAATATTGAATCATTTTATGTTAATATATCTGGTTGATTGGATAAATTGCCAAATAAAAATATGACATCAGTGCACATTTATATGTACAACAAGTTGAATAAAATAATAAGTTATTTATCGATGTGATGGAATTCACTGTGACACCACCACCTCTATAATTTCCTCTGATAAATTTCGATAGTAATTGAATAAGTTTTATTACTGTCAACGAATCCAGCCGAACGACTATCGAAAGGTCCAAATCGTCCGGGTAAAATCTAATTGTGAATACGACACGGAGTTTGAATGCATATTAAGGAATTCCTGGACTGTACGATAAGCGTTTAAAGTTGAAATCAAACTGTTGGTTCAATTTTGAAATGGAGAATGTTTATATTACATATGTAGGTATCAGCTACCTGGTAACAACTATATAGGAAAATGGTTTCAGATAAGCAAAACGATTCAACGGGGGTGCGATAATAGGTATGTTTATAAGACACAAAGGAAACTCATTGCCACAATATAACCCTTTTGTTGTTTGATAATACAATAAAGAAACGAACATTTTAAAATGAACCCATGTGTGCGCGGTATTTCATGAAAATGTTTACAGAGATGAAAATCTCGTGTTGTATTTTGAACAGAACAACTGGTTTGTTAATTCAGTTAGGATTTGTTATGAATTAATTAAGAATTGGGAATGGTTTTATGTGTATTGAAAGCATGGATTAATTTATTGGGACATATTTGCTATTCGTTGTTGACATAGCCTCAATATTGAAATTTTGAAATATTAAAAAGGAAATATTTAATTGATGTGCATGGTACTATAAATGGACATGAACACAAAAAATAGAATCACACTCCTATTTTATTCTTTCTTCTCTTCATGCGGAAGAACACACACTCTGTCGAGCATTCTATGCTTGGATTTCGTTTAATACATCATAAATATTTTGCCAAAAATTGGCCAGTTATGTACATACTTTGTAATTACATACTTATTGCAATACTAAATTGTCCTGAAAAATATATATCCTGAATGCATTTCAGTACTTAGTCCTTTCTATATCATCTCCTTATATCATGTTGAATAGTGAAACAATATATCTTTTAGTGGATAAATTTAAAGTGCTAGACGGTGTTGAGTATAGAAGATTACTGGAGGTATCACCATATCAGACGATGGATAACGTACAAGGAACATACTCAAGACGATTACCGCATAGGGATGAATATACTGATCTTGTAAATGGAAATTGACTGTTCACTGATACTCTACAGAGTATATCAAGATCAGTTGCATCCAAGTTGAGTACACTGAAGAAGATTATATTTATCAAAGAAATCAAATGTTTTCCGGTCCAAAGCACATAAAGACTTTGAAAAATGCGTAAGATTAACAAAATAAAAACTAAGATGGATCAGGATTCATATTCTAAAATACGGTAAAATATGTAGGTATTGTTGATCTATCAAATTAAGGATTCAAAGTTAAATTGAAAAACAGATCGTCGTGGCACAGTCGTAAATGTTTTGACTTAGGTACCGGTTTTCTGAGATAGATTCTAGGCAGAGGAGTGATTTATTAAAAAATATTACTCATCAAATAATTGCTTCTGTGGTCAGTTGTTAGAATTTGCCATTTGGCAATAAATTCAAGTGTTTATTATTATTTTAACAGGGATTTTACGATATTATTTTATATAAAAAAATAAACAGTAATTTAGTAACATATTATAACTCAAACAATTCTTTGATTTCTGGTCTCTGTATTGTACTGGTTAGTTTGAAAAAAAAAATGTTTTGTCATTCTGCAATAAATTTACCGTTTACACATGACGCAAGGATATTATCATGTATAAGATATGTACAATACATTTTTTATTATTTTTGCTGTTTTTTCTAATAATTTACACACCTAATTAATTTAACAATTCATGTAAATAATACTACGACTATATTATAATTAATTCAATGCCACCTTTCTCCGAAAGCCAAAGAAAAACAAAGCCTGTGTAGAGAAAAACAAAGTACATTTAACATTTATTAATATGTATTTATATTACATTTTTTTTAAATTACAATTACAACTTGGCGAACATCGTATCGCCTAATAATCAATGAGTGTCGTTTTAACTTTTGGATTAACTTTATTTAGGATTTTACTAACGTAATAAAATGAATACAAAACATATATTAAGTTCAATAGTTTATTAGGTTATAATTATAGATTTATCAAAAAAAAAATAATAATAAAAATGCAAAAATCGGTAATATTGAATACATGTTAATATTCGGGAATCAGTAGGGTTGTTAGGTAGTACAGAGATCTCCTCAGAGCCTAATCCTTTGATATGTTAAGTATCTGGATGGGTGAACTATTCCAATTGAAAGCTTGATGATGCGTTTGTTGCATTTTATTTTGCTCTTTTAAATAATTTTCAATTTACGTATTGATCTGCTAATTCTTTTGAGGAAGTGTATAATGGTAATAATAATAATTGAGTGTTAATATTTGTAGTACTTAATTGTTATTAATATCATTTTAGTAAATCGGCCAGCGCCGTAAAAAATAATAAATATTTTTTTATTTATTTTTTTTATTAAAAAAAATGAATATGTCCTTGTTAAACAAGTACATATACATCTTGCTAAGTTCCCTAAAATAAGCAAATAAATGCTTGTGCTATAGGTGAACGAAATCGGTCGAGGCAGGATTCGAACTCGCGACCACTGGATTACTAGCCCAGCGCGCTAACCGCTCTGTCATCAACCCATATGTATATAAAGGAAAAAAAAATCAATTACACTTTTATGCACGTATCGCGGTTTATTTCAATTTGTTTAAACAATAAATTTCTATTTAATTTTATTACGTGATTTTTTCCGATATTTTAATAGTTATTCTGGTATTTGGGGTGGAGACGAATCCTACAAATCATAACAATAAATATTTCAGATAAGAGATCATAACAATTGGTACAGCCGTTTTTGAGTCATAATTTGTGTAAACTAACCCGACATTGTTTTATTTATAAAGATTAAACTTGATTCGTGTCCTTCATTGATGCAAATAGTTATAAGATGCAATGTAACGAAGATTATATGGATAGCAAAGACTATCATCAATCAAAAGATTTGTTTGTACAGTGTCCAGTAATCCTGTTGGGAAGGTAGTATGTAGCTGTTCTGTACAGCTGAATATATTAAACCTTTGTGCAATATATATTCACCTGAGAGCCATTGTGATCATCCATCAACCTGGAATGCTTACATCTTGGGAAATGCACAATTATAGTACCTACTTGTTTACACTGACCAAATCAAAGGAAACACCAGTCTGAACGTAGCTTCACACATGTGAACATTTAATTTAGGATTTATTTTGAAAGTGAGACAATTTTTCTATTATGAATAGCTAAAAAAAATGATTTTCTATTATGAATAGCTAATGTTGTATGGCGTTTGGTAAACATTAAAATTTCGCAAATTAAATTTAAAGATATAACTTTGTATTAACCACGTTTTTTGGTTGAAACGATGCGACCGGTTTCGGAACTAACCGTTCCCTCATCAGGCTAACTTTCAACTGAAACAGAATGTGACGACGTGCTTACAAGAAATCTATGGGGGCGGAGGTAGAGGTAGGGTGGGGGTACTTAGGGTTGGGTCTTGTGCAGGGTGGGTCCGATTGGCTGAAGGATTAGAAGTAAAAGGAAACATATTTAATAATGGACTGAAAGATAAATTTAACTGATTGTTTATTATGTTCTGTTTTGAATTAATACACTTTTTAATTTCTAGCGACTCTAAATTATCAAGACGGAGACCTACTTTGTTGACGTGTAAAATTTTTGTTCCCGATTGCATATTAAATTGATGATCATTAAGTACTAAGTGTTCTGCGAATTCCGAAAAATTATCATTGTTTATACATCTAATATGTTCTTTTACTCTAGTCTCAAATTTCCGTCCTGTTTTTCCTATGTAGACTGCAGAGCAGTCTCCACATGTCAGTTGGTATACGCCGGAGTTTTCCATTTTATTATTTTTATCTTTGGAATTCTACCTCTACCTCCGCCCCCATAGATTTCTTGTAAGCACGTCGTCACATTCTGTTTCAGTTGAAAGTTAGCCTGATGAGGGAACGGTTAGTTCCGAAACCGGTCGCATCGTTTCAACCAAAAAACGTGGTTAATACAAAGTTATATCTTTAAATTTAATTTGTTAAATATGAACCACAAAGTTAACATTCAAACATTTGAAAATATTAAAATTTCGTGTTTTGTACAGCCTAAAGTATACATTTGTTTGTTCAACTTTATATTTATATCACGGAAAGGGTCACTTGGCTGCGGCCATTTAGGTGCGGGACACTCGGCTGTGGGACACTCGGGTGCGACGACACTTGGGTGCGACGGACACTTGGGTGCGAGCCCATTTGGTCGCTACGGACACTTGGGTGCGACTAAGTCAATTCAAAAATTCAATTAAATTCACATTGTTTTGTATATTTAACATTTACTCTGGTTGGTTGGAAGAAATTGCCATTAGGCAATAAGCCTGCTAGTGTACTAATTATATGTACAGAAAGAATCAAATAAATAAATAAAAATATTTTTTCCCCTTTTTTACTTTTAGTGTTTCGTACTGATTTTCGTTATGCTCGTTAAATGTATGTAGTTGATATTCAAGTATCAAAATACACAGACATTTAAAATATAAAGAGATATCAGTTTTAAAGTATAAATTATTTTCTCATAACAAATATACCTACATATTATATTTCATGTAGGTAATATATTTTAATATTTTAAGTTAGTTTAAAAAATATTCCACTTGCTTAAAAACAATGCTAAAAGATATAATTTTTAGTAAATTGTAGTAAAATCAACATTTTCTTTCTCGTTACGATTATACCTATATTTTTTTTTAATAAAATAAGTTTGTTAGGTTTATATGTAGTTGTTGGGCTCGCACCTATAATAATTAATTTATTAAAAGAATCAAAAGAGTAAAAAAATTATTTAGGATGAAAAATAAATAGTTAATGTTGTAAATCTCAAGTAATAAAAAGATCCATTAAGTGTTTTTTTTATTTTATTTAATGAACTCTTTTCGTCGCCGATATGAACTCTTTTTGTGCCTAACGTTATATTATAAAAAATAACCTTTTAAGTAATAAAGTATTAAACTTAGCCACTTAATCTTCGATGAAAGACTTAACGATGATAATATTTCATTATCAAACAATCAAAGCACCTCAATCAGACCTCCGACTTTGGCGTTTGTTGGGGTTTATTTTGACACAAATTTAATATTGTAATAAACTTAATGAAAGCCAAACTTTTCTCTTGGTATTTCTTTATCAAAGGAAAAATGGTATAATAATATTATTATTATTATTTTACTAAAGAGACGAGTTGTAATAATTTCGGATGTGCTCTCCGTCTAGTTCATTATGAAATTATTCAATGTGCTGGTTCATTAATTACAATAAACGTCCAGACTGATGACTGAACTCAGACAATACATAATGTAAACAATACCTTACCTGTTCTTCCTTCTCACAAGACAGAGTGAATTTTTAAACTTATTATTATTTTTTATTCTTCTTGGGTAGGTACCCACTGCTACTTTTCAACCCATCGTCGGTCGCGGAGAAAGACTGAAAAATTTTAATCTCAGTTTTCATACAAAATTTGTTTTTAATATTGCAGAAATTTCTTCTAACGGACGCAGCGTGATTTATTATTCGCAAAAGAAACACAATTATTTGGCGATTGTTTTGAAAGAAAAAAAAAACTGAACAATTTCCTCACTTCGATGGATCTCTTGTTGTATAAAAATATTCCACAAAACGTTTGAAAATACGAAAAGATTTGACAATTTCAGCGCGTGATCGTTTTAAATTTTATAAAATCATTAATATTGATGTAAAATTAACAATTTATTTCTAGTAAAAAACTTATAGTACAAATTAATTTTGTTTTAACCACTTTTTTCAGAAAACTAGTTAGACTATAAGTTACTCAAAGTGGTTAAAACAAAATTAATTTGTACTAAAAGTTTTTTATTAGAAATCTTTTAAAACGTGCCACAAAGTCATAGCTACGTATGAAGATATTAACAATTTATGTTTGAAGTAAGACAATACTGAGCCTATGACAAGAATCAGCCTATGACACGTCGTTAGCTCTGAAGTGTTTTTTTTTATTTCTTTTTCTAAAATATATATTTTTATATTTTCTCTTTTAAGATATTGATCGCATGCCATCAACCCGTTCCAGATATTAAAATTTCCAGTATATACAGAAAAAATGTAAATTATTAGTTATTTACTTATTTTTCTCTTTTATAATTTAGTTCGGTATTTTTAAAAGTGTTTTATTTGCATGAATATAGTTTTTTTTTCTATTTGATTTACAAAAAAACAATCATACCTTATAAACCTTCTTTGATGTTTTCAAAACCTCGACAATGAGACAAGTTTAATATCAATGAAAAATGTGTTTTATTTGCATGAATCTAGTTTTTTTCTATTTGATTTACAAAAACCAATCATACCCTATAAACCTTCTTTGATGTTTTCAAAACCTCAACAGTGAGAGAAGTTTTATAACATTGAAAATATAGTGTTTTATTTGCATGAATCTAGTTTTCTTATATATTTGATTTACTAAAACTAATCATACCCGATAAACTTTCTTTGATGTTTTCAAAACCTCGAAAATGAGACAAGTTTTATATCATAGAAAATTAAGTGTTTTCTTTGCATGGATCTAGTTTTTTTTTCTATTTAATTTACAAAAAAACAATCATACCTTATAAACCTTCTTTGATGTTTTCAAAACCTTGACAATGAGACAAGTTTTAACTCATTGAAAATAAAGTTTTTTATTTGCATGGATCTAGTTTTTTTTTCTATTTGATTTACAAAAAAACAATCATACCTTATAAACCTTCTTTGATGTTTTCAAAACCTCGACAATGAGACAAGTTTTATATCAATGAAAAATATGTGTTTTATTTGCATGAATCTAGTTTTTTTCTATTTGATTTACAAAAACCAATCATACCCTATATACCTTATTTGATGTTTTCAAAACCTCGACAATGAGACAGTTTTGTATCATTGAAATCCTCATATAATTATTTATTATATTTGTATTTTAAACTTTTTTAAGTGTTCCAAATGATTATACATAAAGGGATGAACCAGTGACTTAAAGAATACGTTTAATAAAATACTGGGTATGTAAGTACAATAAAAATAAGACACTGACCGAAAGATCTCCACCATAAAAGGGATGTATAACAAAAGTTTCATTTCCAACATGGATGACACCTGAAACTCCATTGCACGTGTGGAATGCAGCACTAGCCCCTGGATAATCCTTCACAGTACCGTGATAGTAACAGTGCTCAATCTCCTGAAACAATCAATACAAAAAATATATTATTTGTTTAATTCTAGTAGAACAAACCTAAACACTAATAAAACAACTGTAAAGAAAATCGAATATTTTTTTAATTGCATATATTATACGCAAACATTGGATTTTTTTCCTTTCAGGAGTCAAATGATATTTTTTTATGGACAATTTTTTTTAACATCTCAATAGAGGCAAAGTTGTCTTCATAGATGGCAATAGTAGGTATAGTTTCTTATTTTCAGGTGAATTGTTACACACTATTTAAATATTAAGAACTTTCAAAAACTACATTGATAAGGGAACTCAATAAGAAGGCATTATTGGTGAACGTTGCTCAAGCGCATAGAGTGATTACGTAAACCAGCCGATGACAGGTCGTAAGCCCTGTAGGTCTCTTGAGTTCTTGGTTCTTCTACAATATCCCAACTTCGTCTCCATTGAGATGTTAAAAAAGTTTGTCAATAAATAAATGTAAAGAAAACATAAA
This sequence comes from Molanna angustata, assembly GCA_963576475.1. Classification (NCBI taxonomy): domain Eukaryota; kingdom Metazoa; phylum Arthropoda; class Insecta; order Trichoptera; family Molannidae; genus Molanna; species Molanna angustata. Next base: position 11,623,063 of record OY754970.1, on the reverse strand, counting down.
TAAATAAAATATTGTAGGTAGGTTGGTGGTTAAGCGGCTAATAGAGCCGTTCTTTAGTTTAGATAATGTACGAGGGTTTATATATTATATTCTAGTCTTTGATCGAGCAGAGGTTTAAATTCGACATTAATTCATTAAATACTAAAAAGTTATTGGACCTGAACTATGATATATTGAGGGAGTGGTGGACAACGCCATACCTCTCACTACCAAGTCACTACACAAATATTTCAGATTTCAGCATTTTCATGAAATGAGTTTGATGATTCTTCAATGCCATTTTACGAAAGTGATGTGCATTTTTAGCAATATAAAAATAAAAATATCAAATTTTAAATTTCCTGAGCTTGGCATCACTTTGAAATATTTGACAGTTTCTATAATTGAGAAGCATTGATAAGATATCCGACAAATTATAATGGTGTCTTCATGATTATCAGATTTGCAAAATTCTAAAGTAATCGATAAAGTAGAATAAATACGCCATACATATAGTGCAGGCGCTGGAAGTATGTACTATACTTCCAGCGCCTAATACATTTTTGTGTTGTGTATTTCATTTAGATATATTTTAGACGAAACTCAAAGTATGCATTCTACATGATACCCATTGAGAAATTGATGAAAAAAAATCTTATAAATTGTGAAATCATGACTCTCCACTCTTCCATAGTGGTGGAGAGTAAAAATACATCTTACAAAAATGCTCCCCATGGAAACTCAAGACCAATGTAGTGCATTTCACTTTAAAAGTTATTGATGTTTGATCGTAACATTGTAATGTAATTGCAGTGTGAACATAGAAATGCATGTGTTCAAATGGAAATAAATTGACGTTTCAGCTTGGGACGTAATTTAAATTCCCTAGTCGGAAATGCTCGCATGGGGTGGTGTGCATTGTTCATTCTGCAGTTTGTTAATTATTGAAGCGATCGGTAGATATGTGTGTGTGTGTGATTTAGTAGGTGAGAAATGTTTGGTGTCGACGGGAAGTTTAGCACAAAGTATTGAATTGCATACATCGTGTTTAGGGCGGGCACATACATACCTTCACCCTCAAGAAGATCGATTCAGAATCAGAAACCGCAGTAATCCAATGGCAGCGAGTTTGAATCCTGCCTCGACCAATATCGTTCGCCAATAGCACAAGCAATTACGCTTAATTGAGGAATGTTGAAATGTGTTTGTATAATGTGCTTGTTCAACAGGGACACTATTTTTTAAATTAAAACCTCAATCTCTTAATATTTTTACTAGATTTTCAAACGAAATCCTGAATTTCTTATCAAAATTTATTTTTTCATTTCTCGGCAAGCTCATGGTACACAGTGGTATAGTAGTACCGACCAAAATGTACACATATATGCTAGTGAGACATGGCCATGACAGAAGATGCATGAAAGTATAATTAAAACGAACGAAATGAGGTCACTAAGACGAATGTGTGTGGTAAAACGATGTATGATAGAATGAGAAATGAGAATATTAGACGGGAATGTACGATTGAAAAATATATCGTAGGTAACACGAAAATAAAAGCCCTAAATTGGTTTGGCCACATAGAAAGAATGAGTGATGACCGTCTAACAAAAAAAGTATACAAGGCTGATAAAAATATAACGAAAAGTAGAGGTCGGCCAAGGAAATGTTGACAAGATCACATAAATGGAATTTTGAAAGATGGAGACGTTAGAAGAAAGTATGACAAAAAGAGCGTGTATGAGACGATGCATGGACGTGAATGGAGCGAAAAATGTATGTATGTCAAGAAAAAGGAGTCTGGCGTTCTGTTCTCTCTGCCTAACCCAAATAGGAAAATGGCGTGATGATATGGTATGGCATTTCTCAGTGCACAAGAAGAAAATCATTCGAACAACTCTAAAATCATGCCTATCAAAAAGAGCAGAAGAACTGACTATTCCATGGGCTACTTAAACACACATTTTCAGGCCATTGATGAAGTAGATAGAAACACTCTATAAGATAAGTAGACAAAAATATTACCATCACTTGATAAAAAGTCTTGAATGATCAAAAATTGCGCTTCGTGGCTATAAAAACTTCGTACCTACTTTAATTTCTAAATTGATATTAATAGGTCAATTAAACTATACTCTACCACCTTCAAGTGTGGGCAGTCAAAAGATGTGACTATTAAAACTCCAATCACTGTTTGATTGAGTCCATTTGATTCTATCATAAAATTAGTTATGAAGTAAAATGTATTTTCTTGGTGCTTCATATTTCGTATTTATATTTTGATTTCAATAACTTTATCCCCCCAGACGATTTTGAGTATCCAAAATATTATGTATTTTTGTCAGCACTTGGAAAGTTCAATTCTTGATACTAGGTTCAATCCAATCCGTATTATTCTTCATCTATAACCACCCGTTCTACTTATAGGGACTTACAGCCTCTTGCCAAAACTGCTAACGGTGTATCGTATTTATATTCACAGTAATATAATATGTAGATATCTTATTCAAACACATTGTCTTCATTTAATCCTTGTACACGATCTAATGACTTATATATCATATTACAAGTTCAATCAAATAGTTCATGAGAATTCTAGATATCAGTTTGATCTCCAAGAATCCTTTCTCGAGAATAATGCAGTTTCTGTTTTAGGTTCTAGCACAGGGGCATACCAGATAATTGACTTGATCTCAAATACCACGAGCTACTCTCCCTTCAATGGATTGCGGATATTTAAGCCTTTGATCGAAATTTGAAGCGAGTCTGCTGAGATTTAGGTATATTCAACATTTTAGTATAGGAAACTAATTTGGTATTACGAAATATAATAATATAATATGAACTACTATAGTAGTAAAGTAAGTACTTTAATAACATAAAATTGTGCGGAAATTTGCTGTTTGACACAACTAGATTTCAACAAAACAAGTATTGAACGATTCAATGAAATCAGTACTGCAAAAATCTATCAAATCAAAGATACATAATATGTAAGTACAATAATCAACTATACTTATACAATCCTTGTTAATACAATTCATAAAGTGTTGTATTTGCAAAGATTGATAAATCAATAAGCAGGTTTATTCAGAGCGTAAAATTACGTTGAAAATACAAGTTAATATTATTACAACCCGAGTAGATAAATAATATCCTTTGATTTAACGATAATCGGTTTAGATGTTTCAACGAAGTATGTAGATTCATTAAATGAGATAAAAATACTAGATCGTTTAATAGCAAACTGGTTCGAGTTCACCCCGAGTACAATTAGTGAAGAGATACACAAATATCGTACATAATATTATCTCGTAGCAAAGAATTTTTCCCATCCTTCTTGCCAGATCAAAGAGCCGTTGCCGTTCATCATTGAGGGTAAATAGAGCGTGAACTTACATGAAATAAACTGACAGTTAACTAGGCGGTTTCTTTGAGGAGAGAGACCTTTATGCAAAAAAAGAAAACGACAGCCAAACGAAGGAATGACGGGGTGAACTGATTGAATAATAATTTACTTTGAAAAATTTTTGCAGTAAAAAATATGTCTGCAAATAATAAAAAGAGGTTGTGAAAAATTATTTCAAATATTCTTTGAGACAAGTAGGTACCGATAAAAAAGAAAACTTCAAAATGTATTTTCAACCGTCCCGATGTAACTAAGTACTTCAAACGAATCATAGACGTTAAATATTATATACCTAATTTTTCACTTAAAACTCTTGAGTGGAAAACGATTGAGTGATTATAAAGCAGTATTTAGTAGTGGTATTTGAATTTTGTTTTTATATTAAAATACTTTTCAACATTGTAGGCGTTTTACATTCTGTATAAATATAAATAATTAAGTGACGTTGGCAAAAACGTTGCTCAAAATCTAAATAATTTTCATGTAAAAAAGGTTAATACAAAAACTATTGACAGATTTAAATGAACCAATAAAATTTTCATTTAAATATTTTAATAGTTTTTCAATAATAATATGTTAATAGTTGTCAAAATTCTTGAGCCTTTACTTCTAGGAGGGGGGCGAATTGCACATATACCAACCAAGCAAAATGGCACAAATTTGCGCTCTGCGCACCTACGTGACTGGGCTCAAGTTGTTTTACGATAACTCACGTTTGTTGTCGACTGACTTTTATCTATTTACGGTAAATTGCCTTTTACACACATGAACAACAATTACACATATTGAAATACAAAAAGAAAACTTAAAACAAACACAAACATAGGTACTTAAAAAGAAAAAAAAAACTACCATAACAAGAAAAAAGTAAATATAAAAAAAAATAATATTAAACAAGCGGGAAAAATAAAACAAACTATATCTATTGTTTTATTTTGGAATATTTTATTTTTTTACAAATCTGGGCATTTTGGGTCGTCAGTTAAAAAACGGTGTCATTTATTTACTTATAGCACTTTAAGGGTATCAACAATATTAGCTGACGGCTTGAGTAATAAAACAAATCGGTATGAGGACTAGGATAGTCTACTCCAGACATCAGTTGATACTGAATGTAGGTATTTGTTACAAGGATTGATCATTCTAAAAAAAAATTAACATTTGTGTACTCCTTTTCTTTGAAATTCAGACTTAATAAAGCGTTTTTTAGTTAAAAAATAATTATGAGGACAAATTAATATGTTTACAGGGTTGAGGGTTGAGAATGTGAATGACAGGAAAATAATTTAGAAAAAAAATGTTCTTTTCATAAAATATAAAAATATGTGTAGGTATATTATTCAAGGATACGTTCCTTTGCTCCGGCAACACAGGGAATGCCATTGTATAACAATACAAGAGCCGCTTTGTGAAAGTAAAATGGCGCCTAGGCGTTTCAATTTTAATGAAGAAAATTAAAAGAATGTCATTTGCACTAAAAGTGTGGGGGGGAGGGTAAGACCGTCGCCACATCCGCTCTCCCCAGCGTCTAATTTTACCCCATTCTTCTGAGGAAAATGCGAGAGGAAGGTATCTACTTGAGTTTACGGAAAAACATAATTACTTCAAGGGGTTTCCTCAGACGGGATTTTGCTCCGGGGACAGATCTACGTAATCTCTGCTCCGTCGAAAGCAAAAATAAGACAGACCGAAAAAAATGGTTAAGAACCGTTGACACTTGAAAAAGAGGAAAAGACAAAAAAGGGGAAGGTAATGTACGTTGACGTGGAGCGCACTTAATTATAAAACGCTAATATATTATTGTGGACACAAAAAGTTGACGATGAAAACTATTCTAAGCAATACACTTTCAAATGAAAATTTAATTGTGATTTGAATAATAATTTCTAAAGTAGCGTCCACACGTTTGTCAAACCTCGACAAGCCATTACGAATTCAAACGTGTAGATAGGGCATTTGGTTTGGTTTGCTAAGGCTTGCTAGCACATGTGGCCGATCCGATCGAGTGTCGGTTTTTTGGGTAAGAATTTCTATCAATTTGTCAGTTTTTCTTCTAGCTACTTAATTGACAAAATAATATTTTTTCAACTAAGTAGCTATACCTATAATGCACGTTTAGGCTGCCTGTCCATTGATGCGGAGCGAGGCGGCGGAGCGGAGAAACGGAGAAATATTAACCAATAGGATTGCATAAAATCTCCGCTCCGCGATTTTTACACTTCGTCTCTCGACCACCGGTCGACTCTCGAGCCACCATGCGAATAATCGGACACTTCGACACACTCGCTCGTTATACCTACGCTTCGTGAGAAAGTTCCTTTGTAAATTTTATCAATTGTAAATTTACCTTTAAGCAAACTGTTATTTGTGATCAATATACTCATTGTAAATTTGAACCTATTCTTTCTTCTTCTCTCTAAACCACTGTCCTTGTGTTCGTATTTCAAATCATATCCACTTAATTGGGATATAGCAAACTCACTTTATTGGTAATCCCTCTGGTTACCAACTATATTTATTAGTAACCCCTCTGGTTACTAAACACCCTTGATTGGTAACCCCTCTGGTTACTAATCAGCTAAAAAATTAATCAGTGTTTTACATAAAATGTCCGTTATTTGAAATTATATAACATGATATACGTACTAAAAAAAAATTATGTTATCTTTCTTACTAACCAGCAAAGATGTGATGAATAAAAAAAATATTCTGCACTAATTTCAAGTCGATATTAATGTTCAATGTTCTCGGGTGACTTTTTATTGTAGGTATGCACAGGTACGATACATGATCATTTATTTACACAGATTAGTTTTTATGTATATTTTTTATAATCATTTTCAATGAGAAAAATAAACAAGGGTCTCATGATATTGGCATTATATGTTTCCTATATTTGGTTAATGATAATAGTACCTTTTTTACGTTTATGGAAATTTATTTTTAACATCATATTGTTGACTATTGGATGGATATTAAAAATATTTACATCTTTAAATTCTTTTCCATAATATTTGTAGTCGTGTAGACCGCATTCCTGTTTAATCACAAATTAATGTACGTACTCAATAATAAATTATGAGAATATAATACCTATGTTCAGACAGTGATACGTTCACCAATGTACACAGGTACCCTAATCTATCCCACATAGAATTAAATAATTGTTGTATTTGGATATTACTAATAATATTTGTACATATGTCATATATATGTCCATATTCATACGAATAATAACAGTAAACTAGAATATTATGTAGAACGTTTGTTATTCATGACAAATAGATTTATGTTTAGAAATAATTAGACGCTTCTCGGAATAATTCACATTTCACTATAATAATAATAATAATAATTATATATTTAGGTACATAACCTACACAGAAATACTTAACTTGATTGATATGAGATCAAATATTTCATCTCATCTATGTATTATAATAGAAATAATATTAAATCATTCTCTAAATGAATACGTGTCTCATTTATCACGTCTTCGGCATTCCAACTAACCAATAATGTTTATTTCAACAAGTTATACTGTGTAGATGTTGTTTTAATGAAATTCTTACTCGTTGTATGATATGATATGATATGATATAGGATATTGTTGATGAAGAGAGTTTAATATACTTACAATTACGTGATATTAAAACAGGACTGCTTCAAGATTTAGGTATAGTAAATAAAAAAAACATCACAGTTACGAGGAAAAGATATAGGAAATTGAGGAATAAAGAATAAATAATGGTCAGAAATAATTTAATAAAAATAATAATTTGTTTTTTCATATGTATGTAATTCATCGAAATTCCCTATTATTTTCAAGTAAACTGATACTATCAGCAACACGAGTAGTTTTAATAAATCATGACAGTTTTTAGTTATATAAATCATAAGTTTTATAAGTAGTTTTTATAAATCATTGCTTCTTTGGTCACATCCATCGCCAGGAGAGAGCCAGTTTACTTGGAAAAAAGTATCATCACAGGAAGTGTACCAGGCAAAATAAGTACAGGCCGCTGCGAGATGGTGTGACCAAATCGAGGAGATGACCGGGAACGACTTTTATTCGGTGGTGCGAGCTGCGAAGGGCAGAGAGGACTGGAGGCAACTAGTTCTGTCCATTAGCTGCCCCATAGATCACGACCCTCAGCATTGAGGAAACGAAGAAGATAAATCATTGGTGGAGGCGAATAACAAGTATGATTGAATTCGCTCATCCATTTGTAAGAAAGTTATTAAATTGAGGACAATAATAAATTTATATGAACGATTATTACGGCTCATCAAGAGGTCGGTTGAATCTGAGTAACAATTAATTATTATTACCTAGGTAGGTACTACCTTTTTACACGACGCCATCCCATAATCTGCAAGAGACTTAACTCTGAACAATTAAACCGAGTGGCTCCAGTTAAATTAATGTTAACATTTATGTCGATCGTAAAGATGAAACCTGCTGAATAATGGGGATTAAAACGTATAATACATAGACTTTAACCACATGCAGAAACATATAGAGACGATTCATAGTGTGACCTTTTTCATCATTATTATTTTTTCAATGTAGGCAAAACGACCATACAAAGGCGATTTGTGCCATTTCACGACATGAAAAAGTTATTTAAAAACATTTAAGGAAACAAAATACACTTGAAAAAAGGCATACAACGCCTTTAAAACAACCATGTGATTATTCATAATTGGACTGCGTGCTTCATTCACTCTGAGAAGTTGCCCAAATTTGTAAATTCATGTTCGTTTCACAAATTAAGACAATAAGTAGATAAATATAGTGAACCCATAACCCATTGCACAAAAGTCGGGTTTCCAACTTACTAAGCCATATAGGTGGACTTATTTCCTCGAAAAGGGTTTAATGAGTTCCAAAAGATTGTGAGCACGAATAATATGAAGTGTATAATATGAGTAGCAGCAACTTAGAAGTCTAGTCCAATATAATGTGTGGGATCTTCGTCCATTGTATTTGATAAAGGAGACAACAAACATAAATGGTCTCCTGCTATGTCGATGCTTGTTGCACCAGGAACTTAATTAACCTGATTTCACACGGCTCATCAATTTTCATGTTTATTATCATCTATTGTCGATGAAATAACTAAATATGGTTGGTATAAATCATGCATTTTAAAATGCTTTTAACGATCTCATCTAAATAATGGTGAAAGAATTTATGCAGCAGCAACTGTTGACGCTACAACCGTTCGAAGTAAAAAATAATGTACACCGATCCTTCGAGATAGTTAGTTTTAAGTTCGAACAAGTTTTAACTTGTAAATCGGCTTCTACAGCTGGAAAAGTGAGGTTAGGTTAATCATGTCTGTCGTGGTTTTTTTCACACCTCGCTTTTGGATCGCGAGTTTTTGGCCAAAAATGGTTCCTATCTGTCCAAATCAAAATTTGGCATTACGGAAATTCGAATTTGAAATAAAAATATCTATTGACTAGTATTTGATCTCTTTGAACTGAAAAGAATCCCGGATAATCGTCACTAAGGACAGTTGGAACTTGTGAATCAATTTCAGAGAAAAAACAGATCTACATAGAGAAGAAGTATTACAAAAAAATTACGAGATCAATCAAGTTAACGTTTTATGTCGGTCTATTTGTGTCCGTAAACAAACATAACGTTGAAGACTACCCGCATGTGACCACGGTGCGGCGGGCGGGGGTATTTTGCTTCTCAGTTTACCACATGTCATGATAAAGTGAAATACCTGGGAGGGTTTCTAGTGAGTACTTACTTGTGACGTCACGCGACATACCACGTGACCGTAGTGTTGTGCCGGACATGACTACCGTTGACCGTGAGCCGCCATCACAGCTTTATATTGTGTTGTGTGGTCATATCAAAATGAAGAAAGTTTTTACGATCTCGTAAACCTTTTAACTGTGACAAACTCGCCAATTTAACGAGATCCGGACACTCTAATTAATTTCAGCTTCTGTTTAGGGGATATTCAATATTATTATTTTCCTTGGACGCTGGCGTTATTCACACCTGCATATTAATTGCGATAAATTTTATTCAACGCCGCAATTAGGTTGATTTACGTGGATTCGTTATAAAATATATATTCTCAATTTTATGCCTTTATTAGCGCGCTTAATAAAACCTAACACTTCAGACTGCTATTTTAATTATATATTATTATTTATTGCCGTGTTAATAAATCGTGTTAGGTATTTTTTAATTGCCACATGCCGCCGTGGAAAATGTTCATTTTTATAGGTCATGACAAATACTAAAATGTTATTGCAGTAGGTTCACTTACATAATTAATTTTAACATTTTAGGTAGATCCGCCCTATCACCAATCATTGGACCCAGTGAGTCTATATTCTACCATTCTCTCAATAAGTATAATTATCGCCAAATATCTTGAACGAGGTTCCGGTTGCGCAGAGCTCAAATTTGTGTCTTTTTGCTTCGTTGGTTTACGTGCAAATCGCCCCCTTCTCTGTTAAAAAAATCAAGTTATGTATCAATAATTGAAAACGAGATCACGAAATTGGGAATGTGAGAAAACAGGAGAAAAAGAATCTGCATTGATGTTGTGGAAGCGATGATTGCATATCAATACAGGAATATTTTAAAATGAATTATTTCTGCCTACCAGGCAAGATTTACAGAAGGTGATGATATGTATGTAAGAATGAATTTGACTAACATTCAGTAGATTATAGGATCATGTAACACAAATAGTTTTAAATATATAATATTTATATATTTGAAACTATTATTATTAATAATGCTGTTATTGTCTAAAATAAATAAATCGCTTGCTGAGGATTAGAGTATTCCATATCCATAAAGTATGAATCTGAGAAAAAAGAGAATGAAAATTCAAAAAAATATATTATGTCCCGTTGACATTGACACTGATATACTACTTCATCTGATCTAATATATTTCTCTTATATATATATATTTCTCTTATTCTGATGTTCTTCACTCGGTGCTTTTAAGGATATAAGTCCTTAGCATTTGTTAAATTCTGACTGTGTTTGATCGTTCCTTTACACCATATGTCATCACTGCCTTATAAATTCACATTTTGCTCTTCATGGCCATATCCTCATTTTTACAGATAATGGATTTTAGGGCGTCAGAGATTGTAGCTGCCATATTGCCTTGGCTCTGCGTTTCTTCAAAGAGGTCAACATTTTCTGTAAGGTCTATTCCAACGTATCTAAAAGTATTGAACCTGTTCTGTTGGGTTGTTGTCTATAGTCAGGTTACATGCTACGTGTGTGATAAATAAAAATAAAGTTACATAATATTATATTCTTCTTCTTTCTGTGCCGTATCAGGTCCCCCCGACGTTGGCGATCACTCTGGAGAATGCTTCTCTGTCCTGCGCCATTCGGATCAGCTCTCCAATCTGTTATTCCAGTCCACTATCGGATATTGCGCAGCCAAGACATCTGCCTTCTCCCTACTCCACGACGACCCTCAATCTTGCCCTGTAGCTGCAATAGTTGATACTTTTCTCCTCGCAGAATGTGGCCCAAATATGATACCTTACGACTTTTTAAAATTGTCAGGAGTTCTCTGCTTGTAATATTATATTCACGTACTAGGAAATATTATACCCGTAAAAATAATATTTGTTATGACGAACCTCACCGTAAGTTAGTTCTTCTTCTGTTTTCTTCAGCCATCCCTCCGCTGCCGGATGTAGGCCTTTCTAAATACTTCCATTCGTTTTATTTTTGGCTTTTTGGACTCATCTCCTTCCAGCAACGAGGTCAATATCATCGGCCTACTTTCTCTGAGGCCGGCCTATTTCCCCTTTCATATGCCATGGTCTCTACTTCAGAATTCTGGGAACCCATCCGTCCATTGCCTCTCTGGCAACATGACCCGCCCATTGCCATTTAAGTTTAGCAACTCGATCCATCGACAGCTTTTGTATGGCGTCTGATTTCCCCTTTAGCTTTATGAAACTGTTGACGCATATTCACTTCAGTCATTAACGATTAAAAAGTTTAGGATCGAGTATTGAGATAAATTTTTGGAAAATTGTCATGGCAACGCCGTTTATACTATGACTTCTATTGTTTACCAAAGACAAGACTATTTGAACTAAGCGAAGGAATCTCTTGAAATCTGTTTACATTCAGGAGAGCTGTACCAAGCTCATAGACAATACGTATAAAACTCACTCGCGTGTAAAAAGGTATCTTGCTCATTATTCACATACGTTAGAGAAAGACGTTTTATTGCTTCGCTTTATTTCATTACGGTTTACATGTATCAACAGTACTTTCGGATACGAACGAATATACCTATACCTTCATTCGTTTATTTCAATGAGTTCTTTGATCATTCGAGTCTATTTTAGCTTACATGTTATTATCGTGTGTTGTAATTTGGGTTACATTTTGTGTTTACATATATAGGTACATTTACACAATTTGTAACCCAGAGGGGTAAGCAGAGATATTGGAATATAAAACACTATTGTTCAAAGTATATATTTGTTTAATTTTATTTTATGTATATATTAAGGATTTTATTTCGTGAGTAAAAACAACAATGTTATTAGTGAAATTGACATTATGTAGTCGCAATTGAACTTTGTGATCTTCAAATAATCGACCGATTCTCAGTTGAAATTTGTGATCATCAAGGACCGATTTTCTAATAATAATGGAAAATCGCGTGGCTTCGATATGGAATGGAAATCTTTTCGATAACATGAGTTTCTTCTATGAGGCAAATAGCGACCGATCACTAGATTTGACACATGTCTTAAAATAAATAAATGAAATAATATATTTGGTATTTTATGTATCCTCTCACTGATTGACATACGTACAAAATAAATATTAAATATTATGTCTCACAAAAAAAAAATCTTAAAACAATAATGAATATGCTTATAAATATTTTTAAATATTTTATTATATATTTTTAAAGTCTATTTTAATATTAAAGTTTAGATTTGGTTTGGGGGCATTTATTTAAAGCATCCCTTTCTAAAGCACTGCAGTTTCCTTGGAAAACGACACTAAAACTCCCAAACGAAATTTGTAAGATTGTTTGGGCTCCGCGTTCTGCATTGTCTTCTATAATAACAATCTTGACTAAAGCGTGTTTATGGGTCCGCGGGGATACTTGTGCCTCGGCCGTTTCTGTCAATATTTAGTATCCGCGAAAATACCTCTCTCTACCTTTCTTCGAGCCAAAGCCTCGTTTGGCTCCAACCGCAGCCAGCGGCTTGAAATGCAAATGGAAAAGGTGCCGCGGGAAATAATCGGCAGACGGCCTGTCAGGTAGGCACCGCCAGAGACACTATTGCCTTCGTTTACGACAATACAAACTCGTAAAAACAATCGTAAGAGATTTTATTGCCCTCTTTTATTGCTTTCCCGCGTTTTTTTTTACCTTCGCGCGCCTCTAAACTACGCCCCCTTCGAACGAATCGTAAACTGGCGAGACTCGACCGCGAGTCCAAAGCGGAGACCCCTCGACTCGGGCAGATTCTTCGAGAAATGTAAATAAACAGCCTTTTGTGTCCGTGCCTCTACGACTGTAGTAAGAAACTATTCAGACAGGAACAGTGTGGTAAATCATCGGGGTAGGAAAACAGATAATTGCCATAACCTCGTCCGTTTTTTTTTCTGTTTTCAATTGTAACAGATTTCGGTTTTATTGAAAGTTTTATCCGTTATGTTTTATTGAGTTACTTCTTGTGTCTGAAAAGATTCTTCTCTCGAAATGAAATCTCTTCACGGTGTATTGACACGAGGAAATTTATTTTATGGCCCTTGGTGGAAAATACCACAATTTACAGATTGAGATACAATTTATGTATAAAAAAATCGATACACATTCGTTTTATTGTTTGTTTATGGAGTGAACATTATGCAGTTAATTTGTTCGAATTCGTTAATATATGCAAAATACAATATTGTCGAGATCAGTAATCATTAAAAACCATTAATTATGCGTCTTATTATTTATATACATTATGTATAATTGCGCAAATACGGCTCCACATTGTACGATAGTGGACGGGTACAAGGACCGTGGAGAAACTGTTTCGAGTCGCTGGAAATAGGGAGACAAACTCTCGCGTGACATTCAAGGTCGGCGTCGGTGGGTACCAAACAAGACACTAGAAGAAGAGACGAATTGCTTTTAATAGGTATTTCAAAAATTAATTAATTTATATTGATCGGGTGACTTTTTTAAGTGTGATCAATATAAGTATTAAGTTAACTTTTTTTGTTACCCTATGCTTTTTGTATATTTTATTTTGTATCTTTTTGATTTAGTTTCAGTTTTTGAGCTGGAAACCCAGCGTTTATTATTCAAAAAACATAATAATAATCAATTTTTACATTTCCGTCACCGTCACTAGGAAACCTGTACTGAGTCGGGTCACTTACAGTGTTTGTGTTTAAATATATTATACATTACACAGAGCTAGCCAAAACAGAGTTTAATGTCCTTGACAATTATTTAAAAGAATACAACGACAAGACGGGACGAGGGTAAAGAAGAAGAAGAAGAAGATAAGCAATGACAAGAAAGAGTTCATAAAAATTAAAATTTAACAGAAATATAATAAAAATTAAAAAAAAGAAAAATCTAACCATTTTACATACGAGAACACGCAAGACAATTACATTTTTCAAATTCGTTAATGTTACAAATACAACGCCTCTTTAAATTTTTGGAAAATATTCACTTTTCATTTAGAAATGTTCTTTGTGTGTTTATATTTATTTTATGGAAAAGGTACATAATTATCCACAATTAAGGCAGCTTTATATTAAAAGAGCAGATATATGATTTTCTTCTTCTTCTTGTTCATCAGCCCGATTGCATCCAGAGTTGAATATAGATCTCCCCCCTTTTCTTCCATTCCTCTCATTCCTAGGCACACCGTTTCCAATTGTTGCTTGCCACTGCTTTGATGCAGTCAGACTACCATGTCTGAGGATGTCCCATGCTTCTTTTTCCCTGTCTCGGACGCCACTCCAAGACTCTCTGGGTCCACCTATCTGCATATCTGGCAATGTGTCCTGCCCAGACATCGGTTACTTTGGTCTGCTCAAACTAAATTTGATTAATAATTGACTGAGATAAAAAAAAAACACTCTTATTATTTTCGAAGCTAAATATCTAACGAGATTATTTATTTTCTAACTTTATTTGTTTTGCACATAATTGCTTAATTGCTTTTCTAGGATTTATCATTTAAATATGTAGTTAAAAGAGTTTGTTTTCAACTAAAAATTAAATTTTCCCAGTATCTCTATTTCTCTGAGAACCGACAAGTCTATATATACACGGCTTCCACCCACCTATGAGTTAAAGTAAATGAGTTTTTCTTTAAATTAATCGAAATAAGTTTTGCGAAGATACCTACCTCAAGACAATTTCAATCAATTTTCTAAAAACTTTCATAGAGGGAATCGACATGTTGGAAAATATAATTGTAATTTTACCTGGATCAAAGAAGGCTTATAAAAAAATATGTAGATATTATTTAAGACGGTTTCATTGGTGAACGTTGCGCAAGCGCATAAAGTGGTCACGTAAACCAGCCGATGGTAGTTCGTAAGCCCTGTAGGTGCCTTGAGTTCATGGTTCTCCTATAATACTACAACTACGTCTCTTTTGAGATGTTAATTTTTTTTTACTGACAAACTTTTAATATCTCAATAGATACGAAGTTGTGATATTATAAAAGAACCAGGAACTCAACGCACCTATAGGGCTTACGACCTGTCATCGGCTGGTTTACGACCTGTCATCGTGACCACTTTATGCGCTTGCGCAATGTTCATCAATTATGGCTTCTTATTGAGTTCCCTTATCAATGTAATATTAAAAGTTTCTATATATTTGAATAATGTAAAACAATTCGTTTGAAAATAATCATTATTACTATTACCATCTTTTTTTGTTACGTCATCTATTGAGAAATTGGTTTAATTGTAAACAATGAAAGCAACAGTCCTTTATGAGTTGACGGTGTCTCGCACAGATGTTACCCCTGAACTGCGGCAGAAATATTATTTCATTTTTGGCTTGTTTACCTACTTAACTCAAATAATAAGATTTTTTTACAAATTTATTTATTACCAATAATTATTTTTTATAACTATGAAATATCTGTAAATCGGATTCAAAGGAACCGCTACTCCTCAATCGACAATCGACTAAAGAAAAGCACGCTGTGTAATAAAAAAAATAAAATTGTTAAGAATTTACTACAAAGTATGCTCCAAAAATAAATGCGAAACTAATAATTTTACTTATTATGTTAAAAATAAAACCGAGTTTGTCTATCTGATTATCTATATGGGACAAATTGAAATAGTAGCCCTTCCGGTTGGATAAACTATAGGTGGATATATGTTATGGCCAGAATAATATTATTAATATACATACCAATGCAACATTTAGACTGATACAATGGCCATAATTTAAGATAAGCCGGATAATCATTTATTATATTATTTCGGATAAGCCTCATTCTGGGAAATTTGGATAGGAAAATCACTGTTGTGTATATCAATCTATTTTCATCTTTTAGGAAACAACTTACTTTTTATGTTATTACAGAGAAAATAATAATAAAATCGCTTTTTGGAAATCATACAAAGTATATTACATATTTCAAAAAAACACAGTCATCGTGAAAGACTATCAAAACTTAGAAAATGAAATATCTATTGAATAGGTTGAATAAAATATCAAGAAAAATATTGAATATCGGGATTATATGGAAAAAACTGCAATGATTGCTAGCATGATCATGAAAAACCATTATTTCGAACATTAAAATTTCATAATTCTAAACACTCGGACACCGGACACCCTGAATTGGTACAAAACATTGGCAAAACGATGCATCGATATGAATTGAGTGAAGAATATTTTGAAAGAAAGATATGTGTCATTTTGAAATAAAAATATTTTTAAATATGTCAAATGTGACAGCGGGTATAGTAATTTAGATTAGCGTCTACAATCCGCATTCACCATTCCGCATTCTGTGTCCGGTTGGCTCTCTAATTGGTTGAGATCTCGTAGAATTAAGTCAAATGAGCAGTGAAATTTTATATTAAATACGAAAATTAAAAGAAAATATATAAATTTAATTAACAATAATTTATAAAGCAACTCGCTCACGCGAGTCGCTATTCTTATTGTAAACAAACTTAAACCTAACCTAAGAATGCAAGAAAGAAAAGCTGGGACTAGACGCTACTATAACTAATTTGGTGGGACCTCTTTCGGTCTGTTGTTTTCTTTATATTTTTTTGTATTTATGTCTTGCCTTAGCACTTTGCTTTTTTTCCTTTTTTCTTTTATTTTATTATCTTATGTTATTAACAAAACAATGTTGTCTATATTTTTATTGGTATACCCACAGACAGGATGTGTCTTGTGGAATTTTTGTGTGCACGGATACTTTGTTAAAATGATGTCACAAAAGATTTTAAAAAATAAGTAAAACTACGCATAGTTTATCATAAGACTATTTTTTCTAAATTTTGATCTTGACAGGTGGAAAATGTCAACCTCATCAATTTCATTTACAACTTTTGAATAATGTGGTTTTACAACTGTACATTGCTATGGGGCATTACTAGCAATATTAGAGTTACATTTATTTAGAGCAATGAAGAATGCCTTGTCCGTCTAATGGGTACATTATACTAACAAATTTATTGAATAGATGAAATATAAAAACATCTTTTTTGGATTTGTCTATTTACTGTCAAACAGGTTTAGGTATGTGTGGAACACAGTGGAACATTAAGTTGTATTTTGTTGATAGTTTAATATTATGTATTATTTATTAGCCTCCACGTAGATTGAGTTTCGGTTAACTTCGGAAAAGCAATCGGGCGTCCCTGGAAACGGCAGAATGCCGGCCAATCCTTCCACCACCGGAGCACCAACCAATATGATGGTGTTCCGGACACGGAAAGTAAGTATGTATTATTTTCACTATCATTACAGAGTAGTTGTGTTTAAATAAAAAAAAATCCTGCTTAATTTTCTCCGCATGGTATTGTATCTACAACTAACTTCTCACTCCCCATTATTATAATGGTTGGTATGTTTATATGTATGTATGGGATGGAGATGGTTCTAGTGTGAAGATTAGCGCTCTTTACTTCCAAGTCCGCAATTTACGATGAAAGGATACAAGTGTTGAGAGTATATAATATGTACATATATACCTACTTATTATGTACGTAGACATAGCTTTATGTATTGTAAAACTAACGAAGGTTTTAAACTAAACGAAGGATGTCTGCAGGTTCAGCGTGGCTTTGTTTTAAGTATTCGTTTACTTAGTGTAAAATGCCAGAATTCTTTCTTAAAAGCAGTCGAAAACAGTTAATTGAAAACAACCACATACAGCTTAGTGGATATATAAAATTCGTTCATAGTTTCACAATAAAATATATTAATTTATTTATATATTGTTCCAAAAATAAAAAAGGCAATTTTTTAGATTACTGACCGAATATAGCCACAGAATTCAAATATAAATTCGGTTCAGAATAAAAGCCTTTTTTTCATTATTGCATTAACAATAAATAATAAATACGAATAACATATTTTGAACTGGGGGGCAAGTCTGGTCAAAATATGTAATTCGTATTTATTATTTATTGTCAATATAAGTAGTGAAAAAAATAACACAATGTCACGATGGCTTGTTAAAAATGGTCTAATAAATCAAAGGTTTTTTACAACAAGCATACAATTAACTGAGTAATTCAGTAATCTAATTTTATGAAATTTTTACTACAAAAGATTATTATTAAATTTCTGATTGATCTCGTCCCACGCCTAGAGCGAATTTTTTTGCCAAATATTAGTTTCTGCTAACTAGCCAATATTTACAGTCTAGAGAAGCATGAATTACTTAAAAAATGATAACTTTTTGAATCGAATTCAGATCGCCAACATGTATAAAGGGTCGTATTACGGATGTCATTTAAGAATAATGTGAGAAAAAGTTGAGGTCCCGTTAGCAGTATTCTCGCAGTACTAGACCTTACCTTTGTGTTAAATTTTTCTTACAAATAACTCTTGTAATACGACCCTTAAGAAAACGTCTAAAAAAATTGCTACTAACTCAACGACATAATCTCTCGTGTGAATACTTTTTACTTTTCCAATCTGCAGTGACCTCGAACATAGTTATGGGGATGCTTTGGGGTAAACGAGAAATATTTCTCATTCCGTACCACTTCGGATAAATTATGTGTTGGGCAAGAGCAAATCTTAAACGCTGTATTAGACTGTACAATATTAAGTAGCACTCAGGAATTAAAAGAACGAAAAAAAATGCCTACTTATTTTTCCTCTCCCCAACAGTGATACCGGGTGTGCCATTAGAGGCGAAGAAACGAGAGAAACTGCGATAAATAAATGAAAACGAGCCATTTACATTATCCCAGATGTATGTAGAAAAAGGTTGGGCATGTCACTTTTGACCATATGAACATTTTCGGGGTTGTGTTCCGACGTGAAAATTCAGAGGGTAATTTTGCATCATATATACTCACTGC
Source organism: Molanna angustata (assembly GCA_963576475.1). Taxonomy (NCBI): domain Eukaryota; kingdom Metazoa; phylum Arthropoda; class Insecta; order Trichoptera; family Molannidae; genus Molanna; species Molanna angustata. Next base: position 11,604,087 of record OY754970.1, on the reverse strand, counting down.
AAACATTAATAATTCGTAAGCAGCTTTAACAATAAGAAGTTTCACAAAATGTTCATCAGCTGATAGGTTGGAAATACTGTTTCTGATTTCTGCGTTTAGATATCGTCAAAAATTTTTTTTCTACAAATATTATAAAAGTTCTAATTTAAGTTATAGGAAATATACTCGAATAAAAATTCAAGGAAATGTAAAGAAATTTTCTTATCTAACTGTCAATAGAATTTATTGTTCAATAGAATTTATTTCTCTTAAAATATCGACAAAGTATCAAGCCAAGAAACGCGAGATATACCTATGTATGCAGAGTCTATATTTTTCACGGGTTTTCTAACTTTGAAGTAAAAAAATACCAACTTAGAGGTTGCACAGCATATAATGTTCTATATAGGGATTTATTCGGAATTCGGAGTAGAATATTTAGTGTGTCTGTGTGTGTCCGCCCCCCTTATATGTAACTTCTGATTCGCTCAATGCACAGAGCCTAAAATTTCAAAAAATATTGAAAAATATAGGTCTACAAAACTTTAAAAATATCGAAAAAAGTCGAACATTCCAATTAGATAATTTTATTTTCTATAAAAAATATGACATTTTAATACCTACATCTCAAACTTTTTTGAACAATTTTTATAAAAATTGAATTTGGTGACGACATTGTTTCCTAAAATTTGTAAGGCAGTATGCACTACACAATATCTACGGGGACTCCAAATATACATCCATATCATCATGCTGTTTTCATATTCTGGGCAGAAAAAAAAAGACTGACCTCCATACTATTCTATCCTGACATATACCTACATGATTTATATACAAAAGAAAATATCTTAAAATGTTTATAAATTTGTGTTTAAGTGTTTATAGTTTGGTACGTATTCTTCAATTCTATAAACTATCGCGAAAAAATAAATAAGAAGTGAAAATGTCAAGGATAGGTACCTAAAATTTTTTTCCATGAATTTATGTCACGTCCAATGTCAAATTTATTATATTTTCTTTGTCGTTCTTTAAGGAAATGTCAAATTGAAAATGACAAGATTTTTCCGAAGGTGCGACATGAAAGAATGCGGAGAACATATATTATATTTTGTGAGACCAAGAGCCATGGCATGAATAAATTCAATCAAACTTGTTTATCATTTATCAACGTTAATTTTTCTACAAACATTCTGCTTTAGTAGGTAACAAAAACACAATTACAACTGATCAAATGTCGCTTTTCAGATCATAAGTTTCCAAATTTACATAGGTTTGTAAACTTAATTTCGTTTAACAGAAAATTTAATAGTATTTGCGTGTAAATAGTTTTATTTAAAACAAAGTTTCAATCTATAAGAGTAAGAGTAAATAATAAAACCTTAGGCGGAGTAAATCATGGTAGTTTTGTAGGCGTTGTTTGACTTTAAACTGTTTATTTGTTTTGTTTTTATATTGGCACAAATCGTCCTTTAATGGTCGTATTGCCATTATTGAAATAATCCAACTGTCGATTTGTTCAGGAGAACTTTGTTCTCTTAACATATCGACAATGTATCAAGCCAGAATACGCGAGAATTGTATGGAGAGGTCTACTTTTTTCACGGCTTTTCCAACTTTGAAGTCAAAAAACACCAACTTAGAGGCTTCGCAGCATATATGTTCCATACACGGATTTACTCAGAATTCGGAGTAGAACATTTCGTGTGTCTGTGTGTGTGTCCGTCCCCCCCTTATAATTTGTGATCCGCTCAATTTACAGAGCCCAAAATTTCAGAATATATAAACAGTTATAGGCCTACAAAACTTTTATACTCAGAATTTTGAATTTTTGTTTCAGTCAGGGGTTATCAACTTTTGAATTTTTACTTAATTTTTCCATATATCTCAGAAACCATAAAAGCTAGAACGCTGAAAATTGGTATAAACATAGAAAAATACAAAATCTCAAATTAATTTTTTCAAAAAAATTCCAGGGTTTCTCAAACATTTTTTATTAAGAAAAATATTTTTTTTATGATAAATTTATGAGTTTAACTGCCTATATTTCCAAATATTTTACAAATATCGAAAAAAGCCGAAACACCCCAACTAGATAATTTAATTTTCTATAAAAAAAAATTTTCTATCAAGATGTATTAGCACATCTCAAACTTTTTTTAACAATTTTTATAAAAATTGAATTTAGTGACGACATTTCTTCATACAATTTGTATGGCAATCGCCTACACACAATATCTAAGAAAACCTAATTATTTGATACTAATCTCCAAACATACATACATAACATCAAGCTGTTTTCATATTCTGCGTAGGATCAAAGGACTGACCTCCATACTATCCTATCTTGACATACATATATAGGTACAAGTGTTGTATAGAAAATCAAATATCTTATGTAAAATATTAAATAATTTGTGTTTATGGGATTATAGTTTGGTACTTATTCTTCAACTATACATACTATCACTATCGACAGTTGGATCTCATGTGTTACATGCAACTAGTAATAAATATTCGTGCTTACTATAAAAAAATATGACTTATGAAGATGCTGACTTTGTTTAGCGCTTGATGGATTATGTATATTCGTCTATGTCTTATGAAATGTTGTTTTAATAACATTTTTTTTTAAATTAGAATACAATTAAAATGAAAATACTGTGAGGCACCAGCTTTGAATAGTGCTGCCACTCTTTTCTTTTGTCATCGTTTTCAGGTGTCCCGTAAGAATCGGGTTATCTAAAATACAACAGGCAAATTGATATCTCAAAAAGTTCAGCAATGAGGTTCACCACCTATTCTGAATGTTGCCTTTTTAGATGAGACGAGACTATTGTGTGGGCATACACGCATGTGTCATTCTTCACTTTACACTCATTGTGGGATATGCCGTGATGGTATGTATAAATGCATATTAACTTATATAACTTTTTTTTATTTTCTTTAACTAATATAACTTTTTTTAACTTCTTATGTACCTATTTTTTTTACTTATGTAACTTCTATAACTTAATTTTTTTTGCTTTACTTATGTAACTATTTATTTCTTCTTTTTTTTACTTAAATTTTGTAATCTAATTTTCTCTTATTTATGTAACTCTTACTTGTGTAACTTACGTGTGTGATTGAATATGAGCTCATGTGATTTTGTGTGCATCCATAATTGGACGTCCAGCACTCATAATAATAACCAAAATTGTTTTCTTTTAATGAAAATTGTAAGCTGGATGTCTGTCGATGTACCCTTTTAAATAAATAAATAAATACATATTTAAAGAAAAGCATGTTTTCATCATGTTACATTTACGCTATTTTTTATTACATTTTTGACGTTGTGTCTACATAGGTTCCTATTTGTAATTACATACATACATACCATCACGCCATGTACATTGCGAGGTAGGCAGAGAGAACCGAATGCCACATTTTTCAATCCTGGCACGCATCCCTCGCCTCGTTCACATTCATGCATCGTCTCATACATGTTCGTCTATTGCTCACACATCTAACATTTCCATCTTTCAAAATATCGTTCACATGGTCGTGCCATCTCTTTCTTGGGCGTCCCCGAACTCTCATTTATTATTAAATAAAATATATAATTTTATATGAAGTATGTATGAAAACACATAGGAGTTAGGAGTAGGTATTGATACTGCATCTCAGTAGACATGAAAGGGAGGTAGGTATGGATGGAGCTCTAAGACATTCCTACAGGGCTTACGACCTGTCATCGGCTGGTTTTAGTGATCACTTTACTCCTACATATGTGTTTTCATACAAACTTCATGTATACCTAAGCATGTGTTCAATGCAAAATACTTCTCCATCACATATATAATTTCAATTTGATAGTCATTGTGTCATAAAGAAAAGTGTTAGATTTAAATAATATGGTAGATGCGTATATTTCGGCTGGTCAGAGCAATAATTCAATTGAACGCATATTTCACCATAGTGTGGAATAAAAGCGTCTGAAATAATGATAAATTTACTGTTTCGCAGTGAAACTTTTTGTATGGACGCAACGTCATCTGTGAAATATAAATTTGATATGAATGTTCACAAAAAGGTTCCTTATATATAATATATTGTGTACTGTGCCATTGGGAGTCGTAAATGGTATCCAAATAGCGGCATAAATATGACATGGAAATACCACCAAAATACATTTCCAACAGTTTTGGTTTGGCCATAAACTGTACTTTGCTTATGGGTACCTTATATTGGTACATATAACTCGTTCACACCATTTTTCGTCTCAAATTCACGGTTTCAATATTTTGAAAAGGCACAAAAGGATGTTGTATTTATGGTCGGGGTCGACCCCACAGTTTCACTCATGACGCAGCAAAGGAATAATAATTGTGAACTATCTCCAAAGCGTATTATTTATAGTAGGAACCTATTTTGACGGATATATTTTTAAACCTATGTAAAATAATCTATTTGATAAATAAAACGATTTTTTGATCCAACTGTCGATTTGTTCAGGAGAACTTTGTTCTCTTAACATATCGACAATGTATCAAGCCAGAATACGCGAGAATTGTATGGAGAGGTCTACTTTTTTCACGGCTTTTCCAACTTTGAAGTCAAAAAACACCAACTTAGAGGCTTCGCAGCATATATGTTCCATACACGGATTTACTCAGAATTCGGAGTAGAACATTTCGTGTGTCTGTGTGTGTGTGTGTGTGTGTGTGTGTGTGTGTGTGTGTGTGTGTGTCTGTGTGTCTGTGTGTCTGTGTGTGTGTCCGTCCCCCCCTTATAACTTTTGATCCACTCAATTTACAGAGCTTAAAATTTCAGAATATATATATACAGTTACAGGTCTACAAAACTTTTATACTCGGAATTTTGAATTTTTGTTTCAGTCAGGGGTTATCAACTTTTGAATTTTTATTTTATTTTTCCCTATATCTCAGAAACCATAAAAGCTAGAACGCTATAAATTGGTATAAACATAGACAAATACAAAATCTCAAATTAGTTTTTTCAAAAAAATTCCAGGGTTTCTCAAACATTTTTTATTAAGAAAAGTATTTTTTTTATGATAAATTTATGAGTTTAACTGCCTATATTTCCATTTATTTTTAAAAAATCGAAAAAAGCCGAAACACCCCAACTAGATAATTTAATTTTCTATTAAAAATATTAACATTGTAGTAGAAGATCTCAATTTTTTTTTAACAATTTTTTTAAAAATTGAATTTAGTGACGACATCGCTTCATACATTTTGTATGGCAGTCGCCTATACACAATATGTAAGAAGACTTAATAGTTTGATACTTCATCTCCAAACATACATACATACCATCATGCTATTTGCATATTCTGGGTAGGAAAAAGGATCTTCCTCCATACTATCCTATCTTGACATACATACCTACATATATTATGTTGTATAGAAAACAAAATATCTGAAAATATTCAATAATTTGTATCTATGGGTTTATAGTTTGGTACATATTCTTCAACTATACATACTATCGCTATCGACAGTTGGATCTCATGTGTTACATGCAACTAGTATAGATGAAATTATATTTAGAGGGAGTTGTTAGTTGAAATCTCAAATTCATTTTTGAACATGCATTTAATAACCTTCATATAAACAATTAAGCATTTGAAATCTTAGTAATTAACAAACCTCTAAATACTTATAGTTAAATTTAAGTTTAACAAAATCTTTATTTTTATCGAGACCACTAGATATTTATTTGATACGGCTTTACAATTTCACTGCTCTGAACCAAATAATTCCTCAATAATAGAATAACTATATATTCCTCAAATAATAGAATAACTATAAAAAAATCGGAAGGATTGACGTAAAAAAAATATACCGAAATAATTTTTAAAAATAAATGAAAACACACCGCAAAGCAAGCGTGAAAGTGAAAATGATTTTTTTTTTCTTTATAGTATTAGTAGGTACCTATATCCTAATAACACATTGAACTGAATACATTTTTTGTATTACGTAAATAAAATTTTAATTTAAATTTAACTAAAAATTAATACGACATTTATTGACTGTAAGGCAGTACGAAGTTCGCCGGGTCAGCTAGTAATGAATAAAAGAGAAAATAAGCAAATTTAATTCAGTAGTCCACTTATCAATATATTTCCGTCAGTTAAATTGTATTTGCCTTATCAAAACCCTTCACTCTCTCCTCCAACACCATCAAACAGGTTGAAAGATGTTTGTTATGGTTCTTATTGTTTAAGGTGACGGGATAGGCTCCAAGGTACTTTTTGGATGCTCATTACGCCGTACTCTTAAATGTTACGTCTTCAACAAAAATATATATTATTCTCACATTATTTGTCTATACATTGGTCCAATACACTTTCTTTCATCTTGTGTACTTTTTTCGTAATATTTATTTTAATAATACCTGTTTTCTCAGTTTTTTTATTCATAACTCAAAACTTGTAAGGCTTAGAAACATGAATGTTTTTTTAAATGATAGGTATTTTATAAATCTAAACATTGGCTCGATACGTTTTCACACAATGTTCTCACTTTTTTATAAAATCAAATAAAACATAGTATTTTATGTAACGCTCGAATCAAATGTACTAACTTGGGCGCACACGATTGTAATCTTTAAGGACGTACATTCTCATACAATAGTTAACAAAGTTTGCATTTGACATGCCTACATTGCCTTACCCTGCCCCTTTACTTATATTTTGTATTTTGTTACAAATATCTAATTGTACAATTATTGCGCTTGCCCATGAAAGAGTACCAAGAACATGAAATTCGACGTTACGTTAGTAAATAGTGAATTAACGAAAACCTTCTTAAGTACTTATAGAAAACATTTCTTTCTGGAATAAAATTAGTTGTAAATGTTACAGAAAACTACTACATAATCCATAATTGTCAAAATATGTACATAAGTTTTCAACCTTTCTTACTGAGATATTTGCAAATCTCTCTATAAAAAGAACGTCACATTTTTACGAAAGTGATATGTACCTATAATGTATTATTTAATCTTGTCATTGAATTTTTCTCTCTAAAAAGTAATACGAAACGAGAAAAGTAAATCAAATCATACGAAAAATCTTTGTGAATATGATTCATAGAATTACATTATATTTATGACAGAATCAGAGTACCGTGGCGGAATCATTGTTTGACAATCTAAGATGGCGTCACATCGGCGTGAATTTTCGCTGTATCTACTTTATATTAAATTATTTGGTAGGTACCTACTCTTGATTAAATCTGTTAAATATTTTATCGTAAATCTTTTGATAGTGTTGAATACAATTTCTTACTTACAAATATTAAATCCTAGCGTAATCCTGGATCAAAAGTAAATAAGTAGGTACCTAGGTACTTCAACAATTTGATGGTGATTATATCGCACGATGAGAATGAGAGTGACTCAATCTTAAATTTAGAAAATAAACTTACCATCAAAAAATTTGAAAATTAGGTCACTTCTCTCTTTTTTAATTATATTGATACCTATAGGTATTTAAAATAAGTGAAAAAAAAATTTTTTTTTACTTTATTTCCACTAATATATATGTTTGATCCCTGACTGGTTTCGCTTAAAGAACATCTACAGAAGGGTCCCTTTTCTGTTGAATATTGAGTTCTTTATCGGAAAAGGGTCTGATTTTAAATTTTTTTAGATGAAAAAAAATGTTTTTGTAAGTCGATTTATGTACATATGTATGTAACATGAATTGCCTTAATTTTGGATAGAGTCACATTCATTCTCACCGTGCGATATTATGTATGGTCATTAATTCAGAAGAAAATGTAGAATGAAACTATATTAATTTAAACAAAAAAAAAATATGAAACAGGAACGTGAAATTTATTTTGATTGTGAATTTATTTTATCGTGATTTAAAACTTATGTTCGTGAATCTACATTATACGAATATTTAGATACTAAAGATTTGAAATTTGGATGAAATGTCTTTAAATAAATGAAATAAGATTTGAAATGATTTATAAGTCTTTCGCTATGCTTGCCATCAGAATCCTATTTATTGTAAGTAAGTTCAATGAAGTTCAATGATTTCAAATTCCATCTTTTATAATTGTAGTACTTTTTTCTTAGCTTGGTCAAATATCAATAAACTTTACCTGTTTAGAGATCTGTTCCGCTCCGCTTGGAAGAAAGTGTCTTTGCATTAGATTGGGTGCCAGCAGTTGCCTGAAACAAACAAATAAAAAAATAAATTATTATCATACTAAGATAGCCCAACAGTTATGATTAAATCTATGATACGAAATGACCACATGAAATACAATTGAAATGACGCATTATAAATGCACGTGCGCTTCATTTACTCTGGTTTCAATCCTGGGATTGGTTTGCTGCAATTTTTTCGATTCTTCCTTGTCTTGTGCGGCTCTTTTGAAATCAACATATTTTGATGAGCAGCGCACATCTACCAGCAGGTCCTCCAGATACTCTCGGCGTGGGCGTCCCCTAGATCTTGTACCCTCAGTCGTACCCTCCGTTATGGCGTGCAAGAAGCCCTCTTGTCGTACTACATCTTGGACGCCTTTCGGACAATGTCCTGAGCAGGTGCCTTCTTCCTTCGATTCTTTGGAGAACCTCAAAAGCCCGTAATCTCATATTTTCTTTTTCGGAAAGGCATCATGTCTCTCAGCCATACATCAAGATACTCCATACATAGGTCTTGATGAGGAGTATTTTTAGTTTTAGGTCTATATTGTTCGACTATAATTTTTGATCTTTTATGAAATGTGAGTCTTGCTTGATGTATACGGCTGTCGAACTCGCTACCGTGCGTAAAAGAATGCGTAAAAAAAGTTCACACAATCCTTGCGTTTAGGACTAGAAATAATTGTTATTTGAAAGAAAGTACCGCAACGATACAATTAGAAATTGCTATATGGCAATAAACTCAAGGGTGCAAGGAAGTGTTTATTATTATTATTATGGCACATTCAATCGCTATTTAGAAAGTGCTCATGAATACAAAATCACAGGTCTGATTTTTATTTCCTGGGGATAATATTATAATGATATTAAATATTTTAAAAGCAAAACCTACTAAAACAAGGATATCTCAGAAAAAAACATGTTTCGTTTTGTTTATTATAGAAAACGAAAAGAAAATTAAATATAAAATAATGTACCTATTTGTAGGAGTTGTAACAATCGAGATAATTTTAACAAATTCTAACATGGAAACAATCTCACTGTGTGTTTTTGTTAAAAGAAGAATCATTTCTAAGAATATTCTTAAAATGACGAAAATAATATCACCAGAACAAGCTTTGACATAATTAGAGAGATATTATTTATAAATTTCAAGTTTTTGTCTGAAGGGGAATATTTTTTTTTTTCGAAATCAGCATGGGTAATAATATATTTCAGAATCTCTAAGCTCTACGATATTTTATTTTGAATAAATATATGTGATATATTCTTATAAATAATAAAATAGTTGGTAAAATAGATTTGTTTAACTATTTATCTTGTGTTCATAATTCAGAATATCATTTCAGGTAAGAAAAATGTTTGCACATGTTGATATATAAATATGATGAAAAAATATTTGAATAAAAAAAATAAACAATTCTGAGTTCATTTTTTATTAATTGACAAAGATAAAATTTTACTCAACTAGGTAACTATTTTATAAGAGTAGGTAGTTTGTTTGTATGTTTCATTATCTAAATATTGTCATCGTTGCAAAAAAATATCAATTTCACATAAATAAAATAGTTTCGTATTTTTTTTAAATATACCTAAATATGAAATATATTCAAATTATCTGATGGTGTGATATTTTATTTCATTTACATTAATGTATTTTTTTATTGATTTATTTATGTGACAATAGTGTTAAAAAATTGCCCTTTTTATGAGTCCGTCTGTCAGTTGTTGATTTCAATTGATTTTTCGACAATGCCCTCACCGGATTTACTCCAAAATTCCAAAAATAAAACATAAGTACTTTCTTGTTGGCAAATACACACGTATTACACTTTTATACAAAGGACTCGAGTGAGTGATAATTTAGTCAAAAGTAATATAATCCGCAGTGATAAAGTGAATAGTTGAAACACAATACCTGTGCATTATTGTCGTGAAATTCTGGAACTAATGACGCGAACGTAATGGAAATATGAAACGTACAAATTGTATTTTTGTCAAAAGATTTCGAGACGATACAAAAATATATTATTCGATTGCTTTGATAATATTATATATAAAAAGGGAATCTTAATTTCCATCTCGATAAACAGCCATAGGTGAACTTCATAATATAGGTATACGACCCGTAATAACGATATCGAATTACCCACTTACTCAAAAAATATTAATGTATATTTCAGATGAATAAAAAATAATAATGATTCGCTTTGGGAAAAAATAATACAGACATATACCCATATTCAAATAATAAAACGATATTTCAAAAATAAAACACCGTTATTGATTTATAAAAATAAAATACTTTTAAAATAAATAGACTTTTTATAACATCAATACAACCTATAGGGTTGATACATAGATCCCTGTAGAGTTTTATCTTTTGTCAGGTTTATCGATGGGTGAATCATTTTCATTTCAAGCTAGATCATTGTGTTCTTCTTCTTCTTCTTCTTGTGCCGCTCCTGACGGAGGTTGGCGAACATTATACCAAACTATCACGATTTTGCTGCAAACTAATACGGAATAACGAACCACTACACGAGAAGCTACGATGTTTTACACCCCATACTTCGTCTGCTCTCTATCCTCTAACTCCCTCCACTATGAGTTGTAGAAGGGCATATTTATTAACATTTGTGGCTTAAAATAACAAACAGTCGGTAACTATGGAAGTGTCCTACGTTACCAACCACGAGTAGGGTACGGTGCGGCGCGGTGCGATACGCAGCGAACGCGATCAGTTTGTTTGATATTTTCGCGTGAATTAGAAGCGATGCCATCGTTTTTTTTGGTTAAGTGTAATGTAAGAAGCGCAATTCGCGCGCACGTGGGACAGAACCGCCGCGTCGCACCGCATTAAATTCGCGTGTAACCGCATCGGATCGCTTCGCAATCGTGTTCGCTTTGAATCGCCTACGTAGGACGTCGCGTTAGAAATTCATTATAAAGTATACGTGGATCGTTTTTTATCAAGTATTTAAATGATATAATTTTATATGCGTAGAATATACATATTTGAAATGTATGTTAATATTTATTTTTTTATCAACGTCTCATATCGTGTCGTGTATCAAGTAAAACACACGACGATATTATAAATATTTTTAAAAATTTACATTGCGAACGTCCCTTTTCATCTCGCGACCACACAGGTCAAGCGACCGGTCGCCAACTAAGTAAGGCCCGAGATATCAGTTGGCCCTTAAATCGTTGGATTTAGTAATCCAAGTTAAAAGTTTAGGGAAGATTAAATTTCATTCGCGTATTTCAGTACAAAATGAAACGCCAGTTACGTAATCTTCAACTATAGATATATTTAAGTTTTTTTATGGTTATTGTCTATAGCGCATCTGTCAAATTGTCAATAACCTTAAATGATACGTGACGCGAAGCTGTGACTAAATATTATTTTATTATTATAACAACACATCATTTTATTTGTTTCATTACACAGCATGTTACTTTTTCAATTTTTTATACCGATCGATGTTTTTTTTAATTAAAACCAATCATTGTAGTGACAAAATGTCATTGAATATGTACTACGTACGTAGTACATATGAATCAATGCAAAATGCATGTATATTTTACAGATGGACATGGAACTAAGTGATAATGGTAAAATAATGTCTTATGTAGAAAATTTAAGAATACACATTATATAGGTATGTATATAGAAACAGGATGGATCAATTTAAAAAGTGGGATGAAAAAACATCGCAAAAATAGTTTTAAAATGCGTGCCTGACGTTTCATTATGGCTAACAGTTTATTTCGTTTGTTGTCAGGCAATACATTATAATTATGTAAAAAAGAAAATAAATATTAAATACATTAACCACAATATATCAAGTCTTTTATTTTAACAACAAAAATAAATCATGATTATAATTATTATGCATAGTTATTTGTAGTATAAAATGAAATAAAACATTAAAGCGTGCGGCGATTAGTACGCCACCTGGCGAAAAAAGACTAGAAACAATACTTAACTCAAGATTACGACACGCGATCCGCCAGAAACGTTGATATTTGTCGTTTAGTGACGTTTTTAAGGGAAGATTAGGTACTGAAATACGCAATATTTTTGTTAAACTTAGTCAAATTCCTAAGGGCCGACTGAAATACCGGTCCTAACTGTCGTTTCCGCCCCAATCATGCGTTGGCTCTGATACAGTGAACTACGTCTATGGCGTATTGCCTTTAGTAGTTTTTTCTCGGTGATTCGGTCGAAATATTATCTAAATTAATCAATGTGATCCAACGTATTTATATACAAAAACCAGTATATAAGGTCTTTGACAAAAACTCACATTCTTCGACCTTAAACAATAGTTTGAATAATAATAAAAGTGTATTTATTCTTTAATTGTAATATTTTCACCGTTTAATAATCTTACATATTGAAGATGTATCGCATCATGGTCCAAGCCATTTTTATTGAACAAACTCAAAAGGAAACAGTATACCTCCTAAAGGAAGATGCATTGGAAATCTTAATTTTGATGTCCGGAAGACTTTAATTAATGAAGATCACTGGTATAAAATTTGTGGATCTGATTTGAAGTTTCATGAAGTGACCCCTAATAATTTTAAAAGCCAATGCCACTCCACTCGGTGAGTCGAATAATATATTTATTGGAAATAATCTTCATCCCTAAAATGACTTGTATTGCTGGATCATTTGATGCTGGTCCTGGATTTTGTAAATCTGGACATTCTAACTGCCATCATCATAGAAGCCCCAAACGACCGTTATCTTTTGCTTAATAAATAATGTTGTTATGATCAGTAAATAATAATATAATATTACCTTGAAGAATAATTTAATATTGCCCCAAAGAATCAGTACTAGAAGTTTGTAATCTCTATGTATAACTTTTAAGAATATTTTTTTCCAAAGAAGTGTTCAATTTTGTATATACCTATTTTGAGACAATAACTGTTTAAAGATAACTTCTCCACGCTGTAATGATCTTTATTCAATATAATTAATTAACTAAAATATTCATTCTTTAATTTATCACTGTTTGTGTATATCCATATCTGAGTTATATTCAACCATAATTTGAACTCTTCACCTAATGAGATTATAAAGAGAACTGCTTCTCCAAAGAGCTATGCCGAAGAAATTTGATTATGGTAAGAGGTGTAGTGATTTATTGTTTTTGATATAACTATTCTTTAATTTATAAAATGAGGAAGTGAATACTACAATCGCTTAAAATAATTTATATAATAATAATATAATTAGATCTCTGAGTAATGTTGTAAACAAGATTAAAATTTACGTCACTTCCAGGGAGGTAGCATGTATCATTATTAATTTAGTAAAGTTTTAGATGGAATTTGATACTTAGCGAATATTAGAAGTTCGCAAATAATATTATAACGCAGGGACCTAAGAAGCTTTCGCGCGGATATTCCAATAGTTTGTTCATACATATTATGTACTTGTAGGTACCAACGAACAACTATTAACTATATCGCAAATACTGTGTGGCGAAGCATTATTATCAACTATTTGTTAGTTCCTCGTAATAATTTTTACAAAACTCTCTATAGTTTTCAATTTTCATTCGACGATCACGGCATTGACTGGGAAACTGGGGGAAATAAATGTATTGATTGTCAGAATCGGAGCGACGGAGTTGTTTGTACAACGATTCAATTTTATCGTGTAATAGTTGAATGTTTTTGAGTAGTAGATTCTCGTCAAACATTGAATGTTTCCGATTGTTATTCGACGTAATCAAAAATGTTTGTGTGATCAAAATCGAAGTGTGAAAGGGGGAATTCTTTGCGCTAATGATAGTGTTACAGCATCGGATGGTCGGAAAATCAGACGAGGCTTTTTATTTCATTCAATTTTATGAATGATAAAACAACTTTGGTATAATATAATTGGAGCTTAAAATTTCTCGCCGTAAATGAAAAACTATTCATTCTCATCACCAGGCAAAGATGACTACGTAAATAAATAAAGAAAATTGGTATTATTACTCAAAGAAAATGAAAATAAGTTCAGGGTTGGTACGTTATTGTTTAATTTACGAAGATCATCAGTTTTAATGCTTTAACAATTAACATTGATAAAAAAAACTATGTTGGTGAATTTTAATTTAAGATAACAAAGTAAAATGATAATATTATTTCTACAAAGGTTTCTTCGAGAGTGATAATTATGGTCTTGGGGCGAAAAGTAGGTATAATACTCATACCTATATATAACGAAATTAAATTTCAAATTCTAAACAAGCATAACGAAATGTATACAATGTATTGTTTTACGTAATAATTTTCTTCTTCTTTTATATTATTGATATTCAAACGCACTATAACAATTTCAACACCGTATTTGTGTATAAATAAAAAAAAATTCTGGTTGGTAATCAAGCAATGGATTTTGCTGAATAAATACTGCTCGCAAATTTATCGTAGTAAATGAAATCATTGAGCTATGGGATATGCAATGCACATATGGCGCCCAATGTAGGGCAAAATTTTATACTACAAAAGAGTATCTGTTTATTTATTAAAAATTAAAAAATGAAATTACATAAGTGACATCAGTATTTTGATAGAAATTTGCTCGGTTACTAAAATTTAATAGAAAACTCTGGAAACAAAACTAGGTAACGAGATAAGTTAACGAGTACTATGCGTTAATCAGTAATTATGTCTTGTTAATACACGAACCAGTTAGGGGTTGAGAATATTACGAAATTGTTTATCACGTTGATTTGAGCAACAACTACTCTCGTATCGCAGGTGTTCAATCTACTGTACGCATTAAATGCTATAACTTTGTAAATTAATTATACAAAGGCTCTTATCAAATCGAAAACGCTACCGAAAATGTTTCCGTAAAATAGGTTGCGATTTCCTGGAGAAGCGTTTTAGTCGCAACTAAACATACCTACCTGCTTTAAAAACTTGCAACATTAGTATGTGCCAATTAAGGAATGTAAATGATCCGAGTGTTGTTCAAAATAAAGTTGTATTCGAATATTTTGATTTTGAATTGAATGTTTTAAAATTGAATTTGATTTTATCGTGTATTGATCGAGCAATAAACGAAAACATTAATCAGCTTGGAGCGATTCTTCAAGCGAATTTCGGCTGATAAGTTGATACAGGAGCAAAAGACTAAATAAAATACACTGGATACTCAACTTGATCCACTATTCTATGTTATTTATCACAAAATTTGTTTACTTACTTGTTCTAATACTTCTTGTTTTTCTGTTGTTTTCTCCTGATTCTGCTTATTTATGTACCCAGGTATTTTTAAAACATTATTATTGATTTTAAGTTAACTATTGTTTCTTTACTATCTTATGGTCTACTTGTTATTTATTTGTTGGTTTTCTTAAGTGATTGTATTCGTTTGTTTTTTTAATTATTATTATAATATTTTTTTTTCTGTTTTCATCTGCTGTTTTCTTTTTCTTTTTCTTCTTCTTCAACCTTCCTTCGTCCACTAATGGTAATAGGCCTCCCCTTGAGATTTCCAAAGCTCCCTATCTTGTGCAGACCGCATCCATCCCCCTCCATTTGCTCCAGCCATTTATCTAATATCATCAGACCACCTCGTTTGAGGCCTTCCAACACTTCTTTTTTCCATTCTAGGTCGATATTACATCACTTTATTAGACCATCTGGAGTCTGTGGTTCGGGCGATATGCTCTGTCCAACTCCACTTCTGCTTGGCAACATTTTGGACAGCGTCGGTTATTTTGATTTTCTCTGTTTCTCGCTGTTCTTATAAAATGTTGGAAATATTTTTACTACAATAATCATATAAGATATGTTGATTGACTGCGACATAATGTAGGTACATACATAGTTTATGCATCGAATCGTTGTACGTACCAAATATTATTGCTGTCGACTACAGGTACCTATAAAATTGTGATGAGGCCGCTGTCAGTCTGCCGTTGGTGTTTTTTTTTATTTGACTCTCTCTTGAACATTTTGTTTTATTGTTTTTCTGTTTTATTTTAGAAATCTGTATCTTTTAATTATGTTTACATAATAAAATATAGGTATTTTATATGTAATTGGTATGCCCACTTACAGGCTTGACTTGTGAGATTTTCGTGTGCACAATTTCATTGTGATGTTTTTCTGTTTTGTAATAAACTGTGAACTAAAACTAAAATTAAAAAAAATATGTTTCGGGAAGCAATAGTTTTTTTCTTCAGGTGGGAACATACCTGAATAAGGGAACTGGAATTCAACTTAGTACCTTGAACATCCACATTTGATTATTGATAAATGTCTAATCAGCCGAAACGATAGTCGTATCAAAGGAAATATTTATGGAATAAACCATAAATTCGATTTCATGAAACCTTAATATTTTTAAATTATAGAATTATTATAAACCACGGTTACCAAATTATTATAAACAGATGCTTAGGAATTTTTTTTACCATAACTAATCAATTTTTAAAAAAGTTACAATAAACAGTGATAGTACATACTTTGTCTGGTATCTTAAAATGATCGTTTATTAGCATAAACAAATGTTATGGCTGAAACCGTGTGTTTAGTGTTTGGTCTGAATTTAAACGACAAATAACAAGAACACTTTGTATGTAATTTTATTAATTTAATTAGATATTGTTATAGCGTAGTTTGGAGACTCAATAATTTAGACAAGATTTTAGAGTAAGGCAGGTGTGTTTAAGATTCTCTCGGAAAATAATAACATTAAATATGCCGACATTTGCTGGCTTCTTAAGAAAGTTCTAAATTCAATAGATATTAAATAGTATTTATTATAAATTCTTATATCTGCATAAATAAATGTGTACTTAATGTAAACAAAATCTATAATTTCAAGGTAAATTAAGACTCAATTTGTTTTTGTTTCACAAAACAATACATTTTAATATTTCGGTATATATTTATTGACAACTATCGGTCACACATAGGCCACCTTCTGAGTTCATTGAACTATAGGGAAACATGCATAAAACGCATGACCAAGGCTTAGGTTATTTCAAGACTATTTGCTCATCATTATATTCAAATAAGAGCAAATTATTTGTTGATACTTGTTTATTAATCTATGAAAATATGTAGATACTTAAAAAAGGCGAGTTTTATAGCTGTTGGTATACATAAACTACCAACAATACGTCCAATTTAGTAACTTTTAAAACAAAAATAGGAACGATCTACAATTTTAAAATTAAGATCGTTTTTTACTTAATTATTCTGTAACAGACGTTGTTCCTAAAACAAAAAATCTACAAAATTTGTGCACCATGGATATTAATATGAACTCAAATTATCTATAATATGTCGTAGACCACGCTCAGTACTGCGCACTGCTCAGCCATGTAAATTTGTCATGTTGCTTAACCAAACATTTTAATTGATCTGCACTCATATTCTTCGTCAGTACACAACTGATGTTTTCAACTTCTAATATATCCCGAACTGCTGTCAAAACAACAAGTACGCGTCTAAGTATGTATGTTGGTGTGAATTAAAAGTAGGATCATTTTTAAAGTTGACTCGACTGAAATATGGTTATAGAATAGGGAATCGAACTAATTTGTGACTTTTTTCAAGTAAAAACACCCTAAATATGAATGTTCTTATTTAAGGGTTATAGAATATCAACTTGGACTAAATAGAACAAGAAAACATCAATTTTAGCTGGAACGTTCTAAATATTTTTAAGAAGAACGTTCTGAAAATATAGATGGTGGTCAGGAACATTCAGAAAATTTCAGAAAATTCAAACACACACACTTGTATACCTACAATGCTTTAATTTCTCACTATGGAGTATCAAATCGAAATCTTTGTCGAAATCCATTTAAAGTATACCATATTCGCTATCAGTATCGTATATGACTATTATTGTTGCATCATATTTTTTTTAATTCAACAACTATTTGCTGGTTTTATTTTTAATAGCTATGTATTTATAATCCAATGTGAATCTAAGTAATATGACAGCCCGCATAGATCAATCACAAGATATAATAATTATAAATTATATATTCAATAAGTTGTTTAGTACCTACGAAATCTTAATATTGTGCAAAAGATTTACAGTTTGTTTTTAGGCGATAAGTATTTCGTTCGTTCCAGTCGTTCTCTGAATGCACTCAAGAAGGCTTATGGTAATTTTACGTAAATAAGACCTAAAACTAAATCTCTTGCAAACTAAGCAACTAAATCTTGTTACTGAGAAATGTACCTACCTACGAAATAATACTGTTTCACTTCGTAGGTATATAACTATCGTTTAATGTTTAACTAAAATTAAATACAGTTGAGAGTAGGTACTATGATGTTCAAACATACTGATAAATTGTTTATATTAAACAAATATATGTGCACCACGAATTTTTAAATGAATGAATAGGTCGACCCCAGTTAAAGATGGGCTGACGATATAATTGCAGGAAATACGTAATACAGGGATGCCCAACACCTCTGGTCTCCAAACTAACATTATCCTAAGCAATCTGTCTTCTGTCATCAGCTACAAGGCCTGCCAATCCCCATTTCTGGGTAAGAATGCTGTGAACGACATCAACCATATTTGTTCTTTGCCTGATGGCGTCATTTTGTACCCTGACTCTCAGACTCAATCCTAGCATGGTTCTTTACATAGCTCTTTGAGGGACCCTTAGTTTTTTGGAACTTTTCTGGGTTATTTCCACAGTCTCTAAGCCATATGTAAGTCGCTACTGGCAGTACACGGGTATCATATACCTCCCGTTTTAAGTTGGTGGGAATTCGGCGACTTTTTAAATATGATTCATTTACAAGCTCAAAAAGTATGATCATGTTTTGACTTGTAAAAATATAAATCGTTGGTCAAAAATACGAGCCCCCATTATACTGCGACTGTTTTGTCTAATCAGGGCGGCAGGTCTGGTGCAACCAGCAAATATCTTTAGATGTCATAGAACTCCATATGATAATTATATCCATGATATGGGTAATCACGAGGGTTTTGATTTCGCCGGTTGGACCAGACTTGCCCCCTGGCCTGTAGGGGCTGCTTGTGACACGATCTTGATACGTTCTTTTCTTGTCTTAATTTAAAAAAATGTATTATCAGTATTCGATCATAATCTATTCTAAATCTACATTCAATCATAAAACTTTGGTAGGATCAAAGTTTTAGATGTAAATGTCATAAATTTTTGTATAAATCAAAATAATTAATTCTTCTCATACTTCTCAGCCATTCTGTTTAGCTGTTTGTAGGCCTTCTTCAACTTTTTCCACTAATCTGTATCCTAGACATCTTAGATATTTTTAAAGTCTGAATCAAATTTTAATCAACTTAGGTACCTACCTACAATTGTAAAACTCAACCACTCTCAAGTGCCAGATTTACCTTTTTCATACATATATTCAATAAGAAA
Organism: Molanna angustata; assembly: GCA_963576475.1. Lineage (NCBI taxonomy): Eukaryota > Metazoa > Arthropoda > Insecta > Trichoptera > Molannidae > Molanna > Molanna angustata. Next base: position 11,584,522 of record OY754970.1, on the reverse strand, counting down.
GGCGATAATATATAAAAAAAAGCCTTTAAAAACGATTAATCGAAAACGTTGCTATTTCTCGGACTATAGCTTCGTCGATTCGCGTAGGTACAATACGAAAAATATTTTACTTCGTATCGCTTAATTAACGAAGCCACGAATAAAAATATTCCAACTCCCTTCCATTGTCTTGTATGAAAATTATGTACATAGCATCTAATACGAAAATAGCAAACACAAGAAAACCGTGCCTTGTCTATAGATTTTGTTTGTTTTTATTGTAGGTATATTATGTTGAAATACAATACTGTCGAGTTTGTATTCATAGAAATATAAATACATTTTCTATATCAGCCATTGCATTGTGCTTATATTTTCTTTAAACTAGCTACGACATCACCATAGAAACTCGGCAGTGTATTTGACGCCCGCCACACGACAGCGTTCTTTGAAAGAACATGAAATTCCATTTTCAAATAATGTTTGTATCCTATGTAATAAAAAAGAAAAATACAACTATTCCATATTCAAACGTTCGATGTGTGTATGGAAATTGAAAACATGCCCTTCAATGATATAACCATCATGCCGTTTCTCTGTTTGGGGTAGGCGGACAGAAATGCACGCCACACTCCTCTCTTCTTTCAGACCTTGTGTTCAATATAAGTATTTGATTTCATCCATTTGCTGATTTTTTGCTGTAAGTGAAATATTCTACAATTATTAAGTAGCTCAATGAATTGTTCGATATTTGTTAGTCCGAAGGTAAAATAATTCACATAGTTCAACAATGAGATCCCCATACCCATTGAATGTTGAATTGCGCTTTTTTAGAAGAGACGGATATGTGGGGATACACGTACGTGTCGTGTTTAATTTATTAGGTACTGCACACCCGCAACCCTGTCGATGGTCACTACACATTGTGGGATATGTCAAATACGAAAGAAGTAATAGAAAATATTGATTTTCAGCCCATCACAATGACAAATATAAAAAAAAACAATGATTAAAAAAAACAGGATTTCATTTTAACCAAGAATGAGGATTTTAAAAAAGGAATTCGGGATGAGGGGGCAAGTCCGATCAAACGGTGAAATCGAAACCCTTATGATTACCCATATCATGGATATAATTATCATACGGGGTTCAATAATATCTTAAGATAAAAAGTAAATAAACAAATAATTATATCCATGATATGGGTTATCATCAGGGGGGGCAAGTCTGATCCAACCGGCGAAATCAAAACCCTCATGATTACCCATATCATACAAGGAAGACGAAGAAAAAATATGGTTAAAGAAAGCATTATCTAAATTGCAAAATATAAAAATGACCTAATGTCGCATGGCCGGGAATTACAAGAATGTGAACAGAAATAGAAAATTCTAGACCATATCTTACAAAGTTACGAGCATAATTCACCAACTGTTTCCTTTATTGCATTACGACTTTCTTCTGCGCAATATTTACAAAACTTTTACTCTTCGGGTTAATATGGCTTCGTTTTTTTTTTCTTTTCTAAAAATGGCCCTCAGAGTACATTAAGTTATTTTCGTAAACATTTCCCCCTAACGGTTACAATTATTTTTCTTGTTTCGTGTAAGGAAAATGGTCACTGATTTTTTTAAACAGATATAAAACATATTTATATTTAAATTCTATACTTACAATATGCACCAAAATATTGGTAGGTACTAAAACTAGCAATTTTGCCCACCAGTATCAAAATATATAAAATAAATTTGCAAGGGTTTAACAAACTAACAATGGATATATGTATATTTTTATATGTATTCCACTACATATTATTATCCCTCTACGCATATACATACTACTCACACCTGTATTGGAGAGTTATATATATATAAAATCCAGAATTTCTTTTAATTATTTTTGATTTTTAAAAACTGATATTCTGGATTTGATTTTTTTCAAATTCCTCTCATTTATTATTCGTAATTAAAATAGTTGTATCTTTTGCCACACTTTATGCAAAATTGACTCTTAGTATGGATACATAGTTCTTTAATTTGTTTATGTACCTATATGGTATACCTCATTACTAAATGTTCAAATGAATATTTTTTTCAAGTATAAACTACGTTGTCTTAATTATTGCGTTGATATTCATTTGGTAAAGTACCACTTACCTACAACCAATAAAATATAATCCAATTGTACTGTTGATAATGCCCTAAAGTATGACAAATTTCATTAGAAAAATATATAATCGAAAAAAAGTGTTTATTTTAGATGTTTTAAGTAATGCGAGGAAAATTTATGATACACTTTACCATTTTTTTCACTCAAAGGTTGATATTTTGTCGTATCAAGTGTCGGCCTTCTGATAATATTATAAACACAGCCATGATATTAAACAGGAAAGGTTGAAATACCTTTTGCTTTGTATTATAAAGGTCGCGCCCTATTCATTATTATAATAATATTATCTGCTTGGGGCGCAATCATTATTATTATTTTCAAAAAACATAATGGATGGTATAACCTTACTTGTATATTATGTTGTATGACAAGTTAAAACAGTTTATCTCTGAAAATTGACATATTTAATCATAGCAAAAAAGTAAATTAATAAGTGCTTTTAGAATGCAAAGAACAAAGTTTTTTTAATTTCTTTTATGTATTTTGCTATAAAAAGACCGGTTTAAAAGAAAGAACGAAGCACTAGGAATAAAATAAATAAAATATTTTTTTTTTTATTGTTGAATAATGTAGGTACATTCTTATAATATATCGATTTTGCGCACAAAGGCAATAAACCCGATTTTGTGTAAAAGGCAATATACCCACTTTTGTGCATAAAGGCAATAAACCTGATTTTGCGCACAAAGGCAATTAATCCGATTTTCTGTAAAAAGGCTATAAACACACTTTTGTGCATAAAGGCAATAAATCCGATTTTGTGCCCAAAGGCAATAAACACGTTTTTGTGCAAAAAGACCATAAACGTGCTTTTGCGAATAAAGGCAATAAACGCGCTTTTGTACATAAAGGCAATGAACCTGATTTGGTGCACAAAGGCAATAAATCCGATTTTGTGTAAAAAGGCAATAAACCCACTTTTGTGCACAAAGGAAATAAATCCGATTTTGTGCCCAAAGGCAATAAACACGATTTTGTGCAAAAAGACAATAAACGCGCTTTTGCGAATAAAGGCAATAAACGCGCTTTTGTGTATAAAGACAATTAACCCTATTTGGTGCACAGAGGCAATAAATCCGCTTTAGTGAAAGAAAATATGACCTTGAAATAAGTACATATACATCCTCAACTCCTATGTAATATGAGCAAATACTTGTCTAATTAGTGAAAAAAATCGGTCGAACAGGATTCGAAAACTAAAAAGAGCGTAACAAAATCAAGTTATCAATTTGAATGAAATTTATTATTTTTAAAATAAACTTCTAGCATTTAGCTAAGATCTTCTTCTTTCCCCCCTTAGCGCTTTTGTCCCGTTTCTATCGGGGTACGCTTTGACCATGATCCTAGAATTGGCGAGTCTGGTTATTACATTGTAGCGACTTCCATCTGACCTTCGTAACCCTTAGAAAGGGGAACCAGACAAATTGGATCATGGTTACACATAGCTAGTGATATAAATCCGCACATAGATTTTTTAAAAATCCAGAGGTGCGTGCCCCGCCCGGATACGAACCGTCGACCTCAAGCATGTGAGGCGAAGACATTACCCCTGGGCTATCACCGCTCTAAAAGCATTTTGCTAAGATAAACATTTTAATTTAAATAAGATTTGTTTACCCAAATAAACAGTCTTCAGTTATTGTTACTGCGATAGATGAATGATTTCGAATGAGCGCATAGATGCAGAAGAACAAGACGAGAATTGGAATTAAGAATTCGTTTTCTTAAGTAACAAATGTGATGGTTCTCACGAACTTTGCTAGTCACGATGTGATAATCAAGAACGAATAATATTGTTTTAGTTTCAAGTGATGGAAATGGAAGACGGAACGATGCTCTTAGTAGAAGTAAAATAGATGTGAAGTTGGTACATTCCGGGAGATAAATTATGCAGTTAATTATACCAAGAAAAAACTAGAAATAGAAAAATATGCCATTGATAGTTAATTGTTTGATAGTTAATTGTGTGATTGTGTTCAGTTTAATGAATTATTTGATATGTATTTAAATGATTCCAGTATTCCAATAAAATTATCTATATATTAATATGTAGAGAGAATATGTACTTCGGACTCCTTAATAAGCAAACTGCACGCACGGAGGAGTTACATTAAATTATTTAAAAAAATATTTCACTTCAAACCATTGATTGTTTTTTTAGAACGTCAAAGAGAGAGGAATTTTTATATACTTGCGTAGTAAAGTCTGATTTTTTTAAGAGTGCCAAAGCTCATAGGGTGACCATGGTGTAAAAGAAAAAAATATTATCGGATTTTTTTTTATCATTTCATGATATAAAACGGTTGTAACTTTCACATGCATATATCTTCAAAACCTTCAAATCTTTTCATACCTATTCTTACTCCCGGTACCATGCGGCTTTAATGGGTCTATATTATTAGGTATTTTCTGCAAATGTTAATGGGCATCTCCTGGGAAAGTAATATTTAAACAAAATATTTATTTGATACTTTTTATTAGGAAAATAAAAGAATACATTATGAAGTAATTAATCCTTATAATAATAAACAGTCACATATTATTTTACAAAATAATAAATTATATTATACAAAATATTAACATAATAGTTCATTGAGGCAAACACACATACATAAATAATATATCTATGTAACTAATACAAATAAATAATGGACACTTATTCTATACTAAGACGGTGATAACACATGTTTATAATAATAATTATATATCGATATTAAACAAAAAATAAAATACATAAGTTAGAAATATTTCACTTCAAACAATATATATATTTCAATATAAAATATTTCATTCACTTTTTAGCGGGAAAAGTATTTCCTGCCAATTTTAGTCGTAAGAATAGTGGTACCGTATTAATTGATTTTACTATATCATAACTTGAGTAGTTTGACGTATTTATTTTGGTTGACTCTTTTAAATCTGTAACATTGGTAATCCTCACCTGATAACAGTAATTTTGGTGTCAAATGAATTGTTGTAAAATCGTGCATGCGGTGATTGATGTAATATCATCAACGTATAAAGTAAATAAACAGTAAAAACATTTAAATTCATCTATACAACTGTGTTAAAATTATTGTTACAAAGTATTCAGTGCCGCAACCTACACTATGAATGTGGTTTGTAGTGCGTGTGGACTAAGTCTAAAAAAAGACGAGTCAATTAAATGTAGCAAATGTGGAGGAGAATACCACTATCCATGCGTGGGATTCTCTCAGGAAAGTTTCAACAAGCTGAGTGATTCATCTAAGGATTCGTGGAAGTGCTGCAGGGGGAAGAAAATTGTGGAAAAGGAAAAGAGTACTGCAGATCATATTATAATCCTAAAAGAAGAACTATTCGCTTTACAAAAGAAGAGCCATGACGAGTTAATAAAAAGACTGGAAGAACAAACTAATCTCATGCAATGTATGTTGAAAGAAAATGAAGAGTTAAAAGAAAGCCTCAATTTTTTATCAGGAAAGTACGAAGACCTTAACCAAAGGATGAATAAACAGGAAGGTGTCTTGAAAAACTTGGATTTATTGGCAGAAAAAAATCAATCATTGCAGAAGCGCATAGAATTCCTAGAGGATAAATTAGATGGAACTGACCAGCAATCAAATAGAACAAAGCTGGAAATTAAAGGAATACCATCTGAAAACGGGGAGAATCTACGAGAAAAGATACTGAAGGTTGGAGCTATCATAGGAGATGGGATCAAAAGTGACGAAATATCCGTTGTTAGAAGATTCACTTTCAAGAAAGCAGGAGAGGAATTGAATGTTGATCGAAATAAAACTGATTTAGCCCGGCAAGGATGTATCACGGTCACGTTCCAATCCGAAGATGTCAAAAATCGCTTTCTTACTGCTGTCAAGACATATAACAGGGGCAAGGACAAATATACAAAACTGAACACACATGACTTGGGCATGAATGGGAACCATCCAGTGTATGTTCAGGAGGCCCTTACACCCCGACTCCATTACCTGCACATGGAAACGAGAAAAAAAGCCAAAAAAGCTGGATATAAATTCGTATGGATTAAGAATGGAAAAATACTTGTGAAAAAAGATGAAAAATCAATTACTATTCACATCCGCAGAGCAGAATCTATTAATAAACTGTGACGGTGTATAATATTCAAAACATGTTCTAATGTTCTTGCTTTTAATTTTTTACTGTCCATAATATTTTTTATATCTTACATCTATCTTGAATTTTTGAATCTTTTAAACCTTTTTATACATAATGGCCTGAATTTGTTTTATATTTGTGTACTGTATAGGGTGAATACATGGTTCTTTTATGGTTGTGGATTGTATCTGGTGAATACATGGTTTGTTTGTGTACTGTATTGGATGAATGCGCGGTTTGTTTGTGTACGGTATCGGGTGAATGCATGGTTTGTTTGTGTACCTACTGTATCTGGTGAACTGTTTGTATTGTACTGTATGGGTCTGACATGGATAAAAAAACATAAAAAACTTTTGTCAAAAATGACTTATACCACTATTCATCCTAACTTATGCCACAGTACACACGGCGCGGGTAAATCTGGTTTCCTAACACGCGACAATACTATATTTTGTGAAAATATTTACAAATGTCAATTACTCACAAGTGTCAACAAATACCATTAAGTGCAGGCGTAAATTCATTTATGAACATGTTTATTGTCCTAACTATTTATCTGAGTAGCAAAATATCCTTTTGCCAACTCAAAAATTACTTAATATTTTTTTTTGTGGACAGTGATATGAACTGTGTAGTGTCTATAAGTGTAAAAAGCTATAAAAGGTTAAAAGTTATTGATAAAATTCATAAAATCGGAATATGCCACTGTAGAAAATACATCCCAACTTTGATGCCTTTATTTTGGAGTTACTTGAGCTGTAATTTTTGTGCTCCATTGTTACATAGTGTGTCAGATTTATACTTAGTAAAATACTCTAATATAGAAAAAAATATAGATAACTCGAAATCTAACTGTAATCGTATTGTAATAAAATTATTATTCATATATGTGTTACTTAAGTGTTTGTGACAGCGTTTGTCTCAGGGAAATGATTATGTACTTAATACACACATGGTTATTTGAGGGTTGCGGAAAACATCAGTCGACTCGGGTGAGTGATTACTTTGTATCATATTATCTAACTTATTGTGTCCTGATTTTTTTATTTTTTTTTATGGATACGGTATATTTAACCACTTCGCCGACACCATGAGTAAGCGAAGGAAATTTAGGCCGGTTATGGGACAAGGGCGCGGCTGATGTGATTTTTGATAATGAAGACTTGGAAGAAATACGCACAGTAATGCTCCCCACTTGGCGATGTTCAAGCGTCATTGGAAAGGAATCTAGCCTTAAAATATTGCATTGTAATATACGTAGTATAAATAAGAACTTTGATAATTTAATGGTATTAATCTCAAATCTAAAAATCGATTTTGACGTGTTAGTACTCTCTGAATGTTGGCTGAGGGATGATTTTGTTCAGAAAAATATTGATAGCTATGATACTTTTTACACCAGAATTAACCATAAACAAAATGACGGAGTAACAATTTTTACACGAAAAACACTCCAAGCTTCTGTTGAAGAGATCACACTGGTCAACGCTAATTGTTTGAGAGTGAAGATAGACTGTGATACTTCGGTTATAGGCATCTATAGGTCGCCGTCAAATCATGACATTCAACTATTTCTCGAGTCACTTTCTCGGTTACTGAGAATGGATAATGCTCATGAATGCATACTGGTAGGTGATTTAAATATCAATATTTTACAAAAGAATAATAAATGCGTTGATGATTACATGTGTCTACCGAAAACGGGATGATGTCGGCAATTAACTTGCCTACAAGAGATAACTCTCTTCTGGACCACATGATGATTAGGACCAGGGCCAATAAAAATAATATTATCGGCATTGTATGTGACTCACTATTGACAGACCACTTTCCCACCATACTCACTGTAAATAGAACAGTACACCGAGGAATACAATCAAATGATTTCTCCTACGACAGCATCGATTACACCAGGACTTATGTATTTATTCTAATAAATTGGTCAGTTGTTTGATGTATATCCTGGTGTCAGAACTCTAATTTCAACAGTAAATACCTATTTTGAAAAACCTGATATAAATAATACGCTATACCTACGAAATCACACCTCAGGGTGAACCTATTTACATAATTCAAGCGATTCTGTTGGTTCAAAATGGATTGAAAATTTGTGAAAAAAAGGAAGAGTTAAAATCAACGGTGTTCTTCAGATAAAGTCTCGAAGGATTATTTCGAGGTTCTCACCAATGAGATAGAAACCTTCCTACACGATCCAAATTAATCACCAGATACCATCTTACTTAGTAGGTACATGATGTGTCTATTGAAAATACTCTAGTTAAAATATTCTGTGTTCTCGTCTTATAAACTTTTCTTGAAGAATAACTTTCCTTTTTCTGCGATACAAAAAAAAACTTATACCGACGGTAAAAGTTGTTGTAACAACGAAAAGAAGACGCATTAATGATTTATATTGAAGCGATCTATAGAATATAAATTATATTGACAAAATAAAGCAACGGATTTCTATTTTAAACCAATCATGTGATATTTTATTAAAGTGAAGATGTATTTTTATTGGTGTTGTCATATTCGTTATGTATCAATGATCTATATAATAATTCAAATATGATATCGTGAGTATTTTTAAATTTATACATATTCAAGCTTCAGTGTATGATATATATTAGGTCCTTACAACATATGAAATTGGCGTTTTGTATGGGAGGAACATAAAGTCGATTTTTTTTTAATATAATATATTTATTTAATCAAAGTATGTACCATTGCTATCTATACACTTTTGCCATCTCATAGGTAGTTCATCGATCCCTTTACTAAAAAAACCATTCGGACGGGAATCAATAAAATCTTTGAAGGCGGTTTGGACTGCCCCATCGGAGATGAATTTTTTCCCTTGCAAGAAGTTATCCAAATTTCGAAAAAAATGGTAATCTGTTGGGGCAAGGTCCGGAGAGTACGGTGGATGTCTTAGACATTCCAATTGAAGCTCCTCTAATTTGGTAGCCGTCTATTGTGCAGTGTGTGATCTAGCGTTATCATGAAGCAGCAGTGGCCTAGAGCGATTAACCAGCCTCGGTTGTTTAGCAGCTAGCTTTTCCATCATGGTTTGCAGTTCCTGACAATAGACATCTGCCGTAATCGTCTGGCCAGATTTAAGAAAGCTGTAGTGAATGACACCAGCACTAGTCCACCAAACGCTCACAAGAAACTTTTTTGGAGTCAATTTTCGCTTAGGGCATGGTTTGGCTGGTTTGGCAGGGTTCAGCCATTGCGATGAGCGCTTCCGATTATCGTACAGGATCCACTTTTCATCACAGGTAATGATTCGATTTAAAATCCCTTCATTATTGTGCCGGTTGAGTAATGCAACGCATCAGTCGCCGCGCGTTTGTTGATTTGCTTCACTCAATTCGTGAGGTACCCACCTTTCAAGCTTTTTCACCTTCCCAATTTGCTTCAAGTGGATTAAAACAGTATTATCGCTAACAATGCAGCTTGCAGCTAACTTGGACGTGGTTTGCGATGGATCCGCTTCCACAATAGTCTTAAATTCTTCGTTATCAACTTTGATCACCGGCCGTCCACGGGGCTTGTTCTGGAGGTCGAAATTTCCAGAACGAAAACGTTGAAACCAAAAACGCACTGTGTTTTCTTTTGCGGCACCGTCGCCATATACATCATTAATCCTTCGAGCCGTTTCTGCAGCACTGGTGCCACGGTGGAACTCGTACTCGTAAATAACGCGATATTTCAAGTTTTCTATTTTGTAATCTGAGTGACGCAAAGAAAAAAACAATTGAGGAAAAAACAAATGAATTATAATTTTCGAAACAAAAATACATGAGTAAATAGCTGTACAAATTTGAATTTGAAATTCCTAACCAAAGAGAAGATATTTGAGATCAAAGTTGTCAGTACGGAAAAACGCCAATTTCATATGTAAGGACCTAATATGTAGGTATGTAAACAATAATAAAAGTAGACAAAAAAAGTATTCTCTTTGTTAATCTTCTTCTTTTTCTTCTCGTGTCAATATTAATAGATATATACTTTTCAAAAATGCATTCAGGGATTGTCAACGTTCAATAAACAATATTTAGTGTGATATTGCATATTATTTATATGAAAAATGTAAATAACAGTAGTAAAATAGCATCTGCTAGGGAAAATTGAGTTATCAACTTCATATTGATATGGTTTATTTCAACAACAAATTTTTTTTTAATCTCCACTATTATGAATATAATTGTATTCATCTACATATTAACATGCTATCTTCCTCATGGGGTAGGTAGAGAGAACCAAACACCGCATTCTTCTATCTTGTCACATATCCATCATCTTATCGACATTTATGCATTGTCTCATACATGATCGTCATTAATAACGCAATTTTTTTACATAAATATCTCAACAGATACCATGTAGAGAGTGCACACTTTGAGCTTTTGTGTGTATGATGTAGTATGAAAATTTTTGTCCTCAGAGAAAATCATACCTGTTTAGGAATCCAATAGAGATGTACTTCATAAAAATGCATTTAGGGATTGTCAAACTTTAAAGGAGAAAAAATGTACACTTAATTTGTAGTGGAGAGTTTAGTACTGGCAACAACCCAGTGGTTTATTTATGGATGTGTTTTAACAAATTTTGTATAAATCAATATATATTTAATTGTTTTTTCATACAATCTTTATGTTTTAAATTTATAAACACAAACATTTGTATTAAGAGAACCGCCTGAATTTCATTATTTTCTATCTGGGTGGTGAGTTGCGCAGGGTGCAAAGGAAGTGCTTATAATTATTAAGTTTGGTCAACCGGCGGAATAAAAATCATCCATGTTTACCCATAACATGAATGGTTTTGATTCCGCCAATTGATCATACTTGACCTCCAGGTGTTAATATTTGCAATTAGGCCAAGGGGCTTTTTCCCTGAGGTATGGATAAAATTGTTCGTTTATCCTATGAATTTTATTCCAGTATTTGATTGAAACATTAGTATTTCTTTGATGTTACATCGCGCAAATGTACGTTATTTATTTGCGATGGTTACGGAGACAAGAAAATGTTTGTTTATTTTTATATTATATTGTGTTACAGTTACATAAAATATGTTTCCAAATCCCCAAACAGCGGAAACACTAAATTGATGGCGTCGAGCAATAAAAGAAATCAGATTTCTGTATTTCTGTAACAAACACATGTTCATTATAATATATTAACGGGGGCAAGAACAAAATAAAATAAAGTAATTTCATATTGTTGAAGGGTATTCTGTGAATATTATCGGGATCAATACATTTCTCTATTCCAGACGAACAGAATAGAAATTAGTTTATTGTGTTTCGTGCTCTATTATTGAATTTGTTTTGTTGAAAAGGTTCATTCGTTCCGATAATCCTCGACGATTGCCAATGATATCAATATTTACACAGTTTATACATACCTACATATATTGTGAGCCCACTTTTACCAGACCGGATTTGAAAATCAAAATTAAAGTTTTCCTAGAAATTCATTCATAATTGAATTAATATATAAATACGTAAAGGATTATGCTGAAATCAGCTGCTGGTGAGCTAGTCCTACCATTTCATAGCTTAACATAATCCTTAGGAGATAATAATTTTGTATAGTATATTATTTTCTCTTTCATTTTCGTGGGGAAAATATGTGTCAATGCATTATATAGTTCATAAAAACTAATGTTATGCTTGTGACTGCCCGGTTCCCACTTGTCGTGTGTCGGGCACGATAAAAAATTGTGTGATCTAGTGGAAATACATTTTAAACGGAGCTGTTCATACTTATAGGTGTGTTGCAAGTGTGAACATGGCTTGGACATGTGGAGAGGATGAGTGAGCAACTGCCCGCCAGAAGAGTCCTAAACCAGAGGGTGTGAGGCGTTGAGTTGAGATGGATGGACTGCGTCCAGGAGGACCTGGACTCTTTGGAGGTGGTCAATTGGAGACAAGGAGCCGCTGACAGATCGGAATGAATGGCGAAGATTTATTTTGGAAGCTAGGTACCACCATGGGATGTGGAGCTGATGATGATGATGATGCAAGTGTGAACAGCTCCATTTAAAATGTATTACCACTTGATCACACGACATTTTATCGTCCCCGACACACGACAAGTGGGAACGTGCAGTTACTGTATACATTACCTACTAAAAATCATTATTCATAATAGGATATATAAGGCTATATAATGGCAAAATTACGCCTATATAAGATAAACACGGTCCCGTGTTGTTTTAATAGCTGTATAGGGACCGAACATTTCCGATAATTCCCGAATGTTGTCGATGGTCGACATGTCAATATACATATTTTGACGTTTGTGAACTGCCGTGAATATTTATGATTCTGCTGCACCAAAAGTAATAAAAATGCACAATACCTATATTCTTACATAAATTTTATTTTCACAAAGATAAATTAATAAAATCAATAAAATGGTAACAAACGAGTTCCATTCAGGCAGGACGATGTATTTTTATTAAAAATAATGTAAGAGAGCACTTGGAGTCTATAAATATAGTATTAGCAAAACTAAACCAATATACTAGTATATAGTAGCAAGCCTATTAGAAATTATAACTAGCGAGAGTTTGAGCAAGAAAAATAATTGTATATTAATACATTATAAACTCAATACTTCATCTTCATGGGATGATTGATTGAGCTGTCGGATGCGACAGACGGTGAGGTCAGCAAATAATAAATAAATTAATATCCTAATTTACTTATTTCCACCCCAGTTGTTAAACTTCCTTCCGACCAAGTTATAAATATGTAAGGACTGCTTTATAAGGTACCACCAGTAGAGCTTACAAGTATTCGAAAGCAATTTTTCGAATTCTCTTCCTTCAGCCATATTTTCACTGCTGGATCAAGGTCTATTTCACACTTATTTATTTTGGGGTATTTTGAATCCATCTACATCCAGCGACATTATCATCGGCCCACCTTTTTTGAAGCCTGTCTATTCCCTTTTCGAATCCAATGGTTTCCATTTCAGAACTCTGGGTGCCCATCTGTCCGTTCCCTGTCTGGTAACATGACCTGCCGATCGCCATTATTCGAATCGTAAATCTATGTAAACATTTGAACGGAGTCAATTATTAATTTAAAAATACTTTTTTTTTAACTGGCTAAATGCTGCTTTCTTTCTGTTGTTTGCAGCTTCCTGGGATGCGGATGTCCAGCTGTCCTTTTGGGATCTTCTTCTTGTGGGATTTTTCTTTGTTTTATTTTTTTTATATCTTTAATTATCATATGTCCTTAATTATCATATAATTTTTTATACGTTATGGATTTCTGTATAATTATTTTTGTTTTTTTTTGTTAGATTCTTGACCTTTTATACATGTTTTATTTTGTTTATGATAAGAAAAATACAGAGTATTTTTAATTTAATAAAAATAAACAAAAGTATAAAAAGTGAATTCGATTTAAGAAACGTACATCTTTAAAATAAACGTTTAAGTTGTCACAATTATTGTAGATATACGATCATCTAGCGAAAGATTAAGGAAATGCGTGGTGTATGTAGAAGAAATATGTCGAGTCTTCGCAATAGTCAATCCTGGGACAGGTATCCAGACCGTCGGGACGAAGAAGAAGCGATCTAAGAGAAATATGAACAATTGCCGAAATATTCGAATATTGGACAAAATGGACGAACGATTCGAATATCGAATAATTGGTTTGGAAGCCCTAGAGTCCGGCCGGCAGCATCAGTCAGACGGGCGGATACATCTTCAGGCCGAGCATTTTTCCTTAATATTTCATCTGGACGACATATTTTTCTTTACCCCTGTGGGCCGTGTGTCATTGCCTGTCAACTTTGTTTCACATCCTCGAGGCAAAACTCCAAACATAATAATAATAAATAAATGTGACGTACCATCACGTGACCAATGATTAATGCTCTTCCTCCTCCCTCTCCCTTACACACATACTCTCTCTCTTTCTCATTCACTCTGGCAGTAAAATTATGTTATCATTTCTCTAACCAATTTTGTGGAGGAAATTCGTAATGAGATGACCAAGAAACACATTATAATATACCACGGTCCATAAATACATTGTCTTTAATTCTGACGATGACACGCTTTTGGAATTATTTTTAAAATAATGTCTTAAAATGGTACACATACCCAACTTAGTAAAGTCCATTGAAAAAATTAAAAATTACGATAAATACATAGAATCTAACTAAAGAAGGCTAACACGAATATTGGTTTTTAGAGAGAGAATAAGCCATCAATTTGAATGTTATAATGCTATAGTATTTTCATCTGATTTGCTTAAACGATAGACGAAAAATTGCAGATATGATGGTGCTTTATAAAATAATCAACTATCAGTTAGAAAAAATAAAATAACAGTACCAATAAGAAACACTATAATAAGAAATATTTTTCACTAGTATAATTTCTCAGTTCATAAGATTAAATTCTAGTGTTTAATTTGTGTTAAAAAAAATGTGTTCAATTAATGTTTAATCTTCAATCTACGGCTCTCCACCTACAACATAATCATCATTAATGGCTTCACAGACCATTGAGGGCCTTGGCATCCTCCAGCATTCCTCGCCATCTCCCTCTATCCTGACATGCTTCCCTCCAGTTCTTTACACCAAGAGCCTCCACATCCCGTTGCACGCTAACCAGCCATCTGAGCAGATTTGTGTGCAGGATCCTTTTTGGCACTCTTTCATCTCCCATTCTTTCCACGTGTCCTGCCCAGCAGCCTCACTATTTTTATCACCTTAATAATGTTGTGCTCATTATAAATATTGTAGATCTCATCATTGCGTCGTATTCTCCAAGCTCCGTTTACCTGCACAGGTCCGAATATCCTTCTGAGTATTTTTCTCTCGAACACTAGTAAAGACAATTCATTTTTTATCCACAACATAACATACTGCACCTACCGCACACTGCACAATGATAGTGTAGTGAAGGTAGGAAATATTTATCCCCACCATACGCATTATATCTAGCTATTACAACTATTATGCATAGAAATATTTGGGCATTCTTGCCTTTTTCTACGCTAAATAAAATAAAATAAAACTTATCGCCTCAGATGGTTTGGATTTTGGTTCTACTTGCGTGTATGACTACATGAATGGTTTAATGCCTCCTATGAAATATAACAGTATCCACAAAACGATTTCTAACAGTCTAATTTAATAGAGAAAAATGCTCTTGACATTGATAAAAAGAGTGATAAAATAAAACAATCATCAAACTAATAACGGGCTGTCGGAGAAATGATTATGATTAAATTTATATTAGGTAGATACAAAACGTATCTTATTTACTGTCAAATATTTTCGTGAAAAAAGCACAGTGGTAAATAAATTGGATAAAGAAACCGCATTTTTCAAGAAAAAAAAGGTCGAATGCTCTCCTCCAATAAAGCAGGTAGGTTGATACGAATGTATTGATTAGCAGAATCCTGCCACGAAGGGGAGGAAGGGGTAGGTCGTAGGAAGTAAAGGAAGTGGGGGGGAAAGTAATTTTGGTTACTTGGACTGTGAACAACTTGCAAATTACGTACCTACAGCATTCTCCACCGTCATTTTAACAAAGAATTTAATTTTGTTTCGATATTTTTTTAAAATTTTAATCAAAACGTAAAATAAATTACCTCTGTAAAAAATATAAGATGTACACAACAACAAAAAATAAAAAAAAAATGTATGAAAGTTTATATAAGTAGAAAAAAATGATGTGGAAATTGTAGAAAAATCGTTTATTATAAACTGTAGGAGAGAAAGAAAGTGTTCCATATAGTCGGTGCTTCTATACAATATTGAGAATACGGACACAAAAGCCGCTAACTATAGAAAGAGATGGGAACTATTTAAGATATGACTTAAGATTTGGCTGATTTTATATATTTATCTATATAAGTTCAACGCTCATGTGAGCATTTACAAAAAAATGTTCAAAAAGAAAAAAAATAAACATGTGCATTACTAAAATCATATCAAAAAAATATAATAAAACAACAAAATAAAAAAATTTAAGCCAGTAAATTTATTAATAGAGAAAAAAGATAACAAGAATAATTCAGAACAAGATTTATAAAACAATAAATAAAAAAAAATGATAAATATATTTTTTTAACTAGTTGCATGTAATATAGGATGTGGCATTTTATATTGGATGTGACATTCTCATAAATATTTTTTAAAATTTGGGAATATCTATAGTCAATTCTGCAATTATCTAGACCCTTTATCACCGCCCATATCTCGACTGAGTCAAAAGCCTTTTCGAAATATATAAATGCCAGTGCTATGGGAATAATCGTTTGGAATCCTATATATATAACAAATATCGACAGATTAGAAAACATTCAAAACAAATTTCTAAAGCATCTTGACTACAGGAACCGACAAAATCAGAATGACCTGTCTCTTTCTCGAATACACCACAAGTTAATGTCCTTGGAAAACAGACGAACTGTATTTGACATGACATTCCTGCACAAAATAGTGAACAGTATTATTGACACCGATGCACTTTTTGCTAAAATTCCCTTTAACATACCGACTAGACAAACTAGAAAAAAATATACATTCGGACTTCCCATCTATGGAACAAATTATGCACAGCACTCTTTCATATACAGAGCATGCAGAAATTATGATTCTTTCTTCCATGACATTGCTCTCTTCAACTCATCGCATAGAAGATTTACACTATCCATTTTGGCACGATCCCTCATCGCTCTGAGTGATCTTACGCACGCTTCCCATAACGCCCTATTTCCTTTCAATTTCCTTTTCCTACAGCAAAAAATATTATATTACTGTTTCTTTTTCAATTCATGCTTTTAACCAGTAATATTCATCAAACATTTTTGGCTTATTTGTTGTAATACTGTCTGCTTGTCTTATGTACTAAATTGGCTGTATGTTTGTTTTCAATAAACAAACAATGATACCGTTTATTATATCATCTTAATCAAAAATATGAATGATAGCATTGAAAAACTTGATCTACCCAATTTCATAGCAACGCATATTCAAAAAAGTATGATTAACACACGTTCAATAGTGAGCATTTTTTATTATCACCACCATAAATAACATGATACATAATAACTATACAACTTGAGAACTCCTACGTTGTTTGTTTTGTTTTTCACCGGTTACCCCGCCAAGAGACTGTATAATAAACACTGAGCAAGTGGCGAGTTTATTGCCATAAGGCAATTTCTTACAACTAACCAGTGTTTCCAGTCCAGAGAAGCAATATATGCGTTAGAAATTAATTTAAATAAATTTCTCCTCTGCTGGCGATCGAATATATCTATGTATGAGAATTCGTTTACATAATACTAATGTATCACTGATGTGACACTCGTAAAATTTATCGAATGTAATTAAGTAAGATGTTAAGTAAATAACATATTATTAGGACCTAAACAGATCTATCAATATAGATGTTGACCGTTTCATAGATTAACAGTTACCGACGTAATTCGAGGCAGTGACGTGAAAGCAAGCCATCTATCGGTTCAATAATAATACATTGTAGGAACCTACCTATTAATATACATATTCTGTGCGATAAACAGAGAAACGGATGTAGGTTAATGTAAAATTTCCAAGGGGTATTTAAGCTTGACCACGTCCTGAAATGCTAATTATCATACATCGACATTTTGACGTCACTGTTACATCTAATATTTGGCGTGACTTTTATAATTATATAAACTCGATTACTCATTTTACTTTATAAGCTTGATAATCTACATTGTAGGTAAATGTTTGTGATATTAAAATTATAACTATTTTGACGTCAATAGGTAATATGTTTTTCTTCTTCTTTAACTGGTTGAAGGTCGCTAAGGTTAGTTTCTGTAGTTTTCAGCCTCATTTATAAGATGCACTAATTATTTATATGTATATGCACAATGCAGTAGTCGTTCCAACAATAATATAATATATTGCATATTATGCAAGTAATGTATGCAATATTGCACAAGATAGAAGACAGATTAACGCTGGAAAAATGAGGTCCCCAAGAAAGAAACGTTAGTTATAATGGCTCTTTTCTGATATTTCTTTCCTTATAATAGGTATGAAAAAGGTAAATCTGGCACCTGGGAGTTGTTTCGTTTACCAGAGCACATCCCCTTTCTATTGATGAAAGTTGCAGATTTAAGTATTTTATTTTATTTTATTTAAACCTAACAAACATACAGTCATACAAACAAATATTACAACAAATTCAATTTTAACAATGTATCATAGACCAATTTTGTTTGCGGATATTACATTATCTTTTTAAGCTGCACAGTGTAAAATAAATTGCTATATAGAATTTAGTAGGTACTCAAAATTCAGAATAAAAAGGACAAAACGAAAGAAAGGAAGGTTGTGGCACTCGCAGTCAAAAAGGACAAAGCAGGAATCAGCTACCGTAAACCTCTAAGGGTCTCAGAGATGGCATTCTTATATTTTATTTTAGTATGTCTAAAAATATCAACATTCTTAAAAAAACATTATAAATGTTACATGCCCTTTGGATGAATGAATTTTGGACATAGTTAGTTCTGCAGAGAGGCAATCTAAAAGTAAGATTTGTTCTAGTACTACGAAAGGGACAATTAATTGGAAGACTCCCAACAAGAGACTCAGAGTCAACGGCACCATCAATAATTTTATGTAGGTATGTCATGTCTGCAATGGTACGTCTATTTTCTAATGATGTTTTTTAATGTTGACGAGCGGAAAGTATTCTATCATCAAAGGCAAGACGGCATTTATAATCAAGGTGTTTCAAAAATTTATTTTGGACTTTTTCTAATCCTTCTATATAGGTAACATACTGGGGGTTCCAAACAACTGAAGCATATTCAAGATAGGGTCGAACATAAGTAAAATATAACAATTTTAAAGTGTCACTAGATTGAAAAGGTTTATATTCTCAGTATATAACCCAGCTGTATCATTTAATTTATTTGGCACGATACATAATAATAATAAATTTGGATTATTTTTATAGCGCTGTTTTTGTGATAACCTCACCTCAAGCGCGCTCTGAATTATAATTACATTATACAAAATACAGCGTTAAGTACCTATAGAACAACATAATTTCAAGATAACAGTGATAATGTATGCTAAATTTAATGCTAGGTTATTATTAAAGGTTTAAAGTAAGCAAGATAAGGACATAAAATACTGTATTATTTTTATATTGCCTCATTGGACGTCCAACTAGGTGAACCTGTTTTAGGACGTCCGATATGTAGATACAATATGTAGGTATCAATAACTTAACTATATTTATATTGTCTCATTGGACGTCCAACTAGGTGAACCTGTTTTAGGACGTCCGATATGTAGTTACGATTTGTAGGTATCAATAACTTAACTATATTTATATTGTCTCATTGGACGTCCAACTAGGTGAACCTGTTTTAGGACGTCCGATATGTAGTTACAATTTGTAGGTATCAATAACTTAACTATATTTATATTGTCTCATTGGACGTCCAACTAGGTGAACCTGTTTTAGGACGTCCGATATGTAGATACAATATGTAGGTATCAATAACTTAACTATATTTATATTATCTCATTGGACGTCCAACTAGGTGAACCTGTTTTAGGACGTCCGATATGTAGATACAATATGTAGGTATCAATAACTTAACTATATTTATATTGTCTCATTGGACGTCCAACTAGGTGAACCTGTTTTAGGACGTCCGATATGTAGTTACGATTTGTAGGTATCAATAACTTAACCAATTTAAGATGCTTTACAACTTAGTAAATGAAAATCATAAATAAATAGCGAGCAAACTAGAATATGCTTTATTTATTAGTAGATTCATCTATGCCGATGGATATAAGCCAACTGTTTATTGTTTTTTTCAGTGTCTAATTTCATATGTGGTGTTTGTTTTTTTCTTTACGTTAATAGACCTTTGAGCATTGCGAGTATAGTATGAATGACTAGCTATCGGGTATTCTTGTCTATGTATTTATTTATTATATATTTTTATTTGTTATATATTTGCATCTTTGTATGTCCTTTTTGTGCTCTTATATCATACATCTGATTACAATGATACTTGGTGATTTGTTCAGCGCACACCCGGGAAGATATCTGACAAAAATTAAAATTATCTTCTATTTTACATATTTCAGTAACAGCAAGTACATTTTTCACAAAACGGACGGATTTTACAAATAAAATTTAGGTACAAATTATATTGAAATAATGTTAAAATATGCAATTTTCACCTATAAAGAGGATACGTACTGTAGTCGCAACCACTCCCGAGTGCCAGACCGGGTACCTTTTTCATATCTATATTCAATAGGAAAGATAGTATCCAAAAAAACAGCTATTAAAAAATGATTCATCGAAAAAGTTTCTATCTCTCCGACTTATAAAACAATTTATGATATGATAAAGAATCTGAAAAAAAACCCTTAGGCAACTCCCTGTGTACACTTGTAAAATTACTGATGTAATGTAGTTGGATGTGACGGCGTGACGCTCGTCGCTTGTACGAACGAAAAATAATTAGACTCAATAAAGTTTTAAATTTGTTTGCTTAGTGAAACGCAAAGAAATAAAACAATATTTATTCAATTTCTTACATAAACGAGTAAGCGTTTATGTAAGTCTCCACACCATAGTAAGCGTTCATTTTTTCTTCTTGAAATGTTGACAATCTCAATATGGTAAAGAATGCTTATGTTGTATGAAATATTTTATTCATTCTAAATTTTACTACCAGGAATATAAATTTTCTAACGATAGAATATTTTTATATTAAGATAGACAAACTATTAATGCATTATGGTGAAGAATGCTTAAGTTGTATGAAATATTTTAATAAAAGCAGTTAAATTTTGTTTTAAAGAACGTGAGAGCATTTTGAATATTTTGACACGTGATATCGTATGAAGAAATTTTTTGTTATTTATGGAAAGCTAATCAGTTCTAAGTTCAAGCTATTAATATTCTTATATCAATATGAAATCAAAGAACTGAATATTGCCAAACATAAAAAAGTTCTCTTGTTACACATAAGTTTCATACAAAAATCCATTAAATAAAATATAATTTTTCAAACCGTTGAATATTTTTCTTTTAACATTGACCAACTTTGAATACAATTTTATGAAGTTTCTTGGTGTTGTATAAATAGTTGAAACCATATTAAAATATCTCTAATTTTAAAGTCGTGAGAGCATTTATTCAGTTTTAATAGATGAAATCATAAAGAAACATTGAGAAAAAATGAATCGTTGTCTATGGAAAACTAATCAGCTCTAAGTTTATTGCCTTAACACATATGATATCAATATGAAGTCAATCGGACTTATAGTTTGGGCTGCAGAGAGGACACAAAAAAAACGTAAATGATGAATTCATAGAGAAGAAATCAAAAGTTGTATATGGAAAACTAATCAGCTCTAGGTCTATGCACTTTCCACATATGATGTTAATATGAAGTCGATCGGACTTATAGTTTGGGCTGTATAGAGGACACAAAAAGGATTTTCCGTACGCCGTACGCCAAACGCCATACGACGTACGCCATACGCCGTACGCCATACATACAAACACATCATGACGAAACTCACAGTGTGCACTCTCTACATGATACCCGCTGAGAAATTGATGTAAAAAAAATACACTTAAAAATTGTGAAATCATGACTCTCCCCTATTCCATAGTGTGGAGAGTAAAAATTACGTGGTAATTTTCATTGACGATCGAAAAGCATAATTATTATTTTGAGACATAAGTAGAAGATCGAAATCATATGTTTCGTTTTTAAAAACCTTCAAAATATTTAAGAATATAATTAATCAATCGAATCTTAAGAATAAATTATGTATTTTACTTTTGTTTGTAACTTTGTGCTATCAATTTCAACCTTCTTCTTCTTCTCAGCCATCTCACAACTGCTGTATGTAAACCTCCTTCAACTTTTTCCACCCTTCTCTATCCTGGACGCCCCTGTTCTACCATTAAATACCATCCTACCTACTAAATATTTTTTCTTTATTTTCCTTGTTCAATAATGTTTATTCGTTTTATAATTTTACAATAAAAGTAAATCCCTTAATTTGCATGCGAATCTATTTTTCTTCGAAAATACGAGGATATACGGAGCAAGCTTAAACATATTATACATACCCAATCCCTCTTTGGAGAAGATCAAAGATATGTTAATCGGAAGTAAATACTTACCTTAAATATATCTACTAGATACTATGGTATATAAAATATATCTGCTTCTACAAATAGTAGTTGGTACAGCTATTGGAACTTCTATATCTGAAATGGTAATTTGTGTTAGTTATACCTGTCTACTATGTAAATTGACGACTAGAGTTTATTTATTTTATTTCATGACATGTTATACCAATGAAATGTTTCTTATATACATATTTGTATCTCATTTTATTTGTTTTTCATTCTCTATGTGTTTGTAGTGACAAATCTTCTTAAAGGGTTTAAAATTGTTATTGCAACGACCATAACTAATTGTTTTCATATTATTTGACTTGAGACACGAAAATTAAACAAATATGCCTATAGTTTGAAATTTTTTGACCTCTAGAAGAGGGGCAAAACTAGTATAGAATAATTTTTTTTATTTTATTTATTGCAGAATATAAAAAAAGTACATTTGAAAAAATAATTCAATAATAGTTCAAAAATATTGTCCCATTAGAAGTGCTGACACTTGTGTATGGGGCAAGAGTAACATTTCAATATTACTAGTTGCATGTAACACATGAGATCCAACTGGCGATAGTATGAATAGTTGAAGAATAAGTACCAAACTATACAACACATGTAGGTATGTATGTCAAGATAGGATAGTTTGGAGGTCAGTCCTTTTTTCCTACCCAGAATATGAAAACAGCATGATGGTATGTTTAGATATTAAGTATCAAACTATTAAGTCTTCTTAGATATTGTGTATAGGGACTGCCATACAAATTTTATGAAGCGATGTTGTCACTAAATTCAATTTTTATAAAAATTGTTAAAAAAATTGAGATGTACTACTATAATGTTTATATTTTTTATAGAAAATTAAATAATCTAGTTGGGGTGTTTCGGCTTTTTTCGATATTTTAAAAAAAATTGGAAATATAGGCAGTTAAACTCATAAATTTCATAAAAAAAATATTTTTCTTAATAAAAAATGTTGGAGAAACCCTGGATTTTTTTTGAAAAAACTAATTTGATATATTGTATTTGTCTATGTTTATACCGATTTTCAGCTTTGTTAGCTTTTATGGTTTCTGAGATACATATATGGAAAAATTAATCAAAAATTCAAAAGTTGATAACCCCAGACTGAAACAAAAATTCAAAATTCTGAGTATAAAAGTTTTGTAGGCCTATACCTTTTTGTATATTCTGAAATTTTGGGATCTGTAAATTGAGCGGATCAAAAGTTATAAGGGGAGGAAACACAGACACACGAAATGTTTTACTCCGAATTCTGAGTAAATCCGTAATTGGAACATAATATAAGCTGCGAAGCCTCTAAGTTGGAAAAACCGTGGGACTGCCATACAAATTTTATGAAGCGATGTTGTCACTAAATTCAATTTTTATAAAAATTGTTAAAAAAATTGAGATGTACTACTATAATGTTTATATTTTTTATAGAAAATTAAATAATCTAGTTGGGGTGTTTCGGCTTTTTTCGATATTTTAAAAAAAATTGGAAATATAGGCAGTTAAACTCATAAATTTCATAAAAAAAATATTTTTCTTAATAAAAAATGTTGGAGAAACCCTGGATTTTTTTTGAAAAAACTAATTTGATATATTGTATTTGTCTATGTTTATACCGATTTTCAGCTTTGTTAGCTTTTATGGTTTCTGAGATACATATATGGAAAAATTAATCAAAAATTCAAAAGTTGATAACCCCAGACTGAAACAAAAATTCAAAATTCTGAGTATAAAAGTTTTGTAGGCCTATAACTGTTTATATATTCTGAAATTGTGGGCTCTGTAAATTTAGCGGATCAAAAGTTATAAGGGGGGGGACACACAGACACACACACACACACACACACACACACACACACACACACACACACACACACACACACACACACACACACACACACACAAAACTCACATAAAATGTTCTACTCCGAATTCTGAGTAAATCCATGTATGGGAACATATATGCTGCGAGGCCTCTAGTTGGTGTTATTAGCATGCAAAAAGTCCACTACGCCATACAAAATGTTCCTTCGTACACTCATCTTGGCTTAATAATGTCGATTCATTCAGAGAATGGAATTCTCATGAACGAATCGAACGAACGAACGAACGAATCAGTTGGATAACAGTAAGAAGAAAAATAAAACTATTCCAACTGTCGATTTGTTCAAGAGGACTTCTTGAACAAATCATGTTCTCTTAACATATCGACAATGTTTCAAGCCAGGATACGCGAGATTTGTATGTAGGGTCTATATTATTCACGGTTTTTCCAACTTAGAGGCTTCGCAGCTTATATTATGTTCCAATTACGGATTTACTCAGAATTCGGAGTAAAACATTTCGTGTGTCTGTGTTTCCTCCCCTTATAACTTTTGATCCGCTCAATTTACAGATCCCAAAATTTCAGAATATACAAAAAGGTATAGGCCTACAAAACTTTTATACTCAGAATTTTCAATTTTTGTTTCAGTCAGGGGTTATCAACTTTTGAATTTTTACTTTATTTTTCCATTTATCTCAGAAACCATAAAAGCTAGAACGCTAAAAATTGGTATAATATAGACAAATACAAAATCTCAAATTGATTATTTCAAAAAAATTCTAGAGATTCTCAAACATTTTTTATTAAGAAAAATTTTTTTTATGATAAATTTATGTGTTTAATTGCCTATATTTCCAAAGTTTATATCGAAAAAAGCCGAAACACCCCAACTAGACAATTTAATTTCTATAAAAATGTCAACATTGTACTAGTACATCTTAAAATTTTTTGAACAATTTTTATAAAAAAAGAATTTTGTGACGACATCGCTTCATACAATTTGTATGGCAGTCGCCTTACACAATATGTAAGAAGACTTAATAATTTGATACTTGATCTCCAAAAATACATACATACCATCATGCTTTTTTCATATTCCGGGTAGGAATAGAGGACTGACCTCCATACTGTCCTATCTTGACATACATACCTAGGTACATGTGTTGTATAGAATACCAAATATCTTAAAATATTAAATAATTTGGATTTATGGGTGTATATTTTGATTCTTATTTTTCAACTATACAAACTATCGCTATCAACAGTTGGATCTCATGTGTTAGATGCAACTAGTCTAAACTAATTCTTACAACGGACATTAAATTTTTATAGACAACTTTAATTTTTATACACAACTTTATACAGTTAAATTTAAATTCTATTCGCATATACGTGCACATCTATAGGTATTCAAGCTCTTTTATATTTAATTCCATATTTGTAGTAACAACTTGTAGTTGTTCACTAACTTAATATCGCTTGTGAGAGTTTTGAAATATTTAGTGCCAAGATAAGTTGTGTTGTGCAATTGTTTTATTAGAGCGTGGCACTGTTATATTTCCAACTACATTTTCTCTTTGGTTACCAACTCTCAAATGTCCATCATTGTTTTCTTTGTATATCTGTAGTAAAGATATTTTTTAGATTCTCAGAAAAAAATGTACGGCCTATTCTATAATCAGAACGGGCTGTGGTGGTGGAAGGTATGTAGTTACTATACACACCTTTTAAGTGATAATATGTAATTTATTATGGGTATATTCAATTAACCACAACATGTAGTGAAGCGGTAGACATTTCAGACATATTGCTGATGTTTCAGCCTAACTTTGACATCATCTTGAAAAACTTTCTTTACAAGTATCCATAGAGAAAAGTTACACCAGAGGCCGCTCTAGCAAATAATAATATAATATTTATAAACAGAAGTCTGTCTTCATGTCCGTGTGTACGATTTAGATTTTTTATTTATCTTTAGTTTTTCGTTTTTAAAGTGGGGAGTTATGATTTCGCAATTTTTAAGGCTATTTTTTTATTGCAGATTATCCTAGTATCATGCTGAGATTGTATTCTGAAAGTTTCATCACAATGTATCTGCGCGTGTGTGTGTGCTATGTGTTGTGTGCTGCGTGCTATGTACGGAGTGTGTTTTTTTTTAATGAATATGTCCTTGTTAAACTAGTACATATACATCTTTCTACGTTCCCCCTAAAATAAGCATAAATGCTTGTGCTATAGGTGAACGAAATCGGTCGAGGCAGGAATCGAACTCGCAAACACTGGATTACTAACCCAATAGCGCTAACCGCTCTGCCATCGACTCATATAAACTTTGACTTTATCGATTGTAGACTAAAGTACTCATTCGATTCTTTTCAAATTTTGTAAAATTGTATTGTGAATAGTGCTTCTCTATTTTTTCAACTATCAAATATTTCAAAGTGACTGCAAGCTCAGGAAACTAAAAATTTGAAATTTTTATTTTCAAATTAGTAAAAAAGATACATCACTTTCGTAAAATGGCATTGTAGAATTTTCAAGTTTTCATAATTAAATATTTAAATTAAAAAATAATTAACCAAACTCATTTCATGAAAATACTGAATATTTTTCATGCAAAATTTTAATCATTTATAGAATGACTTGTAAGTGAGTTTAGCGTCGGCCACAACCCACTCGTTTGAAACTATATGGGTACGTCATTACAACCTTCGTGACAAAAACAATTTTCTAGCTTTTAGTGGGTATGATTTATGTATGTGACTATGAAAATTAATTTTTTTTACATATTTATCATGATACGAAAACAAGTATGTGCAAGTTTTCATTAACATTCAATGGATTTAAGAACAACGCTTTCAAAAATTACGAATGGCGTTGTACAGTAAAGGATATAAATATAATATTTGTTTATTTATTTATCTTTTTGTAAATAATTTAAACAAATTTAATTCACACTGGCTGGCTTATTGCCATTAGGCAATTTCTTCCAACCAACCTGATAACAAAGTATGATAAATCATTATTATAAAATTGCATATTTAGTATATGTTGCACATCAGCAAAAGAATGAACGCGAAAAAAAAAACAAAAAATATTCATTTCACGAAGATAAATATTATAAAAAAAAACATCATACCAAAAAAAGTATTTGGAAAGAACAAGGAGTAGAAATCATTAAGTCTTAACTTTCTTAAAAAATATTTCTTTGCTGTTATTTTATAAATATAACACAACAGTTTGAAGATTTAGGACTGTACAGTCGTACAGTCTTGAGTCTTTGAATTGTACTATAAACAAAATTGTGCTGAGTTTATGCCGAAGAACACAAAAAAATTATAACCAATATTACTGCATCAAATATAAACTATTTAAGGCGGTATTTTATTTGATTGAAAGAGATAAATAAAAAAATAGATTATGGCTCTAATCACTCTCAAGCAATAGCTAGCATGAATACATTTTTAAATAAAAAAATGCTCGTATGGATAACGGGCACACAAAGGATATAATGAATAAATTTATTTACGTTTCAACAAAGTTGGACTGTGGCAGACGTTTCTAGAAGAGACGTGTTGGCAAGGAATAATACTAGTTTTCCTAACGAGATAAACTTTTATAATAGAAATTAGCCTGGCACAAGCACAAATAAGGAAAAACTTTTTTCAGATAGCAGCGTTTAAATGAAAAAAAATAAATAAATATAACCGTCAAAATATTGTTAATGTCACAATTAACAACGAGCCCCTAAGCCATCGTTTAGGTAACGACTGAGAAATGTCAAATTAATACATTTGAAATCAAAATGCCGGAACACAAAATGACTAGGTCAAAATAAAGTTGGGATCTAAAATACAAATAACAAGTACCTACACAAAACAGGTACAAGGAATGAATGAAAGAAAACCCGACGAAGAAAATATACATTGAAATCAGACAGGAATAGATCGAAAGGCCAGGGTCGTTCAATATTATTTATTTTATTTATTTATTTATAGATCTATACATTATAACACAAAGCCTAATCTATAGTAATATATAAACGATTATTTCAATGGTTCAAAATAAATTAAACACATTTTGTCTTAAAAAGACCAAAACCTTTTTTCCTCTTTTATGTCCCTCGGCATACTTTCATATTTTATTTTATTTTATTATTATAGCAACTTACAGGTGCTATGTCAAATAATTATTAAACACGCACCCAATAACAAGTTGCCACATTCTGGAGACTTACGATATTTATTACCTCAATTAATTATAATTGAATCCTTTTATTAATTAGAGAATTCTGCGTTGAGACTTTATTTTGTTTGTCTAATCTAATATCTTCTATTTTTCTTTCATCATATTCATGATATTCTTTATTAGATCCAATTTTGGTTTTGAGATTTTTTTGTATCATGGCATGAAGCATTTTATGCATAAAAATTAAAACGTGAAAGTATGTTTTATGTTTGACAGACAATAGGTTCATGGCTATTGTTATTGATAATAAACATTTTTCCCACCTACCATAAGAGATTTACCCGAGTATCATTTATGTGCTCTGAAGGGTTTCGTTATTTGTCATGGATCCCAAAATGTTGAAATTGGTACATAAATACCTACTAAACTAACTCTATTTCCAACACAAAAATAATAATCGAAGTTGGTCAACGCGGCAAAGGGTTATTCTCCCTTACGTTATGCAGACGCCTTTGCAAGTTGAAGAGTTTGGAGATATTGATGATTTTATCATATATTCCATCATCTTGACCAAATTTATATGGGACAATCCCTGGGGTACCGGTTTTCATTAAAAGAACCATTGAAATGGGACAATATGAAAAAGAATAATCTAAAAAAAAGAAGCTTAATATTAGCGTGAGGTAGGTATATAAAAATGATAATTAAATTATATTTATTCATATTCATTGAACATCGTAAAAAGTCTAAAATTTCTATTGGTTCAGATTTTGTTTTTTTATGGGGGGCACATAAACCTAAAAACCCCATTTTAAATAAAATTTCTCAAACATGTTCAACAATGTATTTTTCTAAAAAAAACCATAGAAATTTTAAAAATTCAAATTCCCTTAAAAAAATATTTAAAATATCCTTTTTCACAGCATTTTTTTTAAAATGACTCCATAACTATGTGTCGTAGAGTAATAAATCTTTTATATTCTTAAAGAGTGCATAAAATCAAAGTGAATGACCGATATTTTTTTTCATTACAAGTCAGGTTTGTTCTTAAAATGCCAAAATCAAGAAATTTTGGATTTCCGATGATTAAATCACGTACAAACCCTTTTTAGCGCACGCGATAGTGACCCTTACTAACACGTTACTTCAATGTGCATTAGGCGGTTTTAATAAATCATGTTTTCAGTTTCTAGAATAAGCGTTAATTTAGATCGTTTAATATAAACATATTTATTCCTAAGAAATTCTCATATTTAACTCACCATAAAACACATTTTTATTTATGTTCGATACATTTTTAAGGAAACCTTGTGGCATGAGAGGAAACCTTGAGGAAAATGAAATAATAAAAACATAATATATATTAATTTATAAAATGATGTTATATTTCTGGATCAATAAGTATAAATGAAACTGGTAAGTTATAGTAGTATTTTTCTGTGAAAGCTTATTACTGTTAGTCAGGATATAATTGAGTATGTACAAGTCCTTCCCCCTCCACTCACAAAAGTACATAGGTAAATATAACATTGTAAGTTCACACGTACCGACCCTCGTATCATCACACAACCATGAACCAAACTTCTGCGAGAATTAAACCCTTTTCATTCAAAATATTGTATTTAATGTACCTTCCATCCAACATCTGTCAGTCAATCAAGAAGAAATAATTAATACTGGATCCATACTTCACAAATCCGTAACAACACAACGCAGACACATTCGATTATTCACTTAGAACTTTAGTATAAGCACAAGTTGAAAATAATATATATACTCTACTTTTAGTTATGTATGGTTTTCTATTAAGTTTCGGATTAATTGAATTATTACATACATTATTACTATGTAATCAAAATATCAAAGTAGTAAAGGAAAAAATATTTAAAAGTTAAGTGACCTTATAAATAACAAATGAAATGAGGTCCCTAAGACGAATGTGTGGTAAAACAATTTATGATAGGATAAGGAATCAAGATATCAGAAGAGAATGTAAGATTGAAAGGGATATTTTGAGTAGAATGAAGATAAATGCTTTGCGATGGTTCGGACATGTAGAGAGAATGAACGATGAACGACTGACAAAGAAAGTATACAAGGCTGAAAAGAGTGGAATGAGATGTAAGAGTCGACCGAGAAAGAGCTGGCATGATCATATAAATGAGATTTTGAAAGAGGGGAACATACGAAGTCAGAACAATATGAGAGCATGTATGACGCGATGTATGAATGTAAATGAGGCAAAACAGGTATGTCAAGATAGAAGAGTCTGGCGTTCGGTTCTCTCTGCCTACCCCAAATAGGGAAACGGCGTGATGGTATGTATGTATGTATGTATAAATAACAAAAAAATGGAGATATCATTAGGCATAAGTAGATAATTTTTTAGGTTTAACACCATCCTGTCTCTATGCTATACCTACACACACGAAATGTTGCACATTGAATATGAATATTTTTTTGTTTATTTAAAAAAAAACATGTTACTATTGAACCGAATTTTCATACATGTTGCTTGAGTTAGTTGGAAATGATTGTCTTATGGCAACGAAGCCGTTTTTGTACATACATTAAAAAATATGTAATTGTAGTCTATTTTAATTGCAGTTAGGGTGTAGGTACAAATGATAAAAAAGCCATACTTTCATGAGCATCAAGATAATGTGCATCTCAATAAACTTACATGTCATCAAAATTTACGTATCACATTCATCTTTGGGTTGAAAAAAATAATCATAACTATATCATCTTATCGCAATCTTTATATACATTCTGTCCCTATTGTACAATATTCTATAGAATCCAAACCTGCCACAGTAGGTACTTTAAAATCATATTCACTTATTTATACAATCATGGATTTCCACTCCGATCTGCTGAACGTACGACACAATTCATCTCCGTCCAAAACAGAAGTTGCACAGTTGGTAAGCCGTTTGGCTTCTGTGCGGGCGTCCTGGGATCGAATCAAATCGAACCGTTCGATCCCCAGCAGAGGAGATATTTATTAAAATTCATTTCTCACACAAATATTGTTTCTCTGGGATGGAAACACTGGTTAGTTGCCATATGGCAATAGACTCGCCACTTGCATGGGGTGCAAGTAACACACAGATTTTTTCAGCTCATCGTTCGAAGTAGGTACAATCAGAAAGACTATGGAATACTTACGTCACTTTGTATTTTCAAGAAAAAACTAAAGAAGGAATACATAATATTTATCCCTAAACACCTGATCTCGTTTTCCTCTCCTTGTTCTTGTTGGTGTTGCCCAATCAGTTTCTTGCTGATGTTTTTTGCTTTTAATCTTTGTGGAATGTATATTTTCATTGTTTTTTTTTTCGCTTTCATTCTTTTATTGATGTATATTATATAATTTTGTCATACTTTTTAATCTGGTTGGTTGGAAGAAATGTCCTAATGC
Organism: Molanna angustata; assembly: GCA_963576475.1. Lineage (NCBI taxonomy): Eukaryota > Metazoa > Arthropoda > Insecta > Trichoptera > Molannidae > Molanna > Molanna angustata. The sequence goes on along the minus strand of OY754970.1, from coordinate 11,552,579 downwards.
CAATAAGCCCGCCAGTGTGCATTTTATTTGTTAATATTATGTACAAAAAGATAAATGAATAAGATTAAACTTTCGAAATTTTTAGACAAAAACATCTGAGTGTAGCAGCCTAAACATTAGCAACAGCCTAAACATTAGCCCACTATTTGCAACATAATATAAATGCATTTTGTTTTTTTGTTTAGACGGCTAAAGTTGAAATACAGAAAAATATCGCAAGATATTATTTTTATACAGAAGTGCTTAAAACAAAAAAATTTACCCAAAGTTTGAAAATATTTAAATATTTAAAATATTTATCATCTTTGAAAATATTTAAAATATTTATCATCTTTGAAAACCAATAATCTTGTTGTTTACATATAAGAATTATTATAAGTTATCACCCATATTTTATAAGTAATTAAAAAATATATTATCCTCCTTCTCCCTCATTCACACAAGCACCCCATTACTTGTCTCTTTCCTAATACATCATTATGTATCCAGATTTTCCCACTATTAGCAACATAATATAAATGCATTTTGTTTTTATATATTTATCTATTGTATATTTCTGTATTAAAATAATGTAAACTGTATACTCAACACCAGTTGATTATGGCCTTGTAAGCCGAAACGGTCGTCGGAAATCGAATAAATTGTTCGTAGAATATAATATGTGTTCATATTTATCATAATTATCGGAGTGTAGAGTTTAAATAAAAAAAATCACTAACGCCAAACAAAGTGAAAAAGATGGCGAGGATAAAATATATCGACAGACGTAAGTCGTCGGCAGGGCATTTATTGGTTATTTCGTTGAGTTTTTAAAAAAGGAAAATCTTTCAAAGAATAATGTGTACCTTGTGAGGGCGGGAGGCGGGGGGCCGTCCGCCGTAGTGTGAGGAAGGGTCGGGATGGATTGATGCGGGGTGGGGCGGGGTGGGGAGGGGATAATAAAGTCACGGTGGGTTGGGCGGAATTGGGGCAAGAAATCCTAATTCTGTTCAAAATGATTTGGGTCGCGGTGGGCAAACTCCCCCCATCCCCCCGTCACATGACTGCCCTTGCCAAACGCCCCCGGATCTATATAGTTTGACCACAATAGTGAAACCTAATTTGAATCCGGACAATCACGGAGTGGGGAGAACATTTTGTACGAATCAGGTCTCAATCAAGGCACACACCTGTAGGGATTAATTTCAATTTCTCAACTCTTTGTATATTCGTTAATACTAAAGTTATAAATTAGGCAAGTTGTTATTGTACAAACAATGTTCCGTCGATCAGAGGAAAGATTGACAACACAAGTATTATTTCGAATATAGAAATGAAACGATAGCTGAACACTGGAGCGGAACTGTAGAGACAGATCGAAGCTCTATTCGAAGAGGAAAATGGAAATGAAAGAAGCTAAAATAACCTTTCAAAGTGTATTGTTGTCCTGGTCCTCTTCTCTCTTGCATCATTCCCTGAATCACAGGCTGCAGGAGTCGGTACTTTTGTCATTTTCTTTCTTTCAACACCAGGACGGCGAAGAGTTTCATGGATCCGTAACCTGAGGCAGTGGTCAGGAGCCGAGAACAAGATGGAGATAACCCTGTGGCAAAATCGCCTACATAGCCTATTAATCTGTAATACATACAATAGGCATTTCCAAGAGATCGACATATTCTTACTTAGCACCCCACATTTAAAAAATATATTAAACTTAAAATTTCATCCTCATAATCAAATTTAACACTTAATATACTGACACATTTATATATGCAATTTCACACATCATTCACACAATATCTCACCATAATATGTAACCATTCCTAATGTATCTTTATATACTACAATGACTTCAGCGACAACCTGTAATTGGCTTTATTATTAATCAAATCATCTTTATTTTATATAATTTGTTATATGCTGTATGTTGTCCTCTAAATAAAAAATTAAAAAAAATAAAAAAATAAAATAAAATAGGTACTTAGAAAATACATCCGTCTGCAAATAGTATTAAACGCGCGAGGGGAGGTCATCGACCACTAGTATCGGCTATATAACAATATTCATTTTAATCATATGTACCTACCTAGGATTGTACTTAGTAACAGGGTGTTCAAAGACCCTGTGTTTGTTAATGAGCCTCGGGGGTGAGGTATATAAACAAACTACAGATGCATTCATTATGTCTTTTAGTACCTGGTCTACTAGTGTAACTTTCAATTGCGCGCGTGTTATTTTCAATTTTACGAAACTGTTATTACCTATTGTTTAAATTCTATTTGTTTATTTTATGATCAGAACATTTGTTTATTCTATTTTATTTTATTTCTTATGTATAAATCAAGAGTAACTCAATATATCGAATGTAAGTGTACCCGATGTGTTTCCTTACTCTCTGCTAAATTTACCCACTGACTGTAAATATTAAATTTGATGGTACATGCACCCGAGTATTTGGTAATCACCCTCTGTGAATACTTCGTCTTCTAATTGTAACTTGTTAGGCTAAGATCAATTTAAAAATTTAAACTAAATAAAGCTTCACTTTACTTAGTGGAAAGAATCTGTCCTGGTGACCTCGTTTTCAATCTTCGGAATTGATCGCTAACTCGTCACAATAGGAAGCGATTTGAGTACCTACTCTAACTACATTCTCTTCAGGAGTCAAGAATCAATTCTGGATCAAACGGAGTTGAACCGTCGGTGCGGACTTTACTGAAAGCACCTTAAACTTAAGGTCACTCATAGGCCCTACGTTTGGTCTTTCCCGAAAGTACCTTAAACCTCAGGGGCTCCAGACCACAGCCCTGATGTTCAAGAACCTTTGCAGTGGAGATGGAAGGTAAATAAGAAGAAGCGTAGAAGATTGTAAAAGGAAGTGGTGTTATGAATAAGCTTGAGGCAAATTGATGAGTTGGTGACAGAGCGAGCATCGCACTGGCTTCGTAATCAACTGGTTTAGAGTTCGAATCCCCCCCCTTACTTTAGGAAATGTACAAGGATATAATATTAATATTAATAAACACTTCATATTGCAATGATTTATATATTCATATTGATATTATAAAATGTATGTTGGAAAATAAATAAAAAATATATTAATAAAAAAAATCCTAACTACAAAATGCTAAATAATATGTTGACAACAAGTTGACAACACATCGTTAGAAAATAATCTTGGGAACATCATTGCCATCTATCGAAGACAATGAAACATTTTTCCAGCGCCACCTATTAAGAAAACTGTTTTTTGGTAAACATCTAAAGCCCTGATCTTATACATCAAAATTCTTTTCGCATAGATGTCTCACCTGAACCGCGCACAGAATCATTAGTTCATTAGTTGTTTACATTCTTATATCAACGTGTATGCTAACCGTCGCTATTGAAGCATTCGTTTTTTCTGAAACATTTAAATTTTACAATAAAATATCATTGAATCCGCGTTTATTATAGTTATATTATTATATGCTATCATAAAAAATATTCGAAAGGTTTTTGGTTTAAAAACTAATTGGCACTTGTTCAAAATAAAAATTAAATTTAATAACGCATACGAATTTAAACCATTTGACATTGTTAGTGAGAAACGAAATGAAATAAGCATTCATTAGTAAAAATGCGGCATTCGTTTAATTCTATTTGATCTCGAAATAAATTAATGTTATAACAAAGAATTCGAGTAACAGCTATAATCAAGTGAATACAAAGGAAAGATAATTATAAATTGGTAGAGATAATTGCATATTATTTGAGGCTGGAGTGACAAATTTGCCACCGAATTCAAACCATATATCTTACCTAAATGTTCGATTATAGCAATAGGTACGTTAAATAATGGATGATGGAAACGAATTTAAAGATACATATGAAATTTGATGATCAACAAAATCAAATGATTTAATGCGGGCAAATGTACAATAAAATATAAATGATGAAACATTTTAAATATCACGCCTATATTCAGTGGCTCAATTAATTATATATGACTGCTGAGTCAAAGGTCTCGGCTTAGATTCCCGATGGAGGCACAGTTTTTAATTGGGTTTCAGTCTGAATTTGTAACATGATAAATATTGTAGGTCTCCAGAATTTAGCAACTTGTTATTGTGTGCGCATGTACGTAGTACATACCTGTCAAATATATGAAAAGTAGTGGAAATGCCCTGAAGGAAGAAAATATTTTTAAATTCAAATTTTAATTTTTATCATCTTATAAAATTAATGACGGAAAAGATAAATTTAAATAAAATCACGACAGTAGTGGCTATACAAAAAGAGTTCTCACAAAGAATATAATATACGTATTACGAATACAATAACTCTATTTTTTTTAAATATTAGAGATTTGAAAATTTTTGAAAAATACTTCGAAGAAATATTTTGAATAAAACACCCATTTTTATACGGAAAAATTAATTTTTGTAGATTTATTTAGAAAATCAAAATTTGAGTCTTATTTTTCATTTTTGAATGACACACTTTTGAAAAAAATACAGAATCAATACATATGATGTAAAATTATGATCTATTAATTATTTTAAATAATGATCTGATGTTTTAAATAAATATTTAAAGAAGAATTTTAAATTACTTGCAAAATTCAATAATAAGCAATGTCTGAAAACGAAAAAAAATCACTAGCCATTTTTAGCTGTATTGAATTTTAAACTCTGCTACGAATTTTTATATTACAGGCGAGAAAAAATAACGTAAAAATAATATTCGAACATAATATGTATCTTACCTACGCGTTAGGTGTTTATAAATAAGATTTATGTATTTTAGTAAGAAATTCACGGGTTCGCTCGATTTTCCTCTCATTATTCTTCTGAAATTTGTCACTTTTATTGTGTTTTTTTATATGGTTATATAAGTTAGAAGTACTAAGACAAATATTAATTTTCCCAATAGCAAGTTGCTACATTTTGGAGACAAACGATATTTATTAATCGTCTCACAGATCCATTTAAACACAATTTAAAGCTGTGCCTTCGCCAGGAATCGAAACCGGGCCCTTTCACTCATGAGTCAGAAACCTAACCAACAGACCTACGAAGGCGGAATATAATGAATGATTCTCCATTATCTCCAGTCTTTTATTTACATATACATATATTCGAGTAGTGGACATGTAAACAAAATCTACAACAACTGAATTTACAACAATGATTTCTTCAATAATCATTTAATTAATCTTCCAAATACACATTTTTATATTTACTTTTGATATAATAAGAAAATAAAATACTTAATTAAAAAAAATAAATCACTCATCTCAGTTAACACAGTTTATATTATATGTGCTAACAATTTTCATTTTTTTTTTGTACATATTTATAATTTTGTAGAATTAGACATATTGTTTATTTATACAATCATTCCAAGGAAGCTGTACAAAACGAAGTACAATAAAAGTTATTAATATCAACACCAAACTCTTTCTATGCTTTTGTTCAATCAAATTTTAAACCATTCCCCATCATTAAATATTACAAACATACTTGCATGTGACGACAATATATAAAAAAATGGGTGTTGTGGCCAACATGATACTCTTGACCACGTTTATTTTCAGTCCAATTGAAAACCATACCCACGGTCTAATTGTGCAGAAATATTCTAAACTATTGTGCACACTGATGAAAAAATATAAAAACCATGTGCGTGGCCAACACTACACTTTTCAATGCTTTTGTTCAATCAAATACCGACATCTGATCGTATTAAAATTTTCTATACACACTTGCTTCTGATGACAATGTATAAAACGAAATAGTTGTGACCAACACTACTCTGTACGGCGACGATTAAAATCAGTAATATTTAAAACCATTTCCCGTTGTCTAATCGAGCAGAAATTTTATATACTCTATGCACACTTGATGGCAATATATAAAACGAATGGGTTGTGTCCAATACTTAACTATTTGCAACACTCGAATTCAAGCAAATTTCAAAATATTTCCCAAAGTCCTGTTTTGGAAGTAGTATTAAATATTACAAGAGTGGGTTGGCCAACTTCAAATTGTTTACTGGCCAACTTCAAATTGTTTACAATGATTATAATCAATCAAATTTCAACTCGTTCTCCATCTTACATTCTTGGCCAACGGCGCGTCATTGAAGCTAGTGTTAAATAATACAATACAGTGTGTAGGTACTACGTTAAAAAGGCAATCACATGATGATAATAAAAGAAAATAAAGAATGAACAAATAAAATAAAACACAGTAGATTCGATATAGGTATTAAAAAAATAAAGATTACCTACAGAAAAAAGTAATAAGACAAAAAAGATTCAATAAAGGAACAGAAGGGCTACTCATGAAGTTGATCAACATAAATTTAAGATCAGCTAATCAGCTTCAGACACGAGAAATCTTAGAGCTTCAAATTAATTAAATATTTGTATTAATTTACACAATAATTAATGACAATTTCATACTAAACGTTAATATAAACAATTTTTATGATTAAATGTAGAGAAAGATCAAAATTAAATTATGATCGAGTACTGATTTATACATATTTAAGATTATTCATTCAATCATTCATTCATTCATTCATACCATCACCGCATATTCCACAATGTGGGTTAACCAGCGAAAGGTGTGCGGGTGTGCATCGCCTTATAAAATGGAGCACAACATATCTGTGTATACCTACACACCAGTCTCGTCTCACCTAAAAAGGCACTATTTTCAGAATGGGTGGTGAACCTCATAGCTGAACTATGTGAGATGTTATTGTTGCCTGTTGTATTTTCGATTACCCGGCTCTTACGGGACACTCGAAAACAATAATAGAAAAGTGTGGAAGCACTATTCTAAGCCGGTGCCTCACAGCTATTTAAGATTAAGGCAAGATAAGCATGTATTAAGAATGACATGTGTCATGAGTAGCCCCGCTGTCCATAGGAATGTTAGTTAAGCAAAAGGACAAAGCGAAAAACAGGACAGAAAGAAAAAATCAGGTATGATAAGACAGATATTAGAGAAATTAATTGGAAGATTTTGCAAGTAAGCGTATCGCTTGTAGGTACACAGGTATCTACGAGTAGGTACTCCGACGACCAGGGCTGTTTAAACTTTTCCCAACGCATAATCCAGGTTGGTTGGATATGGCCGATGTTGAAAAACACAAATTACGAACGCATAATAAAATTAGGTAAGTAATCAAATTTGAACAAATTTGTAGGCAGAGAATATCTACTCGGTTCGGGCAAATGACTCGGCGAATTTAACAATCCGCCAGCATAATCAATTTCATTAATTTCAATGAGTATGGTAAAATTTGTGAAGGTAGAAAATTATGATGTACCTTATTCGTTACATTTAAATGATACATTAATAATTCACTGACGAAATAATAAAAAAAATATTTTATTTGTAACGTGCTTAAAAATAATTACACAATAGTTGAGAATTTATATATTGATGTTGAAAATTAAACTTTTGAGGAAATCCTTTTCAATGTTTTCTTCTCGTAAAAAGAAATTAAAATAGAAATACCCTTGGTTAAATGCAATTGGTGTTGCATTATTGTTTATTTTGTATGAAAAACAAAATTGTTCAAATTCACCAAATATCAAAAGAATAAAGCTGAAAGTTTGAACGCATATTATTATCGGGTATACACAAATTCTCAAAGATTCAGAGCACTGATCGGGTAGTTGGTTAAAAATCGATTACATAACTCCAGTACAAAGAGACATGTGAAGTTAAAAAAACGATGTAAAAAATGCATACCAATATTAAACACAAAAAATATTACGTATAATATATAATAATATGTAGATATCTTATACTTCAGTAAAATTCAATTACAACTTTTACTGTACCTATAAATAAAACTAATTATATTTTCATCTATCTAAGCTGGTTAATAATATTACCTATTCCTTAGAAAGGTTTCCTGAAATCCTGACATGTACGTACATATTTATTGTATTTTTTGATAGCTAAAAAACTTACCGTCTTACTTATAAACGTCAACTATCTATAATACCTGGTAATAGAGCGTGATTAACGAAAATTTTTACTTATAAATCGTGACTATCTTTATTACACATTTATTTAGTAGACGTCAAGTTAGGACGGGTCGAGAGGTTGTTCAACGCTTGACTAACGCGTCGTTACGAATATTTCAAAATGGTGGATCTTTCACATAATATGATCCAGCGCATATTTGAGATTGACAGAAAAACTTAATCCTTAAAACGATTTTCCTTGTTATTCTTCATCGCAATCGTGTTCAATTTGATTCAACACGGCACAACGCGGTGTTTGTTTTCATTTTTCGATGTCAGTTATCCAAAGACATGCATTTATGTATTTTTTGACATCTGTGAAGCCAATGCGGCCATATGAAGACATTAAATGAGGGTGTTCGTAGAACTAATAAATTAGTCACATAGTTTATAAACTAAGATTTTTTATTACTGATTTTATCAATTTTAGTCGTGCTTATCTAGTTGCGCGTTTAGTAAGCTTTTAAATGTAATGTAATTAGATGTTTTAAAAACATATTTATAAGGGCAGAATGGTTGTAATGGTAGTAAGAAAAAAAAATGCCTTCATTGTTTACAAATCAATTTCTCAATAGATGGAGTTAGAAAAAAGTTTTCTCGTCACTTCATAAATGGCGATGGTGTATTAAGCTTATTATTTTAAAACGAACAAATTTTCATATTTAAAATATAATTAGATTGATAGGGAACGCATAAAGTGATGACATAAACCAGCCGATGACAGGTCGTGAGCCCCGTAGGTGGCCTTGAGTACCTGGTTATCTTATATTATTACAACTTCATCTGTACGGAGATGTTAAAAAAATGACATAAAATAAAAGCATTCTTATTCACCCCTTCCACTTAATCTTCCAAAATATATTCACAGTATGCTGGCTGTTTTTAACTTTTAAAATTATCGCCTTCGAAGATGAAAGAGAGACCATCAAAAGCGCTCAAACTTTCATAAAAAGTAGATTATATATGTATTTGAATTATTTTATGTTTTAAGTGATAAATAAACATATGTACCAATAACAGGGACCATAAAGATTACATGAAACCATGTACATACATATTTATATAATAATCCATTTACATAATGTTATGTTATGCCTATATGTGTAAATGTACCTATGTATAAAATATTAAATAAATTTTGAATAGGTATTGTTAGATATATTAGGTATATATATAAGGCTTAAGCCTTACAGGCTACAACACACACGTTCAGTGATTCATAAATATTCATACAGCGTTAGTCCTTATTTGTATACTTCGGTCTGTTTCAAAATATATTTTCATAATTATTATAATAAAGTGGAAAATACCCTGAGTTATTTTTCTGAAGAACGGATCACAATACATAATTCGAAAGAATATATCACGTAGGTAATGAATGAATTTAGAAACAAATAATACATCATTATGTTTGATTGCATTATGTTATGTCGATAATGATTTGTCCAATCGGTAATTTAAGGGACCTTGGTTTATGGAGCTCAAATTACTTGATTAGATTTGATCTTTTTATTCGTTTTTAAAGTAATATTCTCAAAAGTACACTGAAAAAAAATTATGACAAACGAACTGGCTCCCTGAATTTTTAGTCAAACTTTTGTTATCAGTAATAAAAGTTTATCTATGTATGACTACTGTTTGGCTAAGGGCACAAAATATTTTGTAGCACAAAACGAAATGTTTTGTAATCACTATAGTTCGGTTAATTTTAAGATGAATTTTTTTTCAGTGTAACCTATTGTACATACGTCGCAAAATAATAGGGTGTGCATGTACACACTAACACACACATACACACCCACACACTCACACTCTTTCTAGATATCTCTTTCAAATCCACATACATAATGTTACTCTCTCTCATGTGCGCACCCACACTAATTCACATTTTTTTATTGTCTTCATTTGATATTAGGTATATTACGTAAGAGGTACATGTCATATTTGTATTTTTGCTTATTTCCTTTTAATAATTGTATGCATGTACTGTGTACTGTCTTTGATAAAATAAAATAAATAAATAAAATCAAGAATAACAAACTTTTGAAAACACTTTAATTAAAAAAATCGTCTAAATTATAGAGTAATGTGGGATTACATAATATGAATGAATGAATGAATAATATATTTCCAACAGTATAAATATTACAAAGGAAGAAAATACAATTTAATTTATACCTAATTACAGTTTTACAATTTATTTATTTATCGTATAGTCTTATAAAAGTACATCACATTAATCTGTTCATTTAACACAAAATATAAATTGCACAATATAATTGTTTGTCAGAGAAAATTGTGATGTGATGTACGCCAGGAGATTGATGTAGTTATTGTCTGGCGACCGATGTGTTAGTTCATTTAGTGTTAACCAGGGTGTACCACGAGGAGGCGAACTAACTTTGCACAATACAATATTTTTTTTTCACACATTTGGAAATTTTACTGCCTCGCTTGACATAGTCTGTTCTGAGGCAGTACTATTTTAAAATTGCTATGGCTACTCTGCGATCATATGATTTGTATTCTTTTTTTTTTCTTCACATATGAATACTGACGCTATACTGACGCTATACTGACGCTATACTGACGCTATACTGACACTATACTGACGCTATGAACAGGAAATTAGTATAATATTTATGTAATTGGAGATGGTTTTTTAGAGTGTATTGTAAAAAATGTTTTTTATTTATTTATTTATTTAAATATTTATTTAAATATTTATTTATTTATTTATTTATTTATTTATTTATTTATTTATTTATTTATTTATTTATATATTTATATATTTATTTATTTATTTGTTTGTTTGTTTGTTTGTTTGTTTGTTTGTTTGTTTATGTAATTATTTATTTATTTATTTATTTATTTATTTATTTATTTATATATTTATATATTTATTTATTTATTTATTTATTTATTTGTTTGTTTGTTTGTTTGTTTGTTTGTTTGTTTGTTTATTTATTTATTTATTTATTTATTTATTTATTTATTTATTTATTTATTTATTTATTTATTTATTTATTTATTTATTTATTTGTATCTACGGCCAGAAGCCTTTTACAAATACACAAAAAACAAAGCAGTTACACAATATAGCAAAAATATTAATAATGATAAAAAACAATAATTATATGCAGAATAAAAAATAAAAGTTGAAAACAAAAAGGCGATAAAAAGAAATAGGAAAAGACAATACTGAATTATATACAGATAAACAATAACAATAATTATTCTTCTTCATCTTCTCTGTGTGCCGTATCAGGTCCCCCCAACGTTGGCGATCACTCTGGAGAATGCCTCTCTGTCCTGCGCCATTCGGACTAGCTCTCCTACCTGCGTTATTCCAGTCCACTGTCGGATATTGCGCAGCCAAGACATCTGCCTTCTCCCTACTCCACGACGACCCTCAATCTTGCCCTGTATTATCAGCTGCAACAATTTATACTTTTCTCCTCGCAGAATGTGGCCCAAATATGATATTTTACGAATTTTTAGATTTGTCAGAAGTTCTCTGCTCGTATGTGCTTGACGCAAAACTTGTACGTTGGATATTAAATCTGTCCACGGTATTCGAAGCATTCTTCGATGAATCCACATTTCAAATGCTTCTAACCGGTTCATTGTATTGACTTTAAGCGTCCAAGTTTCGCAACCATACAACAATAATTATATGCAGATAAAATAATAAAAAAAACAATAATTTAAAACAATAGTTATGGAGTAAATAAAATTAATAGGTGGGTAGGTACCTACCCACAAAATTAAAACAGAGAAACTAAATATTCATATAGGAGTAAGATCAGCCAAATTTGGATATAGTTTTTCAATCTGAAACGAATCACAATCCTCAGTCATAATAGATAGTGTATACATTGACAAATAATGTGATAATTTTTTTGGCCAAAAAAGTATCACCGGTTAACCACAACTACGCACATTCATATTTTAATTAATTAGGAAATAAATGAATAATTCTCCACGATTTATTTGATTAAGTTGGACTTTTTAATAAAATATTGGCGGCAATTGATTTCTGGAATATATTGATGTAACACATTAGCAGAAATGAGTATATCTTATTGGATTAGGAAATTTGACATTACAATAATTATTGAATCTGCATTTCCCCACTATGCATTAAACCTGTGCCGGGCCAATGCAGAGACAGTGACACTGTATTAGTTGACGCCAACATCAGTCGTATATAAAAAGTGACAATATTACAAATAACAATGAATGTAAAAAAAACATAACACAAAAACTAAAATTGCACTGATATATTACTTAAAGCAAAATAAACTATGGGGTCGAAAGGTATGGGTGAAAAATCTTCTCTGCGTAGTGTCTGCCTGATACCAAGAGCCATAAATAAAATATATATTTAATATGAATAAAATTAGATATAAATATATATATTATAATGAGGTGTAACAGAAAGAAGGATATTATTGTGAATATATTGCTCTCACGTTGTGGTTATAAATATAAAAGAATTGTACTTCATCTTTGTATATATTACTTAAATGTATTGAATTAATAAATTGTGTATAGCATTTGAATACGCATTATTTATAATATGGTTGAATTACCTAATATTACAATTTCAATCAAATATACTTTATCGTCAAATTATTTATTGAGTATATGATTACGTATTAAAGTTTTCACGAGAAAAATCTCACTAAGTACGCTATAAATTAGGTAAAAAAGATCTTATGGAAATTAAAGAACGCTCCTATAAATATTGCTTCCCATCTCTCTCCTTAAGAACGGGTATAATAACTTCTAATATATGAAGATGACAGGATCAATTTATTGGAAAAAATTGGAAATTAATATTATATTTTATGAACTCTCAAACAACCCGAGATGGAAAGTCTTATATATTACATGTATATGAGACCATTTTTATTTTGTAAAAAGGAAAAATACACGTTATTCACGTTGTTTGAGTGATATTGCTGTAGTTATAATAGAAAATATTTAAAATTAATTTTAATGATGTGTATCTGAATTTCACCATCGATTTTAAATAGATAGGTAAGTATTATTGAAAATTCTTACAACTTCAAACCATCTGTCATTTTCTATAAACGGCAGAATAAATTCACAAGGATGTATTACCATTCCTCTTTATGTACAACTACGTCACAACATTTCTATAAGTAGAACGGTTTCTATAAGTGGTTTAATGAACTCCCTTTGAGTCAAACTCGAAAAAAATACAATATATTTAAGAATAAAATAAAAAAATTGTAAACATTAATTTTTTTGTTTTTTTATTCTTGTTTTTGTGTAGCTTTTTATTTGTTTTGATTTTTTTTTACCTTTTTACACAATCCTTAGGTACACGTAAATTATTAAAGATTGATTCGATTAATAAATTAAAAAAAAAAAAAGAATTGGCTGTAATGCCCTTCAGTACAGGGCATGATTATGAAATAGTTTTAAAAATATGAGACATGGATAATACCATCATGGCATATACCACAATGTGAGGTAACTAGCGACAGGTGTGTGGGTGCGCATTACCCTATAAAAGGAAGCACGACACATCTGCGTATACTCACACCAGTCTCGCCTATAAAGGCACAATTCAGAATAGGTGGTGAACATCATTGCTGAACTGTGTGAGATGTAATTTTGCCAATAATTGTATTTTATATTACCCGGCTCCTCTTACGGGACGCCCGAAAACGATGACAGAGATAAGAGTGGAAGCACTATTCAAAGCCGGTGTCTCACAGTTAAAATTTTACGACGAGGATTTTTTCTAAGTGCATACTTAAAAATATATTAACTGCACAAATTGCCTGTTACATAAAAATATATAATATATTCATGTATTGAATACAAATTAACACGAAAAAAAAAACAAATGTTGGTATTTACATATTTATTCATTCATTTCTTCATCTTCCTGTACGCAATATAAACAAATATATTGTACTCTGGCGGGCTTATTGACATTAGGCGAATTCTTTCAAACAACCAGTAAGTATACCTCCCAAGTAAAAAATCATAATTAGGTACCTACATAACAAGATAATATTGAAAATGACAGTTACTAAAAGAAGTGTAAATAATGTCAAAAACATTAAATAAAGATAATCAAAAAATAATATTGTACATTTAAAAATAGATTCAGAGATTGTATATTTTTTGTGTACCTGCGGCCTGAAATATATGTTCAATTTACGATAGCTCGATCTGGCATAGTGACGAGCAAATTGACTTCTGCTCCAACACCGTGGAATCAATTCCCAGCACATAATAATACAAAAAAAAAATCTTGCTTCTCTGGGCTGGAAACAACAGTAAGTAAATTACCGCTCGATAATAATATCGCCACATGTTCAGGATGCAAGTTATTATTTTTTCTATAAATTTTAGCAGGTTTTTCCATATTTATATCATAGATGAAGTATATGTACCTACTTATGCTCTTGTTATAAAGAGTTTGGCCATGCATAACCCCTCCATTTTCAAAGAAAACAAGTGAATTTATTTATCTCGTTGTTCCCGAACTTCCCATACCATCTGAGGAGATGATAGTACATAATCAATGAGCAATATTTCGGTTTATGCTTCTTCCCTCGTGGCGATGACAGGCGGTTCTGGAGAAGTATCTCAAGATCCAGACGGGAAGACGATGGGGGAAGAATGGTGTAGAAATGTGAGAGATGGAAGGTTCGAGAGAAGCGAGTAATTAAATTCCCATCTGACCCATCCACAATAATTGATTGATAGGAAACTTTCGATCGATGTTACCAACTTGTTCACACTGATGGAAACTGACAAAAATACATACAAATAAAATAAAAAAAATCCAGTTGTTCGAAAATGTGGGAAAGTAAACCTTTGTACTTTGTAATTAACATATTATTAAATATGTTTCTTTTTTCTCTAAAGCCTGGTTTACACCAGTTTAGTGATTAGTCAAGTGGACGGTGACCGTTTACACTACAGACAGTATAGTATACTTGTTTCGTCACAAATCGTGGAAATTTAAACAACTGAAGCAAAACCGTTCACTGTACTAAATTAACTGTTTCAACGCGCCAAGAAGCGTATCGAGTGCCGTGCGGAAGGTGTTGCGGGCGCGCGAGTGGCGTTACTTTTCGAAAAAATTGATTCCATTTCGTTCAACTTGCAAAACCATGTTGACCCGCTACTGTCCGGACTTGCCAACTTAAACACAATACTGGTGTAAATCAGGCATTAGTCCTTCTACCAATCAAAGCCACTTAACACAAGACTCGCCCCTAATTCCGCCAATTCCATTATATGCTTTTAAGCACACCATCACATTCTGCGTTAGTTGAAAATTTGCCTAAAGAGGGAATGGATTACACAAATATATAATTTATTTTATTTTTTATTTTATTTTATTTAAGGACACGCACAGAGGATTTACAATACATATATACAAAATACATGAATAACAAAAAAAAATCTCGTTAACCCTCCAATTAAGCGCGTCCACAGTTTGCTTTATTTTAATGTGTCAAAAACGTCACTACATATATATACACATAAAAATAAGAATATTGAAACAAGTAGTAGGTAGGTATTAATTATTGTTGTTGCAACGATTAAAATTTCACTGAAAGTTATGGGGTTGCTTTCATGAAAGTTGATAAGGTAAGAAAGGGTAATCTTTAAATATTATTTTGTCTGATGTTATATTTTGTTTGAAGGATTTCAATTTCAATGTAATGTGGATTACACAAAGAAACAATTTGATATGTGAGAATTTTATAAATACTTGTTTAGAAATAAGGCCAACGAAATAGTATTAATAAATTTAAAAACATTTTCTCATCTTTTAAGGTCATCATATTAATTATTTTCATATAGACCTGTCTTGAATAAGTATTCATAAAAGGCAGAGCAGGTTTTGTCGTTAATTATACAAACAACACAACGAAATACAATTTGTGAAAATTCCGTCTTTCTTCCTAATTATCTCGTATTCATTGCATCCTATCCTTGTTCCGTGCAAACTGCTGATTTGGCTTTAGCTCCATTGCCAGAAGTAATGTAGGAACACCCAGAACAGTCTACATCTACTACCTCACTCCCTTTATTTCACACCCCTCAGCCTTGTTTACTAAGCAAAATAAATTAATTAAACGCCCGACGTCGAGAATATTCAAATGAGAAATCAAATCAGAGGAATAATTTGTATATCTCACTTTTTGACTCGTAGCATCTTGTCTCATTATACTAAATTTTACAGTGAAAATATCATCTTCGCATTACGGATCACTTTGAACCTCGCTTAATAATTATTGTAGCTACCTACACAGGGATGCGAACGACAAACTTTATATTATTTTACTACAAAACCAAAAATAATAATGAACAAATTATAGAATAATAATAAAACTATAGAATACCTACTTATTCCCATACAATACCTCGCTGAAAAAGTGAAGCCGTTTTATTGGCCGGCTCGTGTCAATATACATATGTATGACTCTGCTGGTAGACATTGTTCGTATATCCTACTCATTATGGCTGCGTTAATAATTTTGAAAGCAGTTAAAAAATTCCCTATTTGGAGAACGTATCACGCAGACGGCCAAATGATTACTGAATGCTCAAAATGTTGACCAAATTAGTCAACATAAAGCAGTCGCGTTTACTGCAGGCTATAGAGTATTCATGGAACAAATATACCAATGTATTTTTCCACAAAAATCAATTACAATGACCGAAACAATTAAGAAAGTTTATTTATTTTCCTATTATTCTGTTTTTATGCGATGCTATATACCACAATCAACATACGTCATTCGTCGGATAGTCTCGCATCTCATTCGTATTAACGAAGATGGCCGAAGGACATCAGTTCCTGAACCGAATTTGCAGCGCGGTTTGCCATTCGCATATCAGCCGACAGAACGACAACAGTGTTAGCTCTTTAGTAATTAGTGTAAAATTATAAATTATCGAGTATTATATTGTAACTTATTTAAACCAAAAAAAAATGTAAATTACGTAAGTCCTCTTTTATTATGAAACCCTTCATCACTCAATTACCATTTCTATTTCTACTAATTGACTGATTATAAAATTGCAATATCTTATAAAGTGATGTATGTTATTGGGAAGTAATTTGAACACGTACTTAAAATCGCAATCTTCTAATATATTATATTCTCAATTAAATAACAACCCCGATAGCATTCACACCGCTATAGTCTCATTGGACGTCCAACTAGGTGAATCTGTTTTAGGACGTTCGGTAAGTAGTTTTACTATTAGTATAAATAACCATATTTGATCCTTAAAACCATTAATACCTAATGGTTCTAAATAAACTCAACAAAGGTGAATAAACTAGAAAAAAATTAATTTATTTCAATATGCCTTCTAGTTTTCTCTAATATAGTTCTTGGTGAATTGTAGTGCTATGTAAGTTGTTCAAAGCGTTAAACACCATCGGACAAAGCTATCAGTCATGGTAGCCTTGTACATTAAAAGCAGTGTAGTTCATTTATAATAGGCGTATTGTTACATCGTTTACCCCTTCCATAGCGTACCCGCTACCAAATGAAATATATGGAATTGATAAATGGGCAACCAAGCATTTATACTTACTGATGTTGCAGTAATCAAGTCGATTTAATAGCAAATACATTTATTTGTATTTTAACACCCTTTTTTAACATCACTTGTCTGTCTGTCTATATTGGAATTCAATAGATTTTTAATAACTTCCTGATCAGTTAAAGCCGGGAAACTTTCAGAATTTGTGTATTCCCGATGTTGATGCATTTTTCTAGATTGAGTCATCTGATATTTTGATAAAATCAAACAATTTTGTATTTCATACAACGTAAAAAACTCAACTTATGAATCTCTTAATATAATGTGTTCTTCTATCATGTAGACACATATGCACACCCACCCATAGACACACACGAACAAACATATACACCCACCCACCCACACTCTTTCTATATCTCTCTTTCATACATATATACATATTGTTATTTTCTCTCTCTCTCTCTCTCTCATGCGCGCATCACACTGATTCACGCTTTTTTATTGTCATCCTTTGATATCTTACTTGTATTTTTGATTATTTCCTTTTAATAATTGTATGCATGTACCAACTGTGTGCTTTCATTTGTAAAATAAAATAAATAAATAATCCTAGCTATGCGTTGTAAAGAAAGCGATATTCAGAATGTTAAATCTTTATAGTTCTCAAGTATATCATTGATGCTGCACGAAAAAAATACCTACATACATACGTAAAAATATATGTAGGTGCTTTCTTCTTCATGGTCCATTTTATATAGCTTCTTGGATAACTAACATGTACTATGTATATCAAATATTAATTTAACACGCACCCAATAACAAGTTGTTTTATTTTGGAGACTTACGATATTAAACTCACAGATCCAGACTGAAAAGACAATAAAAAACTGTGTCTCCACCGGGAATCGAACGCGGGACTCTTGGACTGCAGCACTGTACTCCATCTTTCCTCATATGTCTAATGTCCGCCACCCTCTTTGCCTCTTCTTCGTCTACATATTACTCACTTTAGTATTAAAATATGGATATTTTTAATAATAAACACTTCCTTGTACTCTATGCAAGTGGCGAATTTGTTTACAAATTGACAATGTCTTCCAGAACGGTTAAAAATATTTTTAAATAATTTTTACAATTTTTCCTGTACTGGAAATCAAACCTATAATAATAAATAAAATTTATAAAGCGCCGTTTAGTGATACAAGATCACTCCAAGGGCGCTGTATGTTGCTTATTTGTTGGTTCTACGAAACAAGGCAGTCTTAAGAAGTCAACCGAAGGCAGTGGCGGCTCCCCCAAAGGGGCTCTCGGGCTGAGCCCTCCCAAAATTTTTGTTCGATAGATTCCAAAAATATGTGCTAAATTAATTCTGGAAATTCTTTTTTTTTTAAATAAATATGTTTCCACCTTACGGTTGTAATAGTAAAATACTGCAATACAGCGAATCGTTTCATTCAGCGAGTTTCTTCGAAAAATTTTGTTCCGCGGGCACAATGTACTAGTTTGCGCCTGAAGAACTGTATGTAAACTCATAGAATTGATTCTTATGCCGCAGTATAATATGATGCGAAATGTATGGAGCTCTCGGGCACGTTCCTATATATGTTCATGAATTTACCGGAATATATCTCTTCTATGTTTACCAGTTGTAGATGACTTAGTGTATTTATGAACACAACTAATATTAGCGTCTGCGCACTTCGCAATAAGCGGTCAATTCGGTCAATTCAAAAGCGGTCAGCGGAGTGAATTACGGTTAATATATTTTAATCATAATTTTTGACAATAGTACACGGTGAATAGTATACATAATTTAATTTTGCGTTACGTTAATTACGATGATCGTGTGAATGTGAAAAAATAAGGGCCTCCCGGCCAATCATCACAGTATCTCAAATTAGTTCTTGTAAATCACGTAAATATAACCGAAGTTTTAAGATGAATATTTAACAAAAAACGTCATGGCTTTGCAGGTGTAGTGAAAAGAATGCGTAGGTATTGCGGGTGTAGTGAAATGTTGCTTTCCGTGTTTACTTTTTGGCAAAAATTCTGATGTATTTAGTTCTGACTGACAAAAACAACTAAATCCAACATGTATGATATATGATCCAACCGACCCCCCTTTCTTTCAGGTATTGTAATTGCAGCTTAACAGGAGAATGATGATAAACACTGAGCATGCATATGCATGAAAATAATATTTTTTCACCTCTGTCGAAATTTCACAAGTGTACTGAATATTTTCTCCTTTTAAATACACACTTCCTTTCAAGAAAAAAAATTGAGCCCCTCTAATATTTCAGGTCGTCAGCCGCCACTGACCGAAGGTGTCAATGCTGTGAGCTCCACGTATGTCAAGAGACAATTTATTCCATTTTAAAGACCCACTCAAACCGCGATCACAGTAATCCGCCTTATTGACTCTGTCCAATTTTTTTAAAGAGTTGATACTCTGTGATCCAGATGATCTCAGTATAAGCTGTCTTCCAGATGAAACATTCTTTTGGCACAGTTCTTGAATGCAGTGTGGGGCCAAGTCGTTCAGAGCCTTAAAAACCATCAGGCATACCTACCTTATCGTCCACTCGTTCTGTACATCTCAACCAGGATGCTGACACATAAGTCAAATAATTAACTAGTACACCATAGCGGTCGGCTAAGATATTATATTTTATGAGTCACATTTACAGACTAATAATACACGGTGTTTATTCAACAAGTTGACGTTCAAATTACAGTTTGAGTGAATTATCTCGTCGAGAGGTGACATTTTAGAGTTACAGGCTTGTCACAGAGCCCATATAAATGTTGTATAATTCCACAAAAGGTGAAGTTTAGGGTAAATATACATAGCAAACAGTGCAGTAAACTACATTATCAAGAGTATCAAGTGGGTACCTAAAAGTTTCGACGATAAAGATTTTAGTGTTCCTCCGGTCGTCAACGATGAAGTCCAATATTTACCGCCGACATTCCTAGCACCGCGCCGGTTCTGGATTAATATTTGACCAAGCCATCAGCGGTTAACATAGTTTTCCACTTGTCCCCGAATTCCTCCCTCATTAAGGTGGTCAGGAGCAGTCTTAAGTCTCTCCGGCGCCCGTCGTTTCCAGGTCATTACTTCCCTTCGTCCGAACGGGATCTGTCAAATTTGTGTCTAACAACGTCGATACATTTGCATACCGGGATTAATAATTATTATTATGACCAACGTTGGAGAAACTTTGAGGTGTCCGATGTCACCAACTTTGAGAAATCCAATTATTGTTTTTGAATTATGCTAATTCACTCGTAATGAAAATGGTTTCAAATAGGAAATTAAATATCTGATGCATATAAATGGTAATTTAATTGAAAACGTAAAAAAAAAACTTTCTTTCGATGTAGGCATAGTGCCTACATCGAAAGAAAAACATACAAAAAAATCAATCGGGAACTTTGTCACATTGCTCGTAAAAAATATTTATTGTTTTCAATATTCCAAAAATATTCGTCAAAATAATATACATAATTTGTCAATAAAATTTTGATGATACTGTGTTTCACATATAAAAAAACAATGTATAACAACTAACACGTCTTGTTTGAAGATCAATTTTTCTAATTTTTTGTTGAGTAAATAATTAATTTTTACAGAAAATTGGAATGCGGATGTCATGAAGATCTATTAAAGAATAACATCAGTTAATGATTGCGAATTTTTATAGGAGGATCTAAATTGTTTCGCAGCAGGAGGAATAGATTGGCATTAAATATTAAAAAGTGCCATTATTATTTCTTTTACAAGAAATAATAATATTATTTTGCAAAACTTTTAATTGAATATTGTGTATTCACTTTTTAAAATAAATTAAAAAAAAAACTTCAACAATAAGCAATCATACGTATTTAGATGTACCTATTTAATTAAGTTCCTTTTTAAAAATTGTTTTGATATCTTCAATTAATCATCACTTTCAATAATCGATCTACATTAATTTATATTATCACGAGCGATAAAAAACACAGCCATGCGACATCATTATCACGGTGAAACTGCAAATAATGAAAAGTGGCGACATCTGTCGTAACGATTTAAAACATTCGAGGGAGCGAGGCAGTAAAACAAGATGACAGATGGCGTCTCAATCAACCTGATTAATTCATTATTATAATATTATTATGGTTGCTCCCTTTGA
The DNA here is from genome assembly GCA_963576475.1 of Molanna angustata. Taxonomy (NCBI): domain Eukaryota; kingdom Metazoa; phylum Arthropoda; class Insecta; order Trichoptera; family Molannidae; genus Molanna; species Molanna angustata. The sequence goes on along the minus strand of OY754970.1, from coordinate 11,530,826 downwards.
GATATTATATGGCGTCAATAAATGATGATTCATTGAGAATTAACTACTGTTTTATCACTTTCTACTGTTTTACATAAATTAATACTCCAATCAGTTAGTTCATATTATTCGGAATGCACTGCGATAATTATTGGTTTAAATTAATACATTTTATTAGAAGAAAAAAGGGACGAACGAAGAGTTCCAATACATTATAATATTTCTAATGTATCTGAATTTTTTATACTTGTATAAAAGAAAGCTATAACGTATATGTTTTAAAACTTTTGGCAGGAAAGTACATATTTACAGAAGCTTCAATTTAAGTTAAGTTATGTTAGGTTTAGTACATTAGGAAACTTATTGTACATAATACATAATTATAATCAACTTAAATGGGATTAAGATGTGTAGCTTTATATTTTTTAATAATGTGAATTAAAACAGAATTCACCACGTTTCTGGAAAAAAACTTGAGAATTTAATCGTCAAGGGGCGCGGTTTTTATTTCATTTGTTTATTTCCATAGTCCAATACAATATAACAAAACTGAAATATGATAATGAAATATATTGCCTCACAACGCGAAGCATGTTCTGTGATAATATTAACAATAATTTTGGAAAACATTTTTGCTACATAAATTTTCAATAAGGTATTAAAGTAAAAGATGGTATAAAAATATAAAAAGTACAATAGTATAAAGGACTAAACTCATAAAAAAAGCAAGTGTATTTGTGAGGGTGAAGGTGTGTTTGCATGTGTGAGAGGACGATTTGGGAATATGTGCAATAAAGGATGTATGAGAGCGTAAGAAAAATTCTCTTTTTTTAAGTAGAAATCATAGAATGTTTTCACAGAAGGTTTGCACATATAATTTTGATATAATAACAAGTACGTTATTTCTCTAGTTATTTTCAGAAAACTATTGGTATTTCTGAAAAGATCTACCTATATAAGTATATTATGGTATTCAATACATTTTAAATTTTACGAAAAAGTTTTTTTCGACTTAGAAAAGTTATTCCATTGTGATTCAACACTAGACAGGAAAATTTCCTAATAAAAAAATCAATTCTGGATAAGACCGAATATTGAAAATGAACCTCAACAATATCAGAAAATGTTCGATCTTCGATTGATACAGCGAGAAAGCAAAGAGTTGGATATTAAAGCACTAATGAAAGAAAATAAAAAAAAAACTCACGTATTGAGCTCCAAGTCAAGGCGGAATTTGTGATTGAATGCTTTGATGAGCAGCGATGTCCGATGAAAATGCTTTCCAGTCTGAAAAAAGAAACACAAGAAAAGTTCAACAAAGATAGAAGACAGTTTTTTATCAATCATGAGAATACTTTGAAATTATTGCAATCTGATATAAAAATAAAATTTAATGATTCTAGAGCTTTTGTGTTAACGGAGTGGAAATCCATTTTAAAATTAATAAATAAATAAATTAGTATTTTCCCACAATATTTTTTTATAATAACGGAACGTTTTCGCCAAGGTAAATTAGCATTGTCAAGGTCCAAAAGAAACTAAACAAAATTTACTAATTTATTTATTTATTAATTAAAAATAAAATCTATAATAATAATATATTCATATTAATGTACAATTATTCCTTTATAATTTTATTAAGTTATACACCGACCGCTGTGGCACAGTTGGTAATCCGTTTGGGTTCTGTGCGGGTATCCTGGGTTCGATCTCCAGCAGAGTAGAAATTATTTAAATTAATATCTCACGCTAATATTGCTTCTCTGGACTGGAAGCACTAGTCATTTGGAAGAAATTGCCATTTGGCAATAAACTCGCCACTTGCGCAGGATGCAAGGATGTGTTTATTATTATTATTATTACAAATAATAAAAAATTCAAAACAATACATTAAATACATGAATATAAATTAATATGTAAGCAGATTTTTTCTAATTTGTTTTAAAATTATTCTTCTTCTTCTTGTACCGCTCCTAACGGAGGTATGATTACGTAAATATGTTATATAGATACATATATTTTGGGTTAAATGTATGTGTATAAGGGGAGGATATATTATTGATTGTTGATCTGACTCATTTTGCAGAGCAATTTCTTAATTACTTATTATTATTTTTTAAAGTGTTTGAGCGAGTTTAAAAAAAATAGTCTAGTTTGCTTTGATACTTATTTTAAGTAGTGATATGAACATATCATGTGTTCAATGAAAATATTTCACAAGCAGTTTTTTTCAGAGTTGAGTAAATTCGATACATTTGGGTGAGCACATACATAAATGAAAGAGATGATATCAGAATGTAACTTTAAGCAAGAAGCAAGTAAAGCATGTCATTATTTATAGCGCAAGTTTTTCCTGCTCTTTCTCGCTAAAAGCTAAACTTGCACAAACATACATTTAAAACTTTTAAAGAGGATTCTTAAGGACATTGGACCGTGATCGAGAATACTTTTTCCGAGCACTTGAAGACATCGTTAGTTGAGGGGAAATCGGCCTTGCATTATAGTATACATTTAAGTTATCGGTATCTAATGGATTGTGCACGGTTATTTATTTATTTATTTATTTAATTTATTTGGGACAGAAACAGCGACCAAGAAAGAAAAATATACAAAACAGTAAAAAAAAATGCGCCAAAACTACTATCCACAGATTAAAAAATATAATCAACAACAGAATAAAATAGGTAGATGAGAAAATAGAAAAAAACATAGAACAAAAAAGATGAAGAGCTTATCAAAATAAAAGTATACAATGTAAATAAATAATAAAAAAGGATTTTGATTGGAGATGAAGGGATAGGAAAGATGGAGGGAAATGAGGGATGTGAAGACGTCTGCCACATAAAGCCACCACTCAGTCAAGCGGTACTAATTTATTCCGTACCAATTTTTGATATTTGTCGTAATCAAATTGAAAAATATCGACCTCATTAAATTTTTCATTGTACAAAGACTGCAATATATCAATATTTCAAATGGTTTTTCACATTGCCATTCACGTCGACAAACAATTCAATAAAATCACTAAGATAATTCTACATAAAAATTTCATGGCTTGATAATATGTTAATAATGATATACCTACAAATAATCATATTATACAACATTATATAATGGGTTCAATTCTGTATACGCACTTAAATTTAAATAAAATTTCAAATGAATTTATTTTAAATTATTTTTTACTATTTTGAAGAAGGAATAAAACAAGAGAAATTAAAATAACAAAAGAACATCACTAGTATATGATGAAGTAGATAAAGTTTAAAGTGGCAGTACTGCTGGACACATTTTTGTTTTTAATAAATTAATATATATTTAAATTTTAATTCATCTTCGGGATTGAACTCAATATCATGCCAGGTCCCTGATGTTACGATTTATAATATTACATTTATTTTATTTTACGATTTAAGCAGTGGGCAAGGCTTTTTTCAGCTGGTAATATCCAAATCAAATATTCAAACTATAACATATAAAAAATCATGTAACGTATGTATAACTGTAATATTATGTATAAGAAATTATTGAAAGAGATTACAGTGTTAGGTATAAGGAAGGCACTTGCCGTAGTGAAGTGTTCGCTACAAAAGCGTCTAGTCCAAGCTTTGCTTTTCTGCATTCTTAGGTTAGGTTAAAGTTTGTGTTTAATAATAATTGCGACTCGTGTGAGCGAGTTATTTTATAAAATGAATTATAAATAAAATTATTATTTTTGTCAAAAGTTAAGGTTATACCAACATTTTTTTTTGTTTATTTCTTTTTATTATACGAGTATTTTGTTATAAACCAATACTTTTTACAGAAATATTTCTTTATAAAATAAAAACAATTCGATAAATAAACGAGTGGGTTGTGGCCAACGCTAAACTCCTCACTAACAAGTTATTCTATAAAGTATTCAAATTTTGTATGGAAAATTTCCAACATTTTCATGAAATGAATTTGTTAAATTATTTTTTATTTAAATATTTTATTATGAAAACTTGATATCTCTTCAATGCCATTTTATGTCCCTTTATACGAATTTGAAAATAAAAATTTCAAATTTTAAGTTTCCTGAGCTTGGGGTCACTTTGAAATATTTGACAGTTAAAAAAATTGAGAAGCACTATTCATATATCGTTCAAAATCTAATGAGATCTAATCGAGTCACACACAGATACATTATGATGAAACTTTCAGAATACAATCTCAGCATGATACTAGTTGATAATCTGCAAAAAAAAATACCCTTAGAAATTGCGAAATCATAACTCCCCACTATATCCCCTTGGGTTAGTGAGGAGTAAAAAACAATAAATCATCCATGTACCTATTTAATATTACAATCATCTTATTCTCTATTTTGTCCGCACTTTAAAAGAGAATAAAAAAATATATTTGTATGTTTTTATTATTTATTTCACATCAAAGGTCAAGATAATACAACGCGGTAATATTTTGAATCGTGTATCAAAGAAAATAATATATCAGTAATGAGGTAAAATTATGCTGTACATCATGATGTAAACGCCGAGTTTTGTATCCAATAATAAAGAATTTCAAATTATTTTAGGAAGGTACATATATTTACCCCAGTTTGATGAGAGATGTAACGAAGATTGTATTAATATTTGCTTTTATCTTGTTATTTTGAATATCCAAATTCTGTTTCCTTTGATATAAACTTGATGTATGTTTACATATATCACGTATCGGAGTAACGAGTCAAGCACAACTGTGTACAGAACTTGATAAATAAAATATTTATAAAATTTTGTTTTTAATATATCAGACAAATTTTAATGAAAATAGCTATGAAAGCATAATGCCCCAAAAATAACATCACATATATGGTAGAGTAACAATATATTTTATAACAAGAACTTAATAAACTCGCCACTTGCGCAAGGTGCAAGGAAGTGTTCATTATTTATTTATACTTAATTTAGGGAATGTATGAGGATATTTTTTATTTTCTTGTTATATTCATTTTCTTGTTAGGTATATTCATTTGGTAGGCAAGTCCCGTCAAACAGTGGAGGCAAAACTCCCATGATAACCCATATCATGGATATAATTATCATATTGAGTTCTAATATAAAATCTTGAGATTTTTAGAACTCCATATGATAATTATTTTTTTTTTTTTTTAAATAAAATGAATATGTCCTTGTTAAACAAGTACATATACATCTTCCTACGTTCCCTAAACTAAGCATAAATGCTTGTCCTATTATTTATTTATTTCTCATACGGCATGTATTGCCTTTTACAAAGATATATTAAAATATACATAGGTACTGAGAAAAAACATAGAGACTAAAAACAATAATACATTATGTAAAAGGAAACAAAAAAAAAGAAAACATAATAAAAAAGTTAATAAAACAATATGTGAAGCAACTAAATAAAAAAAAAGATAGGTATATACAAATAAAATTTGAACACAAATTTTAGAAACAGTGCAACTTAAAAATACATTTGTTTACAGTAATATTTACAACAGAAAAAAAAGAAAGATAAATTAATTACATCAAAGATATGGGTTATCATGAGGGTTTTGGTTCTTCCGTTTGACGGGACTTGCCCCCCAGATAGTTTGAGAGAGCTCAATTGCAGAAAGCCGATTTTTGACTCTGTCAATATTACGAGGGTTTGACATTCAATGATCCACACTACTTGGGGGGCAAGTTTCGTCAAACGGTGTAATCAAAACCCTCATGATAATCGTGGATATAATTATCTTATGGAGTTCTATAATACCTTAAGATATAAAATAACTCCATAAGATAACTATATCCAAGATATGGGTTATAATAAGGGTTTTGACTCCACCGTTTGACGGAACTTGCCCCCCAGATAGTAGAGCGTCTCTCTTTCATTGAATCAATTATTTAATATTTGATTTTTCGTGCTGCGCTATTTTTCGTAGTACCTACGTAAATGATGTTTCTGAGAACGTAAATTATGTTTATAAGAACGTATATGATGTTTCTAAGAACGTAAATTATGTTTATAAGAACGTAAATGATGTTTCTAAGAACGTAAATGATGTTTCTTAGAACGTAAATTATGTTTATAAGAACGTAAATGATGTTTCTAAGAACGTAAATGATGTTTCTAAGAACGCAAATGATGTTTCTAAGAACGTAAATGATGTTTCTTAGAACGTAAATTATGTTTATAAGAACGTAAATGATGTTTCTTAGAACGTAAATGATGTTTCTAAGAACGTAAATGATGTTTCTAAGAACGTAAATTATGTTTATAAGAACGTAAATGATGTTTCTAAGAACGTAAATTATGTTTATAAGAACGTAAATGATGTTTCTAAGAACGTAAATGATGTTTCTAAGAACGTAAATGATGTCTCTAAGAACGTAAATTATGTTTATAAGAACGTAAATGATGTTTCTAAGAACGTAAATTATGTTTATAAGAACGTAAATGATGTTTCTAAGAACGTAAATGATGTCTCTAAGAACGTAAATTATGTTTATAAGAACGTAAATGATGTTTCTAAGAACGTAAATTATGTTTATAAGAACGTAAATGATGTTTCTAAGAACGTAAATGATGTTTCTAAGAACGCATATGATGTTTCTAAGAACGTAAATGATGTTTCTAAGAACATTAAACACTCATAAAAGATAAACAGTGATGATGCTTTGTTTAAATACCGGTTTAACCTATATTTATGGCAAGATAGCAAAAAAAAATATGTTCAATTAATTCACCCAAAAAATAAATTAGTGAATTTATTTTTTGATAATAAAAATTTTCTGTTTTATTTTTATCCATGCGTTGATAAAAATGTACATTTTTTTTATTTTTCACAACAACAACGACACAACAAACGGACAATGCTGTGAATGTTTCTGAACGTTTTAAAAAAAATCAAAATAGTATTAAGCAGATATTCGTACGTATATGGGACCAGGTAAATTTTCAGATAAATTGTCAAACCCTTTTCAACGTAGAAATTAAGCAAGGTACTTTCATATCCACTACAACCTTTTTACTGAAGGAATATGATATATTAATACTGTCAAATATACATACATACACTCCAATAAAAGATGACGGAAATTTATGTGGCCAATGAATAGCGAAATTAAAGATATTTTTCAAGTAGGTACTTTTATATATTTTTTTCGATTTGTACATACAAAACATCTGCAAAACTATGAATTTACATACAAAACATCGATTGAGTTTGCAACAGTTACTTAAACCAGTTCGATGCTCATTACCAAAACGAGAGTATGAACATAAAAAAAATATCACCATTCAGTAGGTGCTCCTTGAGCGAAACGCGTCAGTAGTCAATATTTTAAAATTAGTGGATAAAGTTAAAAAAATTGTGTTTTTACAAATTTTAAAGTAATTTTATTTATATAAGTATAATTCAAAATTAAAAAAAACTGATTTTAGCGGATATGTGGAGTGCAAAAATAAATAAAAATCAACAAAAAATACATTCTCAGCATCCATTGAGACTTGCTTTAAAATTCGAATTTACGACTCTCCAATACAAATATATAAGTTGGGAATATATGTAAATGAATCGTACAAAGAATTAAACTTAGTTTGTAAGGAAAAAAAACCTTTGAGTGGGAAGGTTGAATTTATCAAACAAATATATTCGTTAGATTTAGGTACATGTATTTTATATACAAGAGGTGTGCAAGTGTTTGTTCTGTAACGCGATTTGTCCTACATTTTAAGTAAAAGAAACCCTCGTAGCATGGCTTAAGGTTATAAATCTTTCGTTAGTGGGAGTTGCTTAGTTATTTTCTCTGGTTATGTGTTATTTGCTTTGAACCAACCTTTTAAATAAATACCCGTTTGACATACCTACGATATAAAAATGTTTTTAGCAAATTGAAAGCTTATTACGAGTGATTTTATTCCAAGTCTACACGCAAATTCTTCACAAATTCCAATTTAATTTAATGATTGTTATACTGGATTGGGTCTTCTCCGATTCAAGATACGCTAAGATATATTCTTTTGCATATCTTATTCAAATAACTGTTCGATATTATTTATTATAAAATAACTCGGTTACCGATCAATTCAATGAATAAAAACGGCATACAGTTAAGGATTTTCAATATCTTAATTATTGTTTGCCATGCCTTTAACCTCCATACCTACATAAATAAGGATACGAATTATAAAATTCTTAAGATAATAATATTATGTAGTATCACGAAGGATAGGTAGGTACCTTAAGGAGACTTTAAGTAAACCTTTTTCTTTCTTTACACTTACTGTTGACGTATAACAAAAGAATACTATTGTAATTATACTACTGTAGTTGATCTTTAAGTGAAACGTGACGGTGGTCAAGTGTATTTAAAAGTGGAAGAAAGTTAAATTGAGTTGCTTTACTTATTTTAAGTTGTAGCTGCGCTCCTGAATAACCGCAATGTGCATATCGTCCACAGTTTACGAATATTTTAACGAAGATTGACGAACTCCAGTCCATCGCCGTTCGGGTAAACGAATGGCGATGGTTCGGGAAGTTAATAACATTCATGCGTCAACCGTCTAGTTATTAATAAATTCTTAATAAATTTCAAGTTGCAAATTAACAGCAATAAAACAAAAAAACAACACTTGTCACTATGTCACTGGCATGTCCATAGATAAATGTGACAAGTGGGGGAACAAAATAAAACAAAAAAAAAGTAAGCAGGTTGGCATCATTTCTTATGATATGGTAACGTTCGTTTTACAGCTAGCGGGACCCTCTAGAAAGATCCATTTTCTTTATATAAAACTTGAAAACCGTTGGTAGCATATTGAATAGTCTTAGGTGCCAAGTACATGTGACTTTTTTTTCCATATGTTTCTGGGAATAAATTTAAAGTTTTCTGCAGTCGACCATGTATTTCTGGGATTTCTTAGGTATGTTTTGTATTTGAATTTGTTTCATGTACAAAACAGCTGCTATTGGCATTATGTGTTTGGAATCGACAGTATGAATGTGAATTATCTACGGACGGACTTGAAATATTTTATTATTTACCATTTTCAAAATTTCAAAAGTGTGTCTTAATTTTTTTTAGATTTTCCTGTCAAAAATATGTTTTTAGTTTGCTGAAAAATACTGTTCAAATTTAAAAAAAATATAGGCATCAATCCAAATTTCACGAAAAACATTGATAATAGTAATCAATTTTGAGAATATAAACCAAATTTTAATTGAAAAACCTACAGTCAAAAGAAGGTTACTTCAAGGATAATTGAAGTTCCTTGTTTTTTATGTTTTTACGATTTTCTTTGAATAAATATTCTATTTTCTTTATATTTACGTGTATGATTACGTGAATAAATCCCAATAATATCGAATTCATTTTGGATTAAAATAAAAGCTTTCTAAAACATTGGAAAGAAAGCTCTCTATTAATAATAAAGTACTCTGATTTCCGAGATTTCTCTTTTCAAACAGAGAGATTATTGGAAAACGCGGGAAAAATTAAGTTGTAAAATGATGAAGGCTAACGATATGGGAACACTGCTCCAACAATACAGTACAACATGTACGCAAATATAGTGATGGGAAATATCATATTTGGTCAAACTTTAACGATCTTGGTCATCAAAACTTTCGCAATTGATATGAAACCAACATCAAGAAATATTTAACTAATAATATACCTATACAAATAATATTAAATTCATTATCTTCTTCTTCTTCAACCACAGCCCTAATCGGGCTTTGGCCTCCTCCGACTTTCGCCTCCAACCATCCCTGTCCTCAGTCACCGTTCTCCATCCGGTCACTTGGAGAAGCTGGTTCGCACCTTTGGTTACATCGTCTACCCATCTCAGTCTTGTTCTCCCTATCCTCCTCTTTCCCCCCCCGGATGCTCCATCATCACCCTCTTAGGTACCCGTGAGTTTGGCATTCTTTGTACGTGTCCAACCCATCTCAATCTCGAAAGCCTCATATGGGTTGAGATACTAGGGGCCTGGTAAATGCTGTACAATTCATCATTGCGCTGAATGCGCCATTCATCGCCGTTCCTCACGGGCCCACAGATTCGACGAAGGACTTTCCGCTCGAATGTGTCCAGGGACTCAGCTGCCTTTCGTTCTGAGAATTGTCAGCGTCAATAATAGCACATTAAATTTTTTTTCAATGAAAACAAATTTTTTACAAAATATTTATATTGAAAGTGTGTTTATGGATAACGTACAAAATCAAAAGAAGTAAATTAATGAGTATTTATTTTTTTATAAAAACGACAAAGGCGTAGTTTTGTTTTTGTATTTCAATTGTTTTTTTTAATAAACTATGTCCAAATATAATTATGTAGTCCGAAAGCTTGTGCTAGAGTAGAGTGAGTTTTTTTACAGACCGCTTTCTTCTTTCTTTCGTCAGCCCTCCTTCGTCAGTAATGGACATATGCCTCCCCTGAGAACATCACAGCTCTTTATCCTGGACCGCCTCCAGCCACTTGTCTTTTGTTCTCAGACCACACCCAACATTATTTTGTTTATAATCTTTACTAACATTTGATTGGGGCGCAGTTTCATATACAGTTGGAAAATAATGCTTGTAGTGATATTCGTATTAAAGTGTAAATTTTTTGTACCACAATCATCTTCAAACTGTGTCTTCAAACAAACTTTCAGAATGTTATTAATCTTTTTCTTCTTCCCCTTCTGACATTTGTTAGTCTCTTAGATTTAGATTTTTCCACTCATCTCTTCGTTGGGATTTTTGTACCTATCCACTGCCGATGATGGGGCCATTATCAGTTTTTTTGCTTATCAAAAGGACATAATGATAATTATCGATAGCATAAAAACAGATAATATACCATACCATACCATCATGCCATTTCCCTATTTGGGGTAGGCAGAGAGAACCGAACGCCAGACTCCTCTCTCTTGGCATACATTCCTCGCTTCATTCACGTCCATACATCGTCTCATACACGTTCTTCTATTATTCTTACTTCTAACATCACCATCTTTCAAAATCCCATTTATGTGATCGTGCCAACTTTTTCTTGGCCGACCTCTACTTTTCGTTCCTCTTTTATCAGCCTTGTATACTTTTTTTGTCAGACGGTCATCACTCATTCTTTCTATGTGGTCGGACCACCTTAGGGCATTTACATATTTTCATCTTACTTACGATATTTCTTTCAATCATACATTCTCGTCTAATATCCTCATTTCTTATTCTATCATACATCGTTTTACGACACATTCGTCTTAGTGACCTCATTTCAACCGCGTTAATTCTACTTTCATGCGTCTTCTGCCATGTCCATGTCTCACTAGCATAATAAATAATAATAATAATAATAAATTGTTTATTCCAGTCTGTGAGCAGGGGGGTACAATGCTACATAAACCATATGTTGATGTAGAACGAAAACGATGTATAATATACAAAAAGGTGTCAAACAAGGAGATATATATATATATATATATATATATATATATATATATATATATATATATATATATATATATATATATATATATATATATATATATATATATATATATATATATATATATATATATATATATATATATATATATATATATATATATATATATATATATATATATATATATATATATATATATATATATATATATATATATATATATATATATATATATATATATATATATATATATATATATATATATATATATATATATATATATATATATATATATATATATATATATATATATATATATATATATATATATATATATATATATGTTATATTTGATGTTTTCACGGGTGAAATATGTTATAATATTTTTATCTCGGTTTTCCCGTGTCAGTAGGTCTTGACTAAGACCATTTGTCTTCCGACGTTTCGCCTGAATATCACCAGGCATTTTCAAGGACTTAACGAAAAGCACGCGCGCGACACACGTCTACTCACACTGAAAGCTCACCGTCAAGTAGACGTGTGTCGCGCGCGTGCTTTTCGTTAAGTCCTTGAAAATGCCTGGTGATATTCAGGCGAAACGTCGGAAGACAAATGGTCTTAGTCAAGACCTACTGACACGGGAAAACCGAGATAAAAATATTATAATATATATATATATATATATATATATATATATATATATATATATATATATATATATATATATATATATATATATATATATATATATATATATATATATATATATATATATATATATATATATATATATATATATATATATATATATATATATATATATATATATATATATATATATATATATATATATATATATATATATATATATATATATATATATATATATATATATATATATATATATATATATATATATATATATATATATATATATATATATATATATATATATATATATATATATATATATATATATATATATATATATATATATATATATATATATATATATATATATATATATATATATATATATATATATATATATATATATATATATATATATATATATATATATATATATATATATATTTGACCGAAATTTTGTTTTTGGTCTAAAGTGAGCTCATCACTAAAACAGCACACACACCCAGGTACATAGTTGAATAAATTCTGTTACGTGGGATTGGTGGAAGGGAGCCGACACAAAATGATTTTGATATTTCTTCGCTTAGATAGGTACTTTTAATAACCTAATTTAGATAAGGTAGATACAGAACGTTTCACACTTAAGGTAAGCCATTCCCATATAAAAACTAATAACAATTTCTCCAAGTGTTACCACTTATCTTGGCCGAAAATAGATAATGCACAATAAAATGGAAACACGAACCAGAACGGAAATAAAATAAGTGTGTTCAACAAAATGGCGAATCGTTAAGTTATTCAGGATTCGTCAACAGAATATTTCAAAATAAAAATTGTTTTCAATTTTTTAAATGGTATCATTTAGATATACGTTAAAAAAAATGTTCTTTTTTTAAATTCTACAGGAGGGAAGTTTTAAAAAAATCTTTATCCACATAAATAATTAAGCATATTATCTTTTGAATTTAGTTTAAACATCGAATATTGTTTTTAATAGTATATACCTACGCAGGTTGAGCTCCTAGTTTTTCTATAATATTCTAACTTCGTCTCTATTGAGATGTTGAAAAGTTTGTCGAAAAAAAATTGGTTTGAACATTTATATAACAAGTTGTTTCGAAACAAAGTTATCAACAAAAAAATATAGTTTTTTTCCGAAATCATCTAAAAGCTTATGCAGTTTATTTATAAATATCTAATAATTGTATAATCATTTTGTTGTAAGAAAATCATAAAGCAATCTCGCGATATTTTCTTAAAAAAAAATTATTGTGTTACAAAATGATAGCATGGAAGTCATACGTCTAAGCTAGGACTTCGATAATTATATGCACAAAAGATTCACTAATATTTTACATCTTCTATCAATATCAAAGAAAGTAAGAATTCTTTCAAGTGCCGCACATATTAATATTTTAATAAAATCTGAGCGATATTGGATTTTTCATTTCGTATAATATGGAAAAAAAATTCAACAATGTTCCTATACCCTTTGATGGAAGGCACTGCGGGGGGCCAACTTTTCCAAGATGAAAATTATCATGGTTCATATTCATATACATTTGATAGACACCACAATAATAATAATAATAAATAAATTTGGATAATTTATATAGCGCCGTTTTTGTGAATATCTCACATGATTACGTTGTATCATTTCGGCTCTGGTAAGATTTGCCAAAAAGGTGCGTTTTGAGTTTTTTTCTGAACGAAGATATATTTTCGGTTTGTCTGAGGGTGTGTGGGAGCTTATTCCATGCATTTGGTCCTGCCACAGCAAATGCACGATCACTGAAATTAGTTGTGTGCACCCTGTTTATTTCAACTAATTTCCCAACCATGGATGAAGAAGCAGAACGAAGTGATGATTGTCTGTCATTTATTGAAAGCGGAATGCACAGTTCGGAGAGGTAAGTAGGAGCCATACCACGAAGTGCTTTAAAGATTATGAGACAGAGCTTATATTCAATTCTTTCGGGGACTTTAAGCCAATGTGGATTGCGAAGATGGTGAGAGATGTGAGAAAATTTGGAAGCTCCTGTGATGAGTCTGGCTGCAGCATTGAAAACTGACTGAATTTTATTAATTTCTTTCTTTGGTAAATTCGCATATATACCGTTACAATAATCCAAACGGGAGACAACAAAGGCGCTTACCAAAGATTTCATGGCTTCAATTGGGAAACTCCTTCGGATTGACTTTAAACGTCTTAGTTGAAAGAAAGCAGAAGAAGTAACTGTGTTAATTTGGTTTGAAAAGCTTAGATTTGAATCTATTTTGACTCCAAGAAGTTTAACACAGGATTTAGGAAGAATATCTGAATTTTCGAAAGTTAGTGGGGAAGTGTCTATTAAATGGCTTCGTTTGCGTGTTGTTGTCCAGAGTAGTTCTGTCTTTGTTGGGTTTAGCTTAAGTTTGTTTGCTGACATCCAAACACCGATATCTTCGATACATTTACAGATTGTGGTTTTTAGATGGTGAGCATTTTCTGGTGTGCAATAAAAGTAACAATATGTTGATAGACATCACAATATTTGTATCTACAATGTCCCACTAGGGAAAAAACCTGTGCATGTAAATAGTCATTATGATAGTAACAATTAATATCCTCGATTACTTCTGTGCATCTACATACATAGTATACTAACACATTTATGCGAATGAATCATTCTGTTTTGGATGAAAATTATCATAGTTATTATGATAATAACAAATTAAATATGATTTCTCTCTCTCTCACGTTTCCTTCTATGCATACGTTTATGCGAGTGAATCGTCATAATACCTATATTGGATGAAAATTATCATAGTTATTATGATAATAACAAATGAAATATGATTTTTCTCTCTCTCACGTTTCCTTCAATGCATATGCGAACGAATCGTCATATCTTGAATGAAAATTATCATAGTTATTGTGATAGTAGCAAATTAAATATGATTTTTCTTCCTTTCATGTTTCCATCCAGGAATCAATTAGGTCTCTTCCAGGAGTGGGGGGGGGGGGCGCGTCCCCAACTGGCATGGGGATGCCAT
This sequence comes from Molanna angustata, assembly GCA_963576475.1. Taxonomy (NCBI): domain Eukaryota; kingdom Metazoa; phylum Arthropoda; class Insecta; order Trichoptera; family Molannidae; genus Molanna; species Molanna angustata. The sequence goes on along the minus strand of OY754970.1, from coordinate 11,515,752 downwards.
GGTATGGGATGGGATACTACTTCTGGTTGCGGGGTGGCAACAAATGAAGCAATAACGCCCCTTTGCCAGTGGAATATACGCTCCGCATTTCCATCGGAACGGCCGCTATCGCCAATATATATCGCATTAAGGAAAATTAATCGCCACCAAAGACTAAATTAAATTCAACTTTACAAATGGGATGGCTGGCGGAGCTCATGCCAACCAACTTGGTCGAAGATGAGACCAACAATCACCTCTGTCTGTGTCTGTGAATAATCACCACCGTACTGTAATTGTACTGCAACTCTACTCTTAATAACAGAAACACTGTTCTTTGTTGCACACAATTCTTATTGCTTAGTTTTGTCGGCCTTCGTGGCTCAGTAGGTTGGGTATCTGACTGCTGATCCCGGGTTCGATTCCCGGTGGAGACACAGTTTTTATTGTGTTTAAGGCAATTTTTTATTGCAGATAATCTACTAGAAACATGCTGAGATTGTATTCTAAAAGTTTCATCACAATGTATCTGTGATATGTACCTACTATGTGCGGGTGTTTATTCTACGTTAGCGATTATAGACTAAAGAACCCATTCGATTCTTTTCAAATTTTGCAAATTTGTATATCTTATACTCGCTTCGACCCTATTAAATTTTTCCAGGATATCTGATCAGTGCTTTTTAACTTTATTAACTCTCAAATATTTCAAAGTGACCCCAAACTCAGGAAACTAAAAATTTGATTTTTTTTGAAATTGCTAAAAAGGCTTATCATTTCCAAAAAATGTCGTTGGAGAATGATCAAGTTTTTATAATAAAATATTTAACAAATTCATTTCATGAAAGTGCTCAAAATTTTCCATATTAAATTTTAATCCTTTGTGGAGTGACTTAATAGTGAGGAGTATAGCGTTGACCACAACTCACTCGTTTTTGCTCCTCACTGCTACTTTTATACTAGAAGAGAGTCGTAATTATGCAATAATTACCTAAGTATATTATTTACTGGCAGATACATAGTAGGTACCTATGCACATCTTATGATTTAATTATTCGACTTTTCTATGGGTATTGTGATTCTTCTCACACCATTAAGAGGTATTTGGGACGTGCCTGAAATAGTAGCGTCATTGCGGGTGCTTGAACCGATTCTTCTTCTTTTTTTAGCCCCTTTCACTCCACTGCTGGTTATAGGCCTCTTCCTGGGTTTTCCATTTCTCCCTATCCTGGGCAATCTGCTTCCACCCATGTCCCACCAGTTCGACAATACCGTCAGTCCATCTCCTCTGTGGTCTCCCTATACTTCTTCTATATTACGATAGGGTCTCTAATTCAGGATTCTGGGGGTCCATCTATTATCCTTCTGTCTTGCAACATGACGTGATTAGTTTTAAATATAATTTTTTTGGGGGGTTTAGTTTAAGTTTTTTCGTCCAACAAACATGTATATAAAAAATATCAACAGTAAATATAAATATTATACCGTGAGGATATCTACACGATACTCACACAATTTATATAATGTACCTAAGTGTCATAACTTGAATTATTTGATAAATAAATACATAAATACAAATAAAACTCTAGAAAAAGCAACTGTATAAACTTTAAAAGAATTTCATAAGATAACGGATTAAAAGGTAGTCTTAAGTAATGGTAGGTCTAACACCATCACTTAGTGCAGAAGCGGGGATTCAAAGTTTCTGGAAAATGTGCAAATTTTTCTACATTTATCTTCAGACATTTTATCTTTAACTGTAGCTGCCTTGAAACTCATGGGAATACACCATAATAAATTTCGCAAAAGCATGGAAAATCTTAATACAGTAAATTCAATGTGCCTCGAAATGCATAAACGGAACTTTAAGTGTATATTAGGATTCATTTGTGTGTGTTATCTTATGTATATCTTTTTTATGTTTGCTTATATTAAATATTTTTTATATATTATTTGCCAAGTTTACCTATTCCTTATTGTTTTTTTCTTATTCTATATTTTTTCATCAACAATATATGTTTTTATGTACGTATTTAAATGGCAATTATTTCCATTTATAAATAAATAAACTATAATACATAACTATAAATAAATAAATAAATACATAAAAAATATATATATGTACCTACTAAGATAAATAAAGAAAATAAAATTAATTAATAAATAAATAAATGAATAAATAAATAAATCTATAAATAAATAAGTAAATAAATAAATAACTAAATAAATAAAAATATTTTTGTTTTATTTCATATACCTACCAACATTGATTTTATACAAATAACGTGTATTGATATTTATTCTATTATGGATACTGATTTTGGTGAAGAACACTTGGAAAATAATGTTATAGTTTTGTGTTAATATTTAGGTATTTATTAACGTGTTTTTTTATTTAATATACACCGACAAAAGACAAACGAGATTTGCTTTTGTTGAAAAGTTGTGTATGTTAATTTTATTCACTCTAGGTACATATTTGATTATTCCTTTACGTTTTGCAGCTTTCATTTTAGAATACGAGAATTCCTACTTTATACCCAACTTATATCAACATTTTATGAAAACTTTCTTGGCTCTGTAACATACGATCGGAATTATGGAGGAGCTTTTTCGCACTGCCCACTTTCTCCCATGTGGTCTTCAACATGAGGGGGAGTTGATAAAATACGTTAAGAAGGATAAAAAGAATATAGCTTTCCTGTATATGAAATAATATTGATTTTATGCTAAAGTGGGTGAATATAATATATTATATGAACAGCGTTAGGTGAAAATTATTTAAGAAAGTTTTGAATACACAGAAGCGTCGATCGGTTGTATGCCGGGAATACGGGAAAAATTGAGGGCAGCCTAACGAAGTGGAAAATGCAGTAAAATTGCATTACGTGACCCCACCACATGACTAGCCGAGTTTTCTGGAAATTCTTCCCGTATTTCATCCAACATTACATAACCTCAATCCTTTTCAGCCAAAGTTCCATTCGAACCTTCGAGATACATTTGAAAAAAAAATAACACGTGCACCTTCTTGTGTACGTGCTTTCGACACCTTAACAAGCGGTGATTTATTGCAATATTTTCTTATTTCGTTTTAATTTGGTGACAGACATCCTGAGAATTATTTCATCACTGAATCAAAACCCTTGTTTACTTATAGCAGTTAGATTGTGTGGGATAAATTATAGTTTTTGTAATCAAATTCGCTATAAATACTTATTATTTTTTTCAGATAAACAGTAATTAACTTTATTTTTCCTTATAACTTATGACTTGAATATGCAACTTTTCGATCAATTATTACATCTGATTTTCTGAGTTTTCCTCTACTTCGAAGAAAATTATTTTATGTATCAGATTTCTTGTAAAAATAAAGTGAAATTGTAAATTATCTTTACTTATTTATTATATTTTATAAAATACGATATACTTTAAAATATAATATGAGTTTTTTTAATAATAGCCAAAAACATGTCCATAATTTAATATTTACAAACGACATAAAACTACTTAAATACTGATAAAAGTATAAAAATATGAAAAACTAAAAAAAACAAACTTGTGGCAACAGTAAGAAAGATGTACAGAAATGCAGGAATAGAAATAGAAAATGAAAACAAAGTTAGAGATAGAAAAAACTGATTATTGTTCCATATAGTTAATGATCCATATTACATACGATTAGTAATTAAAATTATGCATTTAAATAAAAAGCTTTTCAATCGAAAAAGTACATGTGTATGTACATATATTCTTCTTCTTCGATGGCGCTACAGCCCAATTCGAACCTTGGCCTCCTTTAACTTTTGCTTCCAAGTTTTTGTCCTTCAGTTTGTAACACTTAAGAACTGCGCTGCATCTCTCCTCACCTCGTCCTCCCATCGCAGCCTCGGTCTTCCTATTTCCCTTCTTCCTCCTGGATGACCAGTCATAATTCTCTTAGGAATTCGCATATATGGCATTCTCTGAACATGTCCAGCCCATCTCAATCTCGATAGTCTTATATGTGTTGAGTTACTGAGTAATTCATATATTCTGTACAGTTCATCGTTCCGCCTTATACGCCACTCTTCCCCATCTTTCACTGGTCCGCATATGCGGCGGAAAACTTTCCTCTCAAATATTTCCAAAGCTTCAGCGGATTTTGTTGTAAGTGTCAACGTCTCGCACCCGTATGTAACCACAGTCCCAATAATTGTCTTGTATAGTATTATTTTGGTTTTCCTGTGGACATTTCGAGATTTTAACACCGGCACCAAGGAGAAGTATGTCCTGTTACCTGCTGAGATTCTTTTCTTTATTTCCTCCGCTTCCTCATTGCGTTCCGTGAGTTGAGATCCCAAGTATGTGAATTGATTAACTGATTCAAATTTGTGATTCTCTGCTAGCTGCACGTTTCCTCGAGAAAGCTTTTACTGTCTGTTTGGGTTCTTTCAATTATATGTACTTAGGTCATCCACAATCTGACTACTTTTGAAACATATATTGGAGCTAATATTTTTTTTAATTGCATATACGCAAAAATTGGATTTTCCCTGTCAGGAGTCAAATGATATTTTAATTGACAAACTTTTTAACATCTCAATAAAGACGAAGTTGGGATATTATAGAAGAACCAGAAATTCAAGGCACCTACAGGGCTTACGACTTGTCATCGGCTGGTTTACGTGTTCACTTTATGCACTTGCGCAACGTACACAAATTATGCCTTTATTGAATTCCCTATCAATGTAATTTTTGAATTTCTCTATACTTGAATAATGTGTAGCAATTCACCTGAATAATACGAAATTATACTATTGCCATCTATGAAGTAACGAAGAAACCTTTTTTGTAACGCCATCTATTGAGAAATTAGTTTATTTGTAAACAATGAAAGCAAGAGTCCTTATAGTTCAGCACCCGTGTTATTTCGTTTTAAGATATTTCCGTCATAGAATTTTAAATGGCAAGCAATGTTATACGGTACATTCTTATTTTTTAATAAAAACAAGGAAATCAACTACGTTTTATCATTATTTAGTATACGGAAGCCATATTGTTTCGATACACGACAAAAGTGTATTTAAACAGGAAAAAGCATTTCCCAACAATATATAATAAATGTTTCGTATTCAAGGATTTAATTATCCCCATAAATTTAATAAAACCACAGCCATGTCGGTGTACGATCGAAGGGCTTATTTTCAAAACGTATAGCTGGCTTGTCATAAGAAATTATTCGATTTCAAGAATCCATTTTACTCCTGAAAACCAATATGAAATATAAATAAAAAATTACCTATATGATTTAATGATTTAATAATACCACAATAGGACCTTCACAAATTTTCAAAGCTAAAACTCACCAAATCAATATTATAATGAATTGAATTTAAAAATTAATGAATCACAATATAATGACATTCACAATAAAACACTTTCGTCGAGGATTATCAAGGTCTAAGTGAAACTAAATAATTTAAAAAATCTCATCGAACACAATTGAAATATTTACGAGAGCATGACTGTAAGTGGGGATACATAATATGGCACCAGCCCCCCTAGATAACGTGTCATTTAGCTTAAGAAAAGATAACTCAATGTATGGAAGTGACAGTTGCCAGTCACGTGACAACTGTCACTTCCATACATTGAGTTATATTTTCTTGTTTTTTTTCTTGAGCTAATTGACACGTTGTCTAAGGGGGCTGGATGTTTAAAATGTTGCCTTCTATGTTGAAATAAAGCTACTCAAATTAAGGTAGCGGAAAAATTAATTGATTAGAAAAATACTTGACAATTTTTCTAAATAATTTTGTTAATTAGCGAAATAAAGATACATCTCTTTCTCGCTCTATCCCTCTGATGGTGTTACAGTCCATATCGATCCTTGGCCTCCTGTAACTTTTGCCTCCAAATTATCCTGTCCTATGCCAACGTCTTCCAAATAGCCATCTGAAAGAAAAACTGCGCGTAGCATTCCTTCGTACATTGTCCTGCCATCTTAGCCTGGGCCTTTCAACCGGTCTCCTTTCACCTTGGTGTCCATTCGTTATTATTAAAAGGACACCTGGATCAGCCATTTGCTGTACGTGTCCAGCCCATCTCAATCCGAACAACTTTTAGTGTGTCGAAATGTTTGGGGCCGGATATATTATGCTGCGTCGTATACAGATACGACGCAGCACTTTCCTTTCAAAAATGTCAAGAATCTCTACCATCCTTATTGTCATTGTAAGCACCTCACATCCGTATGCTAACACAGTAAGTATGAATGATTTGTATACGGTGATTCTACTATTTCTATGGACGCTATGTGATTTTAAATATGTGCTGCTGATAATTTGTGCATTTGAGCGCCCATCTTACACTAGGAAAAAAACGTGTTCGTGTAAATTTTTCATTTAAAACGCATTGTCACATGTTGTCATTTTGATAGTTTCACAAAATCTAACTCTTGTCCCACCGGGAATCAAAACCGGATACTATGACTGAGTCGTATAAAAATCTAACCGAGCCAATATAAAAAAAACACAGTTCAAACAATACATTTACTGATACCCATGTTGGGTTTGGTGTATTTGTATGCGTATTGTACTACATTCATAGGATTTTTGAATGTTTTTGTTTTATACATGTAGATAATGACGTCCAAAAGATTTCTTGTGAAAATAAACCTTAATGAAACATAAAACAACATTGTTTATTTTACTACAAAATAAGGACATCTTTTAAATTTGATATCGTTCAAGATATCAATGGCAAATTAATTCACCTGGTTAAGTTTCTTAGGGGCTCTAAAATGATGTTTTTATTGGACAATGTTTTTTCCTTCTTTTCCTTATGGAAGCTTCACTACACGGAAGGGGATCAAATAATAATAATAATATACTCTTCGTAATTGGTTGCCATGGCGACCCGGAGAACGAAGGTTGTTTTCTTGTCAAAAAGACCCCGAAGCCTTGAATATCAATGACGAAAAAAATAAATTCCACAACCGCCATCTCGTTTACGATGATTTAATGAATAATAAAATATCCAATTTAAATTTATTATACAATTTGTTCATGTACATTTATTTACCTGGTCTGTTTTGTCGTGTCTCAATTAACTATAAGTAGGTAGGTACATACAATCGCTCTCACAATTCGGAAGATACTTAAAAATACATGAAACCTGTTCCTGTATTTTTAGTAAAAGTACTTACTTGTTTACGATTTGTGTAATAATATATAGAACATAGAATTATAAGGTTTATATTCTAAGATATAGAACTTTTTTTTCATTTCAGTTGATACCGTTTGACGTTTGAACTATATACTCATGTTGGGTTTTCGTTTATTTCTACCTTTTCAATCAGTTTTATCAGAATCTATGTTTTGATTTATTTTTGGCTACATTCGATTTTCCATATTGAATCATGCTGAACTGATGGGGATTTACCCTCCACATAGCTGAGCATGGTTCTTTTGCTTGTATTAGATACACAAATTTGAAAAGAATCGAATGAGTGCTTTAGTCTAATATCGATAAAGTAGAATAAACACGCCGTACATAATCCCTACATAGCACATAGCACACACGCAGTTGCATTGTGATGAAAATTTCAGAATAAAATCTCAGCATGATACAAGTTGGTATTCAATAAAATAAATAGTCTTACAACATCGAAATCATAACTCCCCACTATATCCCTTTGGGTTAGTGAGGAGTAAAAATAAATGTGTAAGACATAAAAAAAATGATCTTAATCATAATGTTATCATTCGCTAATACAGGTTGGGTACAGGACGAGAAAAAGAACAGATTTATTTTCGATTGCGGGGATGTGTTAGATGATTGCAATAAAAAAAATATCTTAAAAATTGAGAAATCATAACTTCCCACTTTATCTCCTTGGGGTAGTGAGGAGTAAAAATATATTGCTCTTTACCAAAGCAAGCACTCGTGTGTAAAGGAGACATTTTAACAGATTTTTAATTATCTCAATAGAGACGTAGTTGGAATATTTATTGTAGGTGCCTTGATTTCCCGGTTCTCCTACAATAAATATTCCAACTACGTCTCTATTGAGATAATTAAAAATCTGTTAAAAAATATCTTTGACTCCCGACAGGGAAAAAAATCCAATGTTTGCGCATATGCAATAATAAAAATATTCGAGACATTTTAAAACAAAAGAAACAAACATTTAAATCTAATTAGCTTACTACACGAGTAATTAATACAGAATAATTTATAATCATACATTATTTAAAACTCTTAATATATACGTTTTCACCTCAGTTATTTCAATATTTTGGCCACAATAATTAGCTTACTACACGAGTGTATTAAAGTAAGAAATCAAACATTCAAACATTTGACAAACATTCCATCAGCGTTATGTGTCGTATCCGCATGGGATTATTGATAGCAGTCTTTGCGAGTGTATAATTAGTGATGAGACACTGGATCATTTATTTCTTGAATGCTCCTTTTTTACCGACCTCGCAGAGATTGGGGTTCCAATGCCAACAAATGTGAGGACATTGTTAAGCTACAATTCCAGGCAGGTGAACATTTTGATCAAAAAATTCATCAAAATTAATGACATCAAAATCTATCTCTGTACGTACATAAAATTGAAATTGATTGAAGTAAGATAAATATACAAAAATAATTGAAGTTTCTCTTTATTTAGACAATTTGATATGTTAACCTGTATCGCTAAATACATTCTTAACGGATGAAGAGCAAAAAAAAAGTTAGAAATCCCCTCTCTTTCCTGTTCTAATGTAGGTACATCGTTTGTTTTTTCTTGCATTTTTGTGTTTTGTATTGTTATTATATTATTTAGAATTTTAAATGTATGTTGACCTCTTGGTATTTGCGAATAGCGTATTTTTTTCTTTTTTTCCTCGTAACCATTTCAAAATACAATAAACGACACACTTGACACCCGAGTCCCAATTCCTCTGATTTAGTTTCACGAGATACGTATCTACAGATGGATGCCCTGCGTCGAATATTTTATCTCGACTAGATGTTGGTGATTTTGATACGCGTAAAATATTTTATTTGACGCCAGAAAATTCCTCTCGTTGGTACATAATAATATCTCTCTCTCTCTTCGGAGCGAAGGAGAATGGCATCTCTCACGGGACCAAGGCAAATCTATTTAGGCGTCATTCTCGAGTGGAATATTGGAGGAGGCACGACACAAAATAATATCAATATTTGACGTTAACGTGTATCGACAATACAGCAACGGATGATTGACAAATTATACACGAGAGGAATATGGAGTGATAATTTACAATATTTGACAACATGACAGACACAAAAATGGCTTCTATCTTCCTCGATAATAATAAAATACGTTTAATTTATTATCTTCATCGCAATCGTTGTATACGTGTCTATTTAAAGGTACAACATATATGAAATCGGTCTTTTTATCAATTATAGGGTTGGATGCTATTGGGATTGTGGCAATGCCACTGTCAGTAAAAGCAGCTGAGTCCCTGGACACATTCGAGCGGAAGGTGCTTCGTCGAATTTGTGGGCCCGTGAGGGACGGCAATGAATGGCGCATTCGGCGCAATGATGAATTGTACGGCATATACCAGGCCCCTAGTATCTCAACCCATAATATGAGGCTCTCGAGATTGAGATGGGCTGGACACTTGCATAGAATGCCAAACTCACGGGCACCCAAGAGGGTGATGATGGCGCATCCGGGGGAAAAGAAGAGGAGGAAAACTGAGATGGGAAGACGAAGTCACCAAAGATGCGAACCAGCTTCTCCAAGTGACCGGATGGAGAACAGTGGCTGAGGACAGGAATGGTTGGAGGCGAAATTTGGAGGAGGCCAAAGCCCGATTTGAGCTGTAGTGCCATTGAAGAAGAAGAAGAAGCTATTGGGATTGTTATTTAATCATGAATATAATATATCAGAAGGTTGTGATTTTAAGTGCGTGTTCAAATTAGTTCCCAATAACATACATCACTATATAAGATATTGCAATTTGATATTCAGTTACTCAATCAGAAATACAAATAGTAATTGAGTGATGAACGGTTTCATAATAAAAGAGGACTTACAATATTTACATCTATTTTCGGTTTAAATAAATCAAAAAATTATACTTGATGTATTTACAGATGTTCGCGATGTTTGGGTCGATATTAATCTTACAATTATTATTAAAGAGGTGTTGTTGCTGTTGTCGCCTTGTCGGACGTCGGTTGATTATGTGGATATGCGAATGGTAAAGCGCGCTGCATATTCGGTTCAGGAACTGATGTCCTTCGGCCATCTTCGTTAATATGAATGAGATGCGAGACTATCGCTGAGATGCGACGAATGACGTATTCATTGACGTTTATTGATTGTGGTGTATGTATAGCATCGCCACAGGTTAATAAACAATCCCAATTCTTTTTTTCTCTTTCTCAGCCCTTCTTCGTCAAGTGAAGACTTTCACAGCTTCCTATCTTGGGCAGACTGTATCCATTCGCCTACTGCCACTCGTCTAATATCATCAGACCACCATGTTTGAAGCCTTCCAACACTTATTTTCCCCGTTTTAGGTCGCCATTGCAGCACTTTCTTTGTCCATCTGGAGTCTGTGGTTCGAGCGATATGCTCCCAGCTCCACTTCTGGTTGGCAACCTTCTGGACAACGTCGGTTATTTTGATTTTCTCTGTTTTCCGCAAGTTTTTTTTAAGTAGTGTTTATAGTATCTACTGTGTCAAAGGACAAAATTTAATTTTAATCCATTTTGTCTATTTCTCAATAGATTGCTATTTCTATTTCTCAATATCTTCTCCTATTTCTCAATATCTTAGTAGGTTTTTAACTTTGTAACTTTGCAGGTGTCTAAGTTTTTTTTGCACTCTTCTTCTTCTACTGGTGTCCTGTCGGGAACCCCTGACGTTAGCAAGTCCGTCCATTCCCTGATATTAAGTAGCCAGGACATCTGTCTCCTTCCAGTCCTTCGGCGACCGTCTATCTTTATTTTTGTACTCTATTGAAAGAAAATATTTTTATTATTTACATGTTTTTACTATGTACCTACTTTAAATTAAACGATTGGATACAATATTTGAATTATTTATCCTGCTCAAGTGGCAATTTATTCCACCAAACCATTTTATTCATCGTAGAGAAATAATAATTGCTACAGAAAATTCTCTCCTGTGGCAATTAAACCCAAGATACAGGCACAGAAGTTAAACAACATACTACATACTATACCACGGCGGTTAGTTATTTTATAATTTATTTTAAATCAGCCTCTCATTGCCTGAACGCGAGTGGTTTCTCATAATTTATTGTCGCTGAAAGATGACTTAACTTTTGTAAGAGTGATACAAATAGAGTCATACACACAAACATACATCTGGATCAGTAAACAGAATCGACCGAATCACCATCGGACCCCACTAAACGTCCTTCGCTCGACCAAATTACCGACCCTCAGATGGCCGGCTCGACTCTCCCGACCTCCACCGCACTCCTGCCTTGCCGCTGTGCCCAAACTTCACACGCCCACGATAATTTACCTACCACATTCAAAATAAGGGGGGCAAGATTCAATAACAGTTATTTGCTCAGGAATATATATCGTGTTACCTCTTTTACGGAAATCACGATATACTTACATGTGTTGGTAAAGAGGCAATATTTACCTATACTTTTCTTCACTCCCAAGGAAAAAAAATGAAATTTCCACAAAAATATCGCTCCATCAGTCATAACGGAACAGCTATTTATTTTTGAAATACACACAAGACGTGTAGAATTTGACTAGAATTTATTTTTTTATTTATTAGTTTAAAAATAATACAATGAATCATATTGTTTCTATTAGAGTAGGTATAAGTTCATGGTGAATATTATTACGATCCCTCTATAATAAACACATGAACGAATTTTCTATGGCTACAACTACATCTTCGGGTGAAAATCTTATAATAGTTGTCGTAGTTTGCATTAGTTGTCGTTTATCCTTGGCCGTTCAACCATTAAGTAAGTATATAAATTTATAATGTAGGTAATATACATTGTATTTTGTATAACTGAAGATGTTATTAATAGTCAAAAGGAATAGGTATCAATATTAAAAATTGATGAATAGGTATGCACTAAATTGATGTTGGTTCTAAGATAGCATTTTCACAAAGTAAGATATCTTTTCTTACACTCTCATACATTATTTTTACACATGCATAAACACAGTATCTTGTAAGTATGATATATGAAGGATGTATAGAGAATGGACTTAGGATGAATGCCAGCAAATCAAAGACAATGGTATTTGAAAAGAGTGAAAGCAGAACAGCGTGTAAAGTAAGAGTAGAGAACGAATGGCTCGAGCAAGTCGACGAATATGTATACTTGGGAAGCATATTTCAACGGAACGGACGACTCGATAAAGAGATCGAAAGAAGAGTTATGGCAGGAAACAGAGTGAATGGAGCACTAAGACCAATTATGAATGATCGCAACATATCAAAGGATGCCAAAGTTGCCATTCATAACGCCATTGTAGTGCCAAACCTGACGTATGCAAGTGAAACCTGGACATGGCAGAAGACGCATGAAAGTAGAATAAATGCAGTTGAAATGAGATCGTTAAGAAGGATTTGTAATAGTACGATGTATGACCGGGTAAGAAACGAGGATATAAGGAAAGAATGTAAGATGAAGAAAGATGTCATTACTAGAATGAAAGTGAACATATTGAGATGGTTTGGTCACATGGGGAGAATGAATGAGGAGCGCCTGACGAAGAAAATATACAGAGCGGAAAGGAATGGAATGAGAGGTTGGGGACGCCCAAGAAAGGGATGGCACGACCATGTGAACGAAATTTTGAAAGACGGAAATGTTAGATGTGTGAGCAATAGACGAACATGTATGAGACGATGCATGAATGTGGACGAGGCGAGGGATGCGTGCCAGGATAGAAAAATGTGGCGTTCGGTTCTCTCTGCCTACCCCGCAAGGGACATGGCGTGATGGTATGTATGTATGCATAAACACCCTCATCTATATAAGCAAAAATATATCGCATAATTATTGTTACTATAACCTCAACACAGGCTCTCGCCAAGTGAGGTAATAAATTTCCTTGTTATATTTTAAAGTTACATTGTTTTAATTTTTTTGAATATGGAAATTATTAAAAAACGAATGGGCTGTGGCCAACACTAAACTCTCCACACTATACTAAGTGTTTATTTTTTCTTCTTCAAATGTTGACAATCTCAATATGGTAAAATATGCTTATGTTATATGAAATATTTTATTCATTCTAAATTTTCTACCGATAGTATATTTTTATATTAAGATAGACAAACTATTTATGCAGTATGGTGAAGAATGCTTATGTTGTATGAAATATTTTAATTAAAGCAGATAAATTTTGTTTTAAAGAACGCGAGAGCATTTTGAAATTTTTGACACGTGATATCATAATATGAAGTAATTTTATGTTATTCATGGAAAGCTAATCAGTTCTATGTTCAAGCTCTTTAAATTATAACATGAAATCAAATGACTGAACTTTTCGATACATAAGAAATTTATCTAATTATGTACATTTTTATTCATTCTAAATGTTACTACCAGGAATATAAATTTTCTAACGATAGTATATTTTTATGTTAAGATAAACAAACTATTAATGCAGTATGGTGAAGAATGCTTATGTTGTATGAAATATTTTAATGAAAGCTAATAAATTTTTTTTATCTGCTTTTATTAAAATATTTTGTTTTAAAGAGCGGTAGAGCATTTTGAAAATTATGACACGTGATATCATATGATGAAATATTTTGTTATTTATGGAAAGCTTATCAGTTCTTTGTTCAAGCTCTTTACATTATAATATGAAATCAAATAACTGAACTTTTCCATACATAATAAATTTATCTTATTATATACATTTTTATTCATTCTAAATTTTACTACCAGGAATATAAATTTTCTAACGATAGAATATTTTTATGTTAAGATAGACAAACTATTAATGCAGTATGGTGAAGAATGCTTATATTCTATGAAATATTTTAATAAAAGCAGATAAATTTTGTTTTAAAGAGCGTTAGAGCATTTTGATTATTCTGACACGTGATATCATATGAAGAAATTTTATGATATCTATGAAAAACTAATCAGTTGTAAGTTCAAGCTATTAATATTCTTATATCAATAAGAAATCAAAGAACTGAACATTGCCAAACATAAAAAAATTCTCTTGTTACATATAAGTTTCATACAAAAATCCATTAAATAAAATACAATTTTTGAAACTGTTGAATATTTTTCTTTTAACATTGACCAACTTTGAATACAATTTTATAAAGATTCTTGGTGTTATAAAAATAGTTGAAACCAAATTAAAATATCTTTAATTTCCAGGTCGTGAGAGCATTTTTTTAGTTTTAATAGATGAAATCATAAAGAAACATTGAGAAAAAAAGAAGCGTTGTCTATGGAAAACTAATCAGCTGTAAGTTTATGGACTTAACACATATGATATCAATATGAAGTCAATCGGACTTATAGTTTGGGCTGCAGAGAGGACACAAAAAAAACAACGTAAATGATGAATTCATAGAGAAGAAATCAAAAGTTGTCTATGGAAAACTAATCAGCTCTAGTTCTTTGCACTTTACACATATGATGTTAATATGAAGTAGATCGGACTTATACTTTGGGCTGTAGAGAGGTCACAAAAAGGATTTTCCGTACGCCATACGCCATACATACAAACACATCATGACGAAACTCACAGTGTGCACACTCTACACGATACCCGTTGAGAAATTGATGTAAAAAATACGCTTAAAAATTGTGAAATCATGACTCTCCCCTATTCCATAGTGTGGAGAGTAAAAATATAGAATGAAAATAATCAGAAAAATAAATTTGATTTTCAGAAAATTGTTAATATCAATGAAGATGATATATCAAGAATTATCGCCTGTAAAAAGGATATAAATCTGTTGTGTCTGTATGAATGTATGTAGATCAGTAAATTTCATTCTAATAATCCTAATTCTAATAATACGAAGCAGTAGGTACTACAATATCAATACTGTCAACAGGGACAAAATAAAAACAGATATATACATACATGAGTACATAATGTAGGTACATATTTCAGAATCTTGCTGAATCGTTTATTGGTTTAACGACACAACAAAACAAGGTTTCAGAACAGTAGTATATAGATAATAATAAATAATAAATTTGGATAATTTATATAGCGCCGTTTTTGTGAATATCTCACCTCAAGGGCGCTGAAAAAATGATTATGTTGTATCATTTCGGCTCTGGTAAGATTTGCGAAAAAGGTGCGTTTTGAGTTTTTTCCTGAACGAAGATATATTTTCGGTTTGTCTGAGGGTGTGTGGGAGCTTATTCCATGCATTTGGTCCTGCCACAGCAAATGCACGATCACCGAAATTAGTTGTGTGTACCCTGTTTATTTCAACTAATTTCCCAACCATGGATGACGAGGCAGAACGAAGTGATGATTGTCTGTCATTTATTGAAAGCGGAATGCACAGTTCAGAGAGGTAAGTAGGAGCCATACCACGAAGTGCTTTAAATATTATGAGACAGAGCTTATATTCAATTCTTTCGGGGACTTTAAGCCAATGTAGATTGCGAAGATGGTGAGAGATGTGAGAAAATTTGGAGGCTCCAGTGATGAGTCTGGCTGCAGCATTGAAAACTGACTGAATTTTATTAATTTCTTTCTTTGGTAAATTCGCATATATACCGTTACAATAATCCAAACGGGAGACAACAAAGGCGCTTACCAAAGATTTCATGGCTTCAATTGGGATACTCCTTCGGATTGACTTTAAACGTCTTAGTTGAAAGAAAGCAGAAGAATTAACTGTGTTAATTTGGTTTGAAAAGCTTAGATTTGAATCTATTTTGACTCCAAGAAGTTTAACACAGGATTTAGGAAGAATATCTGAATTTTCGAAAGTTAGTGGGGAAGTGTCTATTAAATGGCTTCGTTTGCGTGTTGCTGTCCAGAGTAGTTCTGTCTTTGTTGGGTTTAGCTTAAGTTTGTTTGCTGACATCCAAACACCGATATCTTCGATACATTTACAGATTGTGGTTTTTAGATGGTGAGCATTTTCTGGTGTGCAATAAAAGTAAAGCTGCCAATCGTCCGCATAACAGTGTGCGAGTAGTCCGTGGGAGTCAATGATTGAAAATATGTCTTTTGTGTATAAGATAAATAGTAACGGACCTAGCACGGAACCCTGGGGAACTCCGAATTTTACAAAAGCGGGAGATGATTTTAGGTTATTGAATTTGATAGTTTGGTGTCGTCCTGTGAGATAAGATTGAAACCATTTATATGTGTTTTCTCGCATACCGTAAGTTGTTTTGAGTCTTTCAGTGAGAATAGTGTGATCAATCGTATCAAAAGCTGCACTCATGTCCAGAAATGCTAATAGAACATGATTTCCGGTTTCAGTAGCTAGAATCGTATCAGATAATATTCGAAGAAGTCCAGTCTCAGTTGAATGATATTTTCTATACGCAGATTGAAGTTTGGTAAACATTCCGTTTGTCTCAATGAAGTCATTTAGTCTTGTACATACAATTTTTTCTAGTAATTTAGCGATAAAAGGTAAGTTGGATATGGGTCTGTAGTTATTAATGTCATCAGGGTCGAGGTTTGGCTTCTTTAGAATCGGGGTTACTATTGCTTCTTTAAGACTTGTTGGTACTACACCAGAGCTCAATGATAAATTGAACAGTTTGCAGAGATAGGGTGCTATTATAACAGAGCATTTTTTCAAGAGCCATGTTGGTATCGGATCTAAGGAACAATGTTTGTTGGGTGAGTAATTGATGAATTTGATGATTTCTTGTTCACTTGTTTCAATGAAATAATTTAGAAAACTATTGCTTATGTTGGTTGAATAAGAGGTCGGAGATGGCGAAATAGTTGTAGAGTGAATTTTCGAAATTTTGTTTTGCAGAAAGTCAAAGATGGCGTCTGGAGAGATATCCGTAGTAGTTGAAGTTCCATTATTTTTATTTCCTAAAACTGTGTTTATGGATTTCCACATTTGTCTAGGGTTATCTCGTTCTTGTTGGATTTTATCTGTCCAGTAAAAGTTCTTCTTGGCTGCAAGTGTGTTCTTATAGTCGGTTTGCGCTGCAATCCAATCTGATCGTTGTAGAGTTGAGACCTGGTGTTTATACGCTCTCTCTATTTTGCGCATTTTTTTCTTCTTCTCCCTGCATTCTTCGTCGAACCAGATATCGGATATTCGGTTTTGACGTCGTTTGTTTTTTTCCGGTGCATGTTTTTCAATAAGATTTTGTAGCGTTGTATTGTAGGTGTCGACTAATTCAGTAAGAGATAAATTATCTTGAGTGTTACAGAGAGGGGATAGATGTAAATCGGACAGAAAGTTTTCAATATTAAAGTATCTCCATGATCTTGAAGTGGTGGTAAAATATTTTGGCGGGGGTTGATCGAAATTTAGAGTGGTCAAAATTAGTCTGTGATCTGATAGCCCGATATCGATTACACTAGGAGAGATTTCGTCGCAGTCCTTTCTGGATAAAAGGATATCCAGTATTCCTCCAGCGTCATGAGTTGATGTTTGTACTGATTGGACGAGTCCAAATGAATTTATGATGTCTGTAAATCTTTTACTAATTGGATTGTCATGCTGTTCCAAGTGGATGTTAAAATCACCAGTGATATATAAATTAGTTATTGAGGTAGTCTTTTCTAAAAGTGTTACAAAATCATCAAAAAATGTTCCAGTTACTTGAATAGATCCTGGTCTATAAACGGTTAAAATACTGAATTTATAGTTTTTTGTGGATATTTCACAAGAAAGACATTCAAAACTGTTAAATTTTCCTATTGGTGTTTTGGTTATGCGTATTCCTTGATTGGCGATTACAGCAATACCTCCATGGTTAGTTTTTATTGCTGATGTAGCGGATTCTTTTGGTTTTCTTTCCCTTGCTTCTTCGACGACTGTAAATCCTTGAGAGTGGAGATTCTTGAGGGATATGGTATTGTAATCATCGTGCCATGTTTCTGTGATGCAGAAAATATTTAATTTATGCTCTCGAATTATTTCGATGACATCATCAACTTTATTATTTAATGAACGGGCATTCCAAAGCCCAACAACTATTTTCCTGGGTAGAGGTGATTTGTGACGTTCGGATGGTGATGAGATTTTGTGTGTCGATGTTTCAGTAATATCTTTATCATGGTTATGTTTGTGTGTTTTTATTTTTCGCCCGCCTCGACATCCTCTAAACCTATATTTTTTTGCACGTCTTTCAATTCGTAAGAGAGAAACTTTATCTGTAACGCATTTTAGGGGTCGCTGTAGTCTGTAATTATTGAGTGATAAAAGTATAGTTTTTTCGTATTGAAGCATATTAAAGACATGTCACCATCATAATTTATGTTTTTATTGCCCATATTAAAGTCGGGTCGAGCAAGCGAGGGTGGACTCACCAGCCACCGAGACCCAGGTATTCATGAGAGACAAACATGTGGTGAACATCTGTGAGATGTTTAACACTGAACACAACACTGCACTGATAACAAACTGCAAGTCGAAATGTTTATCCGCTGCACTAACACCAAATATATGTTTTAAAGTAATATGATTTTACGTAATATTTGTTAATTAAAATCACTTAAAAAGACCGGAAAATAGTGAAATTACATTTAAGCTATTTTTATTACTCATTCTTTAGCAAAAAAGAAAACGTCTCTAAAAAAACGCACGTTTTAGAGAAAAACACTACAGAGCGGTGTCGGGTACGTCATGCTGCTACCGAGCGCTTGACGACTATCATGTACTTATATATTGAGATGGTGTTATGTTGTTGATACTGATGAAGGCAATAATATAACACCACCGACTGACCTTGAGTCTGAGGCTCGTCGGGAGGGGGGTGGGAGGGGATGGCAACGTGTCGTAAACAACCCCAATAAAACACCGTCCTAAGGCTCTGACCGCTTAGATTGCCATCAGTATTGCAAAAGGGACGTAAATGCTTAGAAGTGTTTACCAGAAGGGTTAACGAGATTTTGATACGACAGTAAACTTGTTAAAGGAAGAAAAAGGACATGCGGAACGATTCATACACACAAATCTGCATAAGAACCAACCGGCCAAATTCACATTCGAACACGCGTTTAAATTTTAATGCGCATTAATATCACTATCGATGTAAGTTTATATATAATGTATTCACCAGAACTGATACTAACTATATTAATTTTGTTATACACGTGTAATGATTTTTTTTTGTGATTTGAAACTTTTTTGCTATCATGGACTGGATAAATGAATTCACGCTTGATATAATTCGAAAAAAACTTTAATTTTAATGCGATCTAAAAATGCGAGAATCGTTATACTATTCTAATTTGAAAGACGCAATTTATTCTACTCAAATTGTGTTAAAATGGCATTTGTTTGGATATTATATAGGTACCTACATTATAATTTGTTCAATATAAAGATGAAATTTCGGAATTTCGACATTTATATCTGTTTTTTTACGAAGTATTTGATTTACATTTGCAGAATAACTAAATTAGTATTCAAAAATAAATGTTTTTGATGTGATAATAAACGAGTGGATTGCGGCCAACGATAACAAGTAATTCTATAAAGTATTAAAATGAATTATTTTATGTCAATCATAACGACAAAATGTAATAGGCCTTAATACTTGATGTTACTATTGTATTGTTCTATGTCTTAACGCTGTTTTTTGTCCAACTTTAACATAAATAAATAAAATAAATTCTATTAAAAAAAAAAAAAAAATTGTGTATGGAAAATATTCAGCATTTTCGTGAATTAAATATTTTATTATGAAAACTTGATAATTCTTCAATGTCATTTTATGAAAGTGAATTTCAAATTTTAAGTTTCCTGAGCTTGGGGTCACTTTGAAATATTTGATAGTTACAAAAAAATGAGAAGCACCATTCAGATATCCTTCGAAATCTAATGGCGTCTAAGTGAGTATCAGAGATACAAATTTGCAAAATTTGAAAATAATCGAATGAGTACTTTAGTCTATAATCGATACAGTTAAATAAACAGGCCGTACATAACACACAACACATATCACGCAGCACATAGCACACACACAGATACATTGTGATGAAACTTTCAGAATACAATCTCAGCATGATACTAGTTGGTATTCAATATAAGAAATAGCCTTAAAAAATCGAAATCATAACTCCCTACTACATCCCTTTGGGTTAGTGAAGAGTAAAAGAAAATGTGTTAGACATAACTAAAATGATCTTAATCATAATGTAATTATTCGCTAATACAGATGGGGTACAGGACGAGAAAAAGAAAAGATTTATCTTCGGTTGTGGGGATGTGCAAGATGATTAGAATCTTCTTGTCTGCCGAAACATGGTACAGGGATGTAACGAGGAAGACTTGGTTGTGGCAAATGACGTGGCAATTGCTGCTGCAACGTATTGGAGTGGAAAGGCCTAATATGTTTGTCCGGAGACGTTAAGTAAATATTAAATAACAATTGTTGTCTGAATACATTACCTACCTACAAACCTACGTAGGCACAAAGTGCTCTTGGAATTATTAGTATCTTATAC
Organism: Molanna angustata; assembly: GCA_963576475.1. Taxonomy (NCBI): domain Eukaryota; kingdom Metazoa; phylum Arthropoda; class Insecta; order Trichoptera; family Molannidae; genus Molanna; species Molanna angustata. The sequence goes on along the minus strand of OY754970.1, from coordinate 11,495,124 downwards.
TAAGTACTTCCTTAAGTAAATTAATGAGCGTCTTTAGATGTACCCATTTGGTTAATTGCTACGCGGCGAATCAAGCGTGTAACTCTGTATTTCAGTAGTAATTGAATCAGACGGCTTACATAGGATAAATTTCCCTTATCTAGGTGTAAAGATCAAGATGAGATATAATCAGTGTAGGGGGTTTAGTTGATAAGCCCGGAAATAGTGTAAGGTATTAGATTAATCAAACCGATGGGCGGGATGGAGCGTGGGTGGGACAGCGCAGATGAGTGAACCTTGGGTGAGTTACAAGGGAATTTATGTTCAAAACACACAATTTCCACCGTATCCATGAGTGCACGAGAGGATTGGATAAACCAGATTTTGAATTAGTGAGATGAAAATGCAAGAAGGCCGGAAAACATGAAAGTTTTGCCAATGCTTTCTGCCTACTCGCTCAGTGGTAATCAAACATTTCAAAATATTTACCAGTAAGATGTGTTGAATTTATTCAGAGTAATTATACATTTATTCATTTAGACATATTTAATAAAGACTTTTGTATGTAACACAAAATATTTGACATAAGTATTGTTTCTTGAATTATTTTTCATAAGAGATAGAAAACAAAGGAAAGTAAGATTCACTCTGATTTTGAATACACAAAATCAGACATTACATAATAAAGTAGGAACTTGCTATGTAAGGTACCTGTGTACATACTACTTAGTTTTAAATATTAATGTAGGTACTTCAACACTCTCCCATATTTAATAACTAGGATACACCCATACTGTTGCATAATTGTTTTAGCCTAACAGCAAATAGTGGTTTTGTTAATAAATCTGCAAGTTGTTTTTCAGTGTCTACTCTTGAAATAGTAATTTCATTAGCTGCTACCAATTCTCGAACAAAGAAATGTCTCAATGGAATATGTTTTGTTCTTCGATGAAATTCTGGATTTTGTGCAAGACGAATTGCTGCTTCATTATCAACTTGTAGATTAGGCTTAGTTACTTTTAATTGATCAAGTTCTACTAAAAGCCTCTTGATCCAGATTATTTCACGTGCTGCTTCACTGGCTGCTACGATTTCAGCTTCTGTAGTAGATATTGCGACCGATTTTTGTTGTTGACTTAACCACGTAATAGGTGCTCCGGAATAAATACAAAGTACACCAGAGGTTGAACGTCCTGTATCAGGGTCGCCTCCATGATCAGCATCGCTATAACAGTCTAAGACACTCTTATTGATATTATTTTTGTATATAATTGCATAGTCAGTAGTGCCTTTTAAATAACGAAAAATTCTCTTGACTTTGATCACATCACAATCTGTGGGTTTTTCAAGACTTCGGGATACTACTCCAACAGCATACGCAATATCAGGTCTTGTCCCACACATGAGATACATCAAAGCTCCAACCGCTTGTCTATAAGGAAACTTGGTGTTGAGGGAACTCTTCTCTGTACTATTGTCCTTAATTATTGGGGTAACAACAGCTCTGCAGTTGTCCATACCAAATCGTTCTAGAATATTCTTGGTGTAGTGAGACTGACATACTCGAATAGAACCATCTTCTTCTCTTTCTATTTCTAATCCCAAGAAATATGATGCTGGCTTTGAGGTGATTTTGAACTCCTTTTTCAGGTCCGTAATCAATTCCTGAAGTTCATATTCACTGTCAGCAGATATCAATCCATCATCTACATGAAGAACAAAGAAAATTCTACTCGAACCTTTTTGTCTCACAAAGAGACATGGATCGGCTTCACTCTTTTTGAATCCCAGTTTGATTAAAAAATTGCTGAATTTTTCATTCCAGCAACGAGGAGCCTGTTTAAGTCCATACAGGCTTTTTTGAAGTCGACATACTTTGCCAGAACCATCATCATATCCATCAGGCTGTTTCATAAATATGGTTTCTTTTAAATCACCATAAAGAAAAGCTGTTGATACATCAATTTGAACTAACTTCATATTTTCTTTAGCTGCGACACTTAGTAATGTACGAATAGTAGAAGTTCTAGCTACAGGACTAAAGGTTTGGTCATAATCAATACCCTTCTTTTGAGAAAAACCTTTAATCACTAGCCTGGCTTTAAATTTGTCAATTGATTCATCTACGTTCTTTTTCACTTTATATACCCATTTACAAGGAATTGCCTTTTTCCCAGGAGGCAGATTATCTAAAGCCCAAGTTTTATTTTCTTCATGTGCTCCCATTTCTTGATCCATTGCTACTTTCCAGTTCTTCATTTGATCAGAATTAATGGCCTCGTAATAAGATTCTGGTTCTTCAAATGTGTTAGATAACATTGCATAATCCAGATATCTTTTAGGCTGTATGAGTGTTGAACGATCACGAAGCTGTCGGACAGTTATACCATCAGTGGGTATTCTGATGAGTTCTGTTTCATCTTCAATTTCTTCCTGTGACTCTTCAATTTCTTCTTGTGATTCTTCATCAAAACCATAAAAATCTTTTTCACTCTGAGTGTCCATCTCAGACTTGTCCTCGGTTTCGATTCTTGAATCTTCGAGTTCTTTAGAAGAAAGATCAACATTTAAAGGAGTTAATGTCATTTTATATTGATGTAATATTTTTTCTTCAAAAATAACATCTCTTGACCTTATTAACTTATCGTTCTCTTCACACCAAACACGATAACCTTCATCGAAATCGTATCCAATTAGAATTCCTTTCACTGCTTTCCGGTCCAATTTCTTCCTTCTTTGCTTTGGAACATGAACATAACAGGTGGACCCTATGATACGAAGATGCTTTATACCAGGTTTCTTCTTATACCACAGTTCATAGGGAGATATCCCAGAAACACTGGATGATCCTGTTCGGTTTAAAATATACGATGCTGAATTTATCATTTCAGCCCATAGTTTTTGAGGAATGTTTTCATGTGCATGCATCATAGCCCTAGCTGTCTCAACAATGGTGCGGTTCTCTCTTTCACTTACACCATTTTGTTGTGGAGTGTAAGGCATAGTGAATCGATGAATTATGCCTTCCTTATTAAGAATTTCTTTTACTTCTTTATTATCAAACTCTCCTCCATTGTCACTTAAGAGCTCTTTAATAGTATATCCAGCAGTCTTAGTTTCAGCTATAAATTGACTTAACTTATAAGAAACTTCAGATTTTTCTTTCATAAAATAAATACTACGAAATCTGGTATAGTCATCTTTGAAGAGTACATAATAACGGTAGCCAGACACTGAGCTCTGAAATGGACCACATACGTCCGTATGAATAAGCTCTCCCGGATTTGTGGCTCTATTCCTAGTACCAAAGGGACGTCTGTGAGCTTTGCCATAAATACAACCTTCACAGCATTCAGAATCCATTTCCACATCGATATTCAAATTTTTCAATATCATCGTTTTTACATGTCGTTTGTTCTGGTGTCCAAATCTCTCATGATACAGTTGAAGTAAATTTTGTTTATTTATTTCAGTTATATTTACTTCAGCAGGCGAACTAGATTTCACACTTCTCATGACTAATTTAAATAAACCTCCAAAACGATCTCGTACACCTACTAACTTGACATCTCGTCCAATTTTAAAAGTGCACATTTGTGTTTTTGACATAAATATACTTTTCGGGTTTTTATCCTGAGCTTTAAGGACCGAAAATAAATTCTTTTGAATTTTTGGCACATACCACACATCTGTAAAAGAGATTTTGTGCCATTTTCCATTTACGGATGCTTCGAAGTCTATTACACCTTTGCCAAGAGCCTCTATAGTTTCACCATTGGCTGTAGTTACTGTATGCGTCGTTGTAAATGGTTCAAATGTCCTAAATAATTTGTCATTATTTGTGATATGATTAGTTGCTCCATTATCCACAAACCAACTGTCATTATCACTCTCAGAGGACATCACAATAGAAAGAAGAGACATATTAGTTGAATTTTTATTCGATGAACCAACATCTAATGTATCAATTTTTCTTGGTTTCTGTGGTCTTCCGTCTTCTATCCATTTACGACATTTCTTTATTATATGGTTAGGTTTTTTGCAATAGTTGCATATTATAATTTTCTTCTTCTGTTGATGGTTATTTTGCCTCGTTGAATCTAATATAAGTGCCTTTTGAGTTGCTGTTTCAACTCCTTTACTTAACAAAGACTTTTCATAAGCACATAACTGATTCGTCAAATTATCAACAGTTCTGTCATTTTTTGACATAAGCATCCAACTGGATTTGAATGAAAAATATTCTTCTGGTAATGTACCTAGTATTTTGCATATTAAGAATAAATTAGACATCTTTGAATCATTCTCATCATCTTTAATCATCTCTTTTTCTAGATCATTCCATATATTTTTCAATTTTGAAATATGAGTTGCAATGTCATCACTAGGACTTTTCTTGAATCCAAAAAATTGCAAACATAGATCATACACTTTATCTTCAGAAACACCATCAAATAATTTGTGCAGTTCAATCCAAACATCTCTTGAATTCGTAAAACGCATTATTTTTTGTAAAGTTTCTTCAGTCATATTTGTTGTTAAAACAATTAAGGCATTACTGTCAGCCTTAAGAAATGCGTTCAAAGCGTTTCTATATTCCTCATGTTCTTTAGTTGTGCAGACTTTCACAGGCTCTATAGGTTGCATCAACCTACCTTCCACAACATCCAGAGCTCCAGGAATACCACGTAAACAAATATTTGCTTTGTACTTCCACGTACTCCAATTGGATTTTCCTTCTAAAAACCCAATGTTTATCAGTCTTGTAGAATCCATTCTTTTGTTCAATCAAGCACTTTAATGGATGAAAAACTCAATACAAAGTCTAAATTGGTCTAAAAGCTACAGTCCTACGTGACTGGGACCATGACCTGTTGATTTATTCAGAGTAATTATACATTTATTCATTTAGACATATTTAATAAAGACTTTTGTATGTAACACAAAATATTTGACATAAGTATTGTTTCTTGAATTATTTTTCATAAGAGATAGAAAACAAAGGAAAGTAAGATTCACTCTGATTTTGAATACACAAAATCAGACATTACATAATAAAGTAGGAACTTGCTATGTAAGGTACCTGTGTACATACTACTTAGTTTTAAATATTAATGTTCTCCAATTTTACGATCCGAAAATTGACGGACGTGAGTTATCTACTAAAATTTTCTTTTATAATTCCACCAGGCTTTTGAAAAGTAAGGATGATCGTGAGGAACCATAAGAGTGGTTTAATACTAAAATACCAGATGTTTTCGATGGATGATGATTTAAGCGACTTCGTCACAAATTTGGTAATTTTGTCAAATCAAATCCCACACAGAATATTCAGCGATCTATACGAGATGCCGAAAGTTCACTGGAATTTCAGAAGAATCGTGACATAAAGCTATCAGTGTGAGCTTGGCCACATGTTTTTGTGATGTTATGATAATCAGAAAATATTTGAAACGTCAGTATCAACCCATAGAAAACTATCTGTCTCTTTTCTTAATTCACAATAATGTGAAATGCTACGCCATCGACCGAAGTTTGGCGTAGTATTAAGTATTTAGTTAGTGATGTCTCTGCAACGCAATTGGTAATTTAAAAATATTAAATACTTACTCCAGTGAGGTTCGAAGCTAGGGCCGTATTTACGAACTATTCTCAGTGCTAATGTCAATATTTAGCATACATAAATGTATGGAGTTTGTCATTGAGAAAATTCTTAGGACTGTGCATTCGGGTCATAGGCCCGAGATATCAGTTGGCCCTTAAATCGTTGGATCTAGTAATCCAAGTTAAAAGTTTAGGGAAGATTAAATTTCATTCGCGTATTTCAGTGCAAAATGAAACGTCAGTTACGTAATCTTCAACTATAGATATATTTTACGTTTTCTATGGTTATTGTCCATAACGCATCTGTCAAATTCAAGTCAAATTGTAATAACCTTAAATGATACGTGACGCGAAGCTGTGACTAAATATTATTTTATTGTTAAAACAACACATTATTTTATTTGTTTCATTACACAGCATGTTACTTTTTCAATTTTTTTATACAGATCGATGTTTTTTTTAATTAAAATCAAACATTGTAGTGAAAAAATGTGATTGAAGAATATGTACTACGTACGTAGTACTTCAATGCAAAATGTATGTACATTTTACAGATAGATATGGTACTAAGTGATAATGGTAAAATAGTGTCTTATGTAGAAAATTTAAGAATACACATTATATATATATATATATATATATATATATATATATATATATATATATATATATATATATATATATATATATATATATATATATATATATATATATATATATATATATATATATATATATATATATATATATATATATATATATATATATATATATATATATATATATATATATATATATATATATATATATATATATATATATATATATATATATATATATATATATATATATATATATATATATATATATATATATATATATATATATATATATATATATATATATATATATATATATATATATATATATATATATATATATATATATATATATATATATATATATATATATATATATATATATATATATATATATATATATATATATATATATATATATATATATATATATATATATATATATATATATATATATATATATATATATATATATATATATATATATATATATATATATATATATATATATATATATATATATATATATATATATATATATATATATATATATATATATATATATATATATAGAAACAGGATGGATCAATTTAAAAAGTGGGATGAAAAAACATCGTAAAAATAAAGTTGAGTGCCTGACGTTTCATTATGGCTGCATAGAATTATAGTATGGCTGACAGTTTATTTCGTTTGTTGTCAGGCAATACAATATAATTATGTAAAAAGAAAATAAATATTAAATACATGAACCACTTCTATATCAAGTCTTTTATTTTAACATCAAAAATAAATCATGATTATAATTATTATGCATAGTTATTTGTAGTATAAAATGAAATAAAACATTAAAGCGTGCGGCGATTAGTACGCCACCTGGCGAAAAAGACTAGAAACAATACTTAACTCAAGATTAAGACACGCAATCCGCCAGAAACGTTGAGTTAAATATTTGTGGTTTAGTGACGTATTTAAGGGAAGATTTGGTACTGAAATACGCAATATTTTTGTTAAACTTTAGTTAAACTCCTAAGGGCCGACTGAAATACTGGGCCATAATCTCCAATGTCAAAGCTCATATCTAAGAAATAGTGAAAATTATTAGGGAGTTTTATCAATAAATTTATCTTTCTGAATCAAAATTGTCTCATATGACATATCACTATATATAATATGTATATATCTAGTCTTCTAGTAATGTATCTTAGTAATGTATGTATATGTCCAAGTGTTGCAAATGATAAATGTGTACAACTTACGGGTGTCATTAGATACATATAGGTGAGTAGTTATCGACATCGAAGAGAAAGGAATAATATTGGATCGGTTTCCTTTCTCAATAGATCGTCCTCCAAATGAATTCTGCCCTCGGTGAACCCGGCGTGACCTAGTTTCCCAATTTTTCGATTAGAAAGAGTGGGTTCGATAATCCATCAGTGTCATTCTCTGTAGTATCGTATCATGGCGCTCTAGTATCGCATCACCGAAATATCGGTCAACAAGTTTGGCGGTTCCTTCATTCGATTGACCCGGTAATAATTTATAATTGTCTACGGTTGGGTTGATGCAGAATTGAATTCACAGAGGAGACGCGGCCAATACAGAAAATACTTGATTTAGGTTAACGAGAACAGAATAAAGAAGTAGGATTAATTTATGTACGGTTTTGTTTGCTCGGAAACGTTAACGATAAATCATTCACAGGAGAAATATAATTAATACCTACTGATACATTCATCAAATTCTGTAAATAGGCAAATCAATTGAGAACGTTTCGTCTATATTCACTCTGTAAATTGATAGTAGATAATGTATTTATTTCGATAGGAGGAAGTACCATGCTTTTGATGAAATTATATATTCTTCGGTTTATCTAAAAAAGGGCTTTTATGACAATTTCTTCTAATCACCTAACCAATCGCTTGATAACATTCACAACCTCGTATTTAAAAAAAATGCATGAATTACTTAGATGCATCTTTAAAAGTAATTTCAATCCACATAAACAGAAAAATAAAATAAAATGTATAGACAAAGTCATGAAATGAAGGTTTTAGTGTCTCCTGTAAATTAATACTTTTTGAGATACGAGGTTGTGAGAGTTATCAAGCGCAATGTCAAGTCTTGATTGAAATAATTTGGTAAATACTTAAAAAAAGGTATTTATAAATTAAATTAATTAATAAAAGCAAAAATCCATGTAAAAAGGAAGGAAAAAATTAAAGAATACATTGCTGAAATTACTGTTTAAGTACTAAAAAAAAGGTATTTTGGTTATAAACTGCCTCTTGCAATAACATTACAAACAGAGAAAAATTTACATTCCATTTTCAGTGTTTTTTTTTTCATCCCTAATGAAGTAACAACAACATTCTTTGATTTTGAATTCCGGGTTTTTCATTTTGCGCTTGAATTTCGCTTTCGCAAAACATTTTAATTATAACGAAATTTGCGTGAAACCAACACGCATTACATAGCAAATATCGTAGGTACGAAATGAGAGAATGAGAGGAGAGGAACAAAAGAAAAAAAAATCATTATAACTTTCTTAATAAGAATACACAAAGGGTGAAAAAAGGACATAATATTATCTTGCACATGTCCGAAGGATGTTGGTTGGTACCCACTGTATACACTACACTAGATTCTGATTAATCCGGCAGCGTGTCCACTGAATATGGTTGTATTTGCTGCTAGGTATTAGAGGTACGTGTCCCTTCCTGTACTGTACCCGACTCTACTTTCCAATGTAGGAATGAGCAAAAGAAAAGACTCATACAAGAGAAATATTTATTTAAGTCTTTACATTATAAATTAGGTAGGTATCAGGGGCGATACTAGAACCTTCGGACTAGGCAAACCCCGGAAGAAAATTGGGAAATGTCGAAAATTTAATGTTTTTTTAGCAACGTTGTTTATTTCAGTGGCCATGAAAAATATTTTCAAAATCACATTACAAAATAATGTTTACTTTTGTGGCCCTGTAAAGCATCGTATCTACAAACGGCTTAATTGTTAATCTTGTAGTATGGTTGAAATAAAACAAATAAATAAATATTAGTTCTTGAATTTCTTAACATATGTAATATTCATATGCAAGCCAAGATTTTCGGCTTCTATGAGCAATTCCGCTACTGACTAGGAAAAAAAAACACATTTAGATGGTTTGGGCATTTGGGAAGAATGAACGAAGAAAATATACAAAGCTGACAGGAACGGAATAAGATGTCAGGGGCACCCAAAAAAAGGATGACTAGACCATGTAAACAATATTCAATCATGTGATATGTAAGAAGCGTGAACAACAGACGAACATGAATGAGACGATTCATGTTGACGAGACGAGGAATGTGTGTCAAGACAGAAAAAATGTGGCGTTCGGGTCTCTCTGCCTACCCCGTGAGGAACATGGCGTGATGATAAGTTTGTATGTACATTTTACTACGCTAAATTAAAAAAATATTGTAATTTATTTTACGTTTTGATAATACGCTTGATAATATTATAATTCTGGCGCGGATTATGGGTGACATCTGTGGGAAAGCATTGTCTCCTCTTCTATAAGGACTGTTGCTTTCATTGTTTACAAGCCAATTTCTCAATAGATGGCGTTACAAAAATTGATTTTGTCACTTATTATTGATGGCGATTGTGTTCAGCTTATTTTCAAACGAATAGATGTTCATGATTAATATTATATTTTATTTTATATTTCTTCTTTGGCAACTTACAGGTATTATGTCAAATAATAATTAACACGCACACAATTACAAGTTGCCACTTTCTGGAGACTTGCGATATTAATCTTCTCACAGATCAAGACTGAAACCAATTAAAAACTGTGTCTCCACCGGGAATCGATCCCGGGACCTTAGGATCAGCAGTCAGATACCCAACCAACTGACTCACCAAGGCCGACAATATAGAACTTTCAAAAAATTGGATTGATGGTGTTATATTATAAAAATTGATTGACGTTATATTTAGTATCTGGTAGTTTTAGATACTCAGATATAGTAAATGAATACACGCATTTCACTTAACACAGGTTTATTACAATTAACAGTAATTATATATTAACAGAGAGAAGTACAATTAATAAGTTATATATGAAAGAACCACAACGTGAGAGCACTATCGTTGATCAATGCAAAAAGCCCCCAACAAAACCCAGACCTACCTTTATATTCAATCCCGAATATTTTCGAATCATCATTCGAATGATCTCGTCCTCCGCTATACACATTGCCTGATACCAGGCGCAACATCAATATATTACAGTATAATTGCTAATTTAAATTGTTTGATAGTATGTTTGTGATTTTTTTTGGTTCCTTTAAAATTTATTGATATTACTATTTCTTATTTTAAAATAACTTTTTTATTTAAACGATTTGATAGGTATACCTATATATTTTTTTATGTATTTATGTTTTCTATTGATTAATAATATTATTGTAAAAGGCTTTTAGGTTGTAAATAAAAATAAATAACAGACATGTGAAAATAAACAAAACAATGTAAAAATAACGCAATTGAAAAGTTTAAAAACACATTTGCTTTTAATTTGTATTTTTCTATACATCCAATAACTGATTTATTAGTTACTATACCTTTTCAAGATAAATCTATTATTTTTTGAGTACAATTCCTTGTCAATGAATTGAGAACCTACCTATCTTTGTTCGATTAGACGTGTAATGAATGATGAATGTTATCATTAATTAAAGAAGAAGACCAGTCACTCTCATCCCTATTTCTGTCCCGTCCTGTCTCGTCTATTTACTTTATTTTTGGTCATTTTGTATTTGTCCTGGGATAATAATGTTCCAGGCTAGGACAGGACGCAAAAGGATTAGAGGAAAGTCGACCGCTCATGCCGGTATATACCTACCTACAAACTGTGTCTTGTGTGGAATTACCAATTTATTGAAGACAATACTAATTTCAAATATTTTTAGAATCAAACCGTATTGTGATTCCCTTTTTAATTATTTTAGGTCAGAAAAATATAGACGAAACGAACTGCTGTGTAGATTATACAAATTCAGATTTATCAATGCGTAGTTTGAATATGAATTTTTAATTTGAATAAGTAAAAATGGAATTAAAAAAAGTTATAACGAAATTATTTACGGATCCAACATAAATTATCTTTTTTTTTCATGGTAAAAAAAAGGAATTCATGTGAAATCAAATGCCTTACGAAAAATTAAGTACCAATGTATACAGATTTTATATTTAAAATCGTAGTAAATTTATATATTGTAATCTACCACACTGCATAATATTCATATTCCAGTTGAAAGAAAAATCTTAGTATCAAGTCTAACAAAACATCAATTGTATATTAAACATACTTTTACCACTTATCATATTTACAATACCTATTTGTGTATCAAATTTCAATGACCAATTCCAACTGATGTGCGTTCAGAATATCCAACTGTCTGATGATCGCCGCCATTTTGAATACTGATAATGTCGAAAGTCAACCGGTTTTTATCGTTTCAGGATAATCAACATTATGTATTTACATCTACACATTTACTACTCCTTATTGAGTAGGTATGTTCCTACTATGATCATTAATTTGCTATTGACCAAATTGAAAATATAAACAGGAAAGAGGTCGGATATTATGAAGTCATTTGTGCATGTACAAATGTACCAACCTCATAGTTGCATTCTCTAACACGTATCGTTTGGTATTTATAGTACCTACTTTATACGAATTATAATTTGAAACAATTTAAGTCCTCGTTCGTCTATTATTGAAGTAATTTCCTCTCTGACTCTATTTCCTGTGTTAACGTGGTGAGTCCTGGATTTGCCTTAAATCAGATGAGGCTATTTCGTCCGACAATGGCGTGGATATCCATTAATTCTATTATTCATTCCATATCGGTTATATTAGGTATACTTAATATGCACACACCTTCACAATTGTACAAAGGTTCAATGGAATCGTTGTGATCACGCAAGCACAATTACGAAACTCATATTATTAGCTTGTAATTACCACTTGGGTCTACTTCAATGTAATTATATAGAAAAACTTCGAGGTGAATTAGTGCAATCGTTGTTTAATATAAAAGGAATTCCTTTACTTGCTAATGAATGAAAAACAACTATCGACCAATAAAAATGAATTAATTCGTTACGTATAAAAACGTGTTCACAATTACTAAAAATGTTGTTTCACTAAATATGACTGGTGTTTTAATTTTATTTTTGTTTTTTAATTCTTTCGTATATACATCGTTTCTCCCATATTTTTATTCATAATGTAATTTTTATAGCATTTATCTCAGTATCTCAAAGATAAATTCACTTATCTTTCAAGCCATGGGCGTCCACTTCTATCTGCTGAAAGTGCTTTACTAACTATCCCTATTCATAGTTCTGATTTTTTTAGCTCTTCATTTGAAGTACATTCAGCTAGACTATGGAATAGCCTAAGTCCTGATATTACGTCGTCTATGTCACTAAACATCTTTAAGAAAAGGCTGAAGCAAAAATATTTATCTGACAACACCTGATTACATCATCCTCTCCTCTTCCTTTCTTTATCCTTTAGTTTTCCTATCATTGCTATGAATTGTTCTAATATACTTTCTTCTTTGTTTTTTTTTAACTTTTCTTCTGCTATCTTTATTTATTTTGTAATGTGGTAAACTTATTGCCATAGTACACATTGTTTTGTATATTTAACTTTTACTCTGGTTGGTTGGAAGAAATTGCCATTAGGCAATAAGCCCGCCAGTGTACTAATTATATGTACAAGAAGATTCAAATAAATAAATAAATTATTTCATGCGTATTTGGACATTTCCAGGTCTCACTAGCAATAGTCCAGGCTAGCATGGTACAAAAAACGACTTCACTATGACGATTCACAAGTAAATAATTGACAACGTCGAAAAATGTCAGTTGATTCGGTACATTACTGGAATACTAAAAAAATATTTCAAATGAAATTTCTATGAAGAATTTCAAAATATTACTTGTTAATGACTAGAAATTATCCATTATTGAAATAATAATCAGAAAGATTTTTTTCTACCAAAATTAACGATTTTTGAATATAAGTATTGTATAGTCAAGTTAGGGTAAGCAAAATAATTCAATTTAAAATAATATTATCTACTTATAAATCTTCCGTACCAACATAAAGTGATTTTCATCTAGATGAGATGAGAAAAGTTTTAAAGTTGTTTATATAAAAATAATATATTGAATGTAAGTTTTTCTACAGCCCCTGAACCATTTATAAAATGCCACAATTTATAAAGTGGCTCATTTATCTTTAAACCCCATAAATGTACATATGTGTGTATGTATGTAAATATGCTGGTATCTCACACTTTGCTTTAAATGTGTTTTATGCATAAATCTTGTTAAGTGGAAACTCGCTTTAGTCAAGATTTGATATGGGAAACTTTACGAAGTTCTTTCTCTATCAATCTACTCTAAGTAAACTGATGAAAAGGAAACACAACCTAATATATTATCTGGGATATAATTAAAGTGAAGAACTTATACATACATAAAGTATAAGATAAATATTTGTCGGCCTTCGTGGCTCAGTTGGTTGGGTACCTGACTGCTGATCCAAGGGTCCCGGGCTCGATTCCCGGTGGAGACACAGTTTTTAATTGTGTTTTCAGTTTGGATCTGTGAGATGATTAATATCGTAAGTCTCCAGAATGTGGCAACTTGTTATTGGGTGCGTGTTAAACAATCATTTGACATAGTACCTGTTAGTTGCCCGAGAAGCTACATAAATAAATAAATAAACAAATAAATAAATAAATAAATAAATAAACAAATAAATAAATAAATAAATGAATAAATAAATAAATAAATAAAATAAATAAATAAATAAATAAATAAATAAATAAACAAACAAACAAACAAATTAATGAATAAATAAATAAATAAATAAATAAATAAACATACAAATAAATAAATAAATAAATAAATAAATAAATAAATAAACAAACAAACAAATAAATAAATAAATAAATAAATAAATAAATAAATAAATAAATAAATAAATAAATAAATAAATAAATAAATATGTTTTACGGAGCTGGCCGATTAAATAATGATATTTGTTTTTTTTTAGTTTAAGGCAATTCACCCTGTAAAGAGTGCTATGTACCAATTAAGAAGCAAAAGAATAACAGTTAAGCACTTAGATGGGTGGTGGCAGAGCGGTTAGCGCGTTGGGTTTGTAATCCAGTGGTCGCGAGTTGAATCCTGCCACGACCGATTTCATTCACCTATAGCACAAGCATTAATGCTTATTTTAGGGAATGTATGAGGATGTATATGTAATTGTTACAAGGACATTCATTCTTTAAAAAAATAATAACACTCAATTATTATTAATACACTTCCTCAAAAGAATTAGCAGCTTAATGTGTAAATTGTAAATTATTTAATAGAAAAAAAATAAAATGCAACAAACGCATCATCAAGCTTTCAATTGGGAATAATTCACCCATCCAGATACTTAACATATCAAAGAATTAGGCTCTGAGGAGGTCTCTACAATACCTATCAATCCTACTCGAATATTAACGTTTAAAAAATCTTTAACGATTTTCATTATTAAGTTTTGCGATTAATCTTAAATTTCGAAATTACGGCTTCACGCTTTTGGAAAAATTATTATTATATTATTATTAGATTTTTTATTTTCTTATTTAATCATAATATTACAGAGAAAATATATTAAAGATATCTGCTTCACTAGATAGAGTCTGTTCCGAAACAACTACCTGTATAGTTTGCATAATTATTAAAATTTGTTAACTTAAAATGTATTCAAAACATTACACATATGTACATATTATACAAAAAAAATACAATAAAATAGAAAGAACAACGAGAAAAAGTATAACAAAATAAAAAAAAACAGGATAAAAATAACCGCCATAAACACAATATCGAGTAGAAAGACAGTAATATCATTATTGCTGAAACATTTATTTCATTTTGATGTCCACTTACTTCAAGTATCCAATTTCTACCTGACACTGAATTTTGCTAACCCTTTAAGGTCCGACGGCAGTTTGTTATACATTTTTTAGACTAATTTGAGTGTCCCCCTCCACGGGAATCTTTAGTAAAAGGCGAAAGATTTATTCGTATTGAAGGGAAACCAGAGATTTTGTTATAAATTCGTGGTGCAATAAATAAAAAAAATGTTTGTCTAAATTTATTATTTATTTTCGAAATTCTTTAGCTATCCGATATTTTCCTCCTTGTGTCCTTTGTGTTTAGTTTCGTCAGCTTTGATTCGTTTTTGAAAAATAAACTTTGAAAGATTTAAAAAAGGACTTTGAAAGATTTAAAAAAGGTCTAATATTTAAATTATTTATTAAATTGAAAGATACATTTTGAATTCTTCTCACGCAATTACCAGGTTCATTATAAAGTATATTGATTCACCGCGCATCGTGAGGTCCCGGCTAAGAATAGTGCTTCCAATCTTTTCTTTAATCATCGGGTGTCCAATAAAAAGCCGAA
Source organism: Molanna angustata (assembly GCA_963576475.1). Classification (NCBI taxonomy): domain Eukaryota; kingdom Metazoa; phylum Arthropoda; class Insecta; order Trichoptera; family Molannidae; genus Molanna; species Molanna angustata. The sequence continues at coordinate 11,479,405 of OY754970.1, read as the reverse complement.
TAATCTATAACACATCGGGAAAAATGACATCTCACAAAGCTCAGCAATGAGGTTCACCACCCATTTTGAATGTTGTCTTTTTAGGGGATATGAGACTGGTGTGTATGCATACACGCACGTGTCGTGCTACCGTTTATAATGTAATGCACACCCACAAACCTGTAGCTGGTTACTCTACATTTTGGGATATGAGGTGATGGTATGTATGAATGTTTACTCGCACGCTGGCTGCCTGGATTCGACCCCTAGCAGAGGGGAGTTTATTCAAATTAATTTTTCGTATACCTATCCTTTTTTCTGCACTGGAAACACCATATTTTTTGAAGATATTGTGACCTAGCAATAAGCTCGCCATTAATTTTATTTTATTTATTATGAGTGTTATACAGTCTACACAATTTATAAAACAAACAATGTACATTGCTTTATTAGTGAACCAGTGAAAAATCCATGCATTAATGAATAGAATAATTAATATTGATTACAGAAAATTACAAATATTATCCCGTAATCAATAACTATTGTAACTAAAAAGGAACGTTTTAAAATTGTAGATTTTAGATCTTATTTCAGCGTTATAAAATATAAACTTGGACTTAATGGAATAGGAACGTACCTATTTTGACCGGAATCTTCTTAAAAGTTACTGAATAATTATGAAAATTATGAAATTTTCATAATTTACATAATAATTCAAAATACGTCTCATTCAGTAACTTTTTAAGAACGTTCCGGCCAATATAGGTACGTTCCTATTCCATTCCAATAATAAAAAAAAATTAAGTCCAAGTTGATTTTTTATAACGCTGAAATAAGACCGTAAATCTAAAATCTACAATTTTATTATGTTCCTATTTTAGTTACAATAGTTACTGAATACGGGGTAATGTATAATTAATTTACTAGCACATAAAAAACATTAAAATAAGACAGCTGATTGAATCAAAGTACTAAGAAATATAATGCAGGGTTATAAAAATAAATAAATTATTGTGACATCATGCTTATACGCATGTTTATTCATTACATAGCGAAAACGATTTTAAAATAATGTAGACTAGTTAATCGATTCGTTTTTATTTCGTATCAATTTTCCATTACTACAGTATTATAAATATTTTGTATAAAATATTTAATTTGTTTTTTTTTCATGTCAACACTCATTTAATATTTTGACAAACGACAAAATATATCCAAAGCATTAATAGTTATGTACTTAAATGATAAATTATATAAATTTGTATTTATAATATGATAGGAAGATAACATTATATTTGTATTTCTAGGATTTTCTAGTGGATCGGAGTTAATGAAATTTGAACCATTCAGGTATATGAAATTTGAACCATAATGTATATTAATTATTCGAAAGATTGAATTCAAGTATATACCTACCCAATTATGACAAAAAACATGCTCATAGGATTATAGACAATGATATTATCAATTTATTAAATTTAAACTTAATGTAACATAAAAAGACCATATTTCATGCCTTATGCATAATTTAGTCATACCAAATTAATAACTAACATTAAAAAATATGTAGGTATGAATGCAATCTGTGTCTAAGAAATTATTTATATCTAAACACTTTTTAAATTTTTAGTAGGTATATCATTTTTTTAAATTTGTGCTGTTATGGTTCAGAAAATAGCTTATTTATACATTGTTTCATTCAGTATAATAACCATAACCATACTAACGATGTATTAAAAAAACTCTGATATGTGATTTTTAATTCGAGGTTTTTTTAATAAATAATTTTTTTATCTTTCTATGCATCATATAAATTTTATTTCAACTAATTGATACAGCGAAATCCGATAAATTTATATCGATAAACCATATTTAGTATTTCAAATAATTCAAAGTACATATTTCGATGCCGCAGTAAATTCATGTAAATTTTTACCCTTCGGCTTGCCATTGTATGTACGCTGTACAATACACGCATTTGATTTCACAGTTGGGTATAATGAAAATTCAAACCTGATTGCGTGCAATTTATGACATTTGATTCCATTAAAATGTAAAAATTCATATTTTATAGGGCAACAATTTTAATTTCAATGATTGGAAATATTTGCCACGCGAATGTATGCAGGTATAGGTACCAATATCATAATTAATGTAGGCACCAACCTACATCGATTTGCATGCCAACAGTATTGGCATTTTTTTTTTAATTATAACTATAAACCAAACAAAATATTTAATAAATCTGTATGATATATGATTCGTCTATTTAAAAACATTTAAAAAAAAAATGAATTTTTTCAGTTAATGTTTCAAATTATATAAAAATCAAATCATTATAACCTCACTTTTGAGTAGGTATATATGGCGGGTCAATAAACAATCGCAATTTGCGCAGGGTGCAAGGAAGTGTTTATTATTATTATAAAAATGACAGTGAAAAAAATATGTTTGTAGGTACGTAGGTACCTGATTAAAATTGATAGTTAAAATTTTTGTAAAATGTAAGTTAATAATAAATTAGATAGATGGTGGCAGAGCGGTTAGCGCGCTGGATTAGTAATCCAGTGGTCGCGAGTTCGAACCGTGCCACGACCGATTTCGTACACCTATAGCACAAGTATTAATGCTTCATTTAGGGAATGTATGGGGATGTATATGTACTTGTTTCAGGACACATTCATTATTTAAAAAAAAATCAAGTTAATAAATTGAAGTATACAGAATTATTGTCTGTTTTTTAATTGGCTAAGATCAAATGTGTTTCTAGAAGATATATACCTAGGTACATCTACATATTTATAACAAATCTCAGTAAATATTTATCAAATAAATCAGTGAATTATTGTTAAATGATAATTATATCATTTCTACAGTGTTTTTCTTTTCTTATATTTCATGTATATCATTTCTACAGTGTTTTTTCTTTTCTTATATTTCATGTAAACTCATTTGTTATTTATTTATTTTATTTTGTTGTATATAATCTATATTCTATATTCTGAAAAATATTTTCTTCTTTTGTAATATTTTGTATGTAAAAATATGGTTTGTGTAGCATTGCACCCCCCTGCTCACAGACTGGAATAAAAAATTTATTATTATTATTATTATTTATTATTAATACTGATTGTCTGTCAATAATTTCTGGTTACGAGCCATGTAAATCAGACGGATCAACGGAGGAGATGAAGTTAAAATTGGATCCTCTTGATACAATAGTATTATTATTATGATGTTGGTATGTATGTATGTAAGTAGGTGACCGCAATGGTATATATAATATGATAGGATGTGAAGAGAGGCAAGTCCCAAATCTGGACCGACCCTCAGAGGCAGGTAGGCACCCCCTTTCAGCGGTGGTTTAGCTCGAGGGTATAAATCAAGATTTACGAGGGCGTGAAATAGAAATATGACACACTTACCGCCGATATTTTGATCAGATCGATAAATTTCCAATATCTAGGGAATGTTTATGGACCGACGCCCTTTACCAATACTCGCTTCAGCCGCGTAGAGCTTCGAAATCTAATATTCGAGCATTTGGCATACGAATTATTCGAATATTCGAAATAAGAAATTGTTGAAGCGCAGAACCGAGGACAGTGGAAACGCAAAACGCAAAAAAACAAACCTACCATCATGTGGCATAAGAATTGCTGAGGAAAAGAAGAAGGTATAGTTTCGAATTCTACGAATAGTCGATATTTGAATTATTCGTGCATTTATGATTCGAATGTCAAGAAGTTAACAGGGTCAACCTGGGGAGCACAACCGTCCACTCTGCGCACTTCCGCCCTCGGACTGTGTTTCTCTGCGGCCGAATATGCGTCTCCGGTGTGGTCACATGCTAAACATGTGGATGTTGTCATCAATGAGACAAGACGAATAATATCTGGATGTTTACAACCCACTCGGGTATGTGACATATACCCGATCATTGGCTTTGCCCCTCCGAACATCAGGAGGGAAGTCGCTGCGAATGCAGAGAGACATAAACAGGAAATGGACCCGAGACATCCTTTGTTTGGTCACAAACCACCGGTAGCAAGACTAAAATCAATGAAAAGCTTTCTTAGAATTACATCCCCCCTAAAACTATCACCAGATAGGGCAAGGAAAGATCTTTGGCAAGTACAATACGGTGGAGATCTGGTCGACCTGTCGGAAAGTTTTGGACCGGGACACCAACTACCCTACCTGACATGAAAGACACTTAATAGATTATGCGTCGGTGTCACCAGATGCAAAGAGAACATTCTAAGGTATAAGGGTAGAAGAGGATGTTTAAGAGATACAAACTGACTAACACCTCCTCATCTGTCAAGATATGCCAGTGAGGTGCGACGCAGAGGACTTGAAGATGGATAATGACAATGCCGTTGCGGTTGCTGTATTCTGAAGTGGGATGGCCTAGTGGTAAAGTTCTCGGATTCGTAAAGTAAGTGAGTATTCGAATGTAGTGTCAAATAATTTAAATAAGATATTTTTCAAAATATTTTTTTGTATTTAAATTAACTTTGTTTAAACCACGAATAAGTTATTGAAGTCAATCGGTTTCAAAATAATGTACTGTTTCTTCTTAATGACTGATGAATACACGAATTTTTCAAAAGCTTGTTTTGGGTCTTTTCAACAACATAATAAAAAAAATGGATTCGTTCGATGCATTATTATTTTTCAGATTTTATAAACCGAAATTACTATCTTAATTTGTATTATTTATTTTTTACATTTTGCTGTAGGTATCTATATATTTAAGCTATGTTTTCGAGTAGGTTTATTTAAAAAAGTAAATTGTGTAGTTAACTGATAAAATGGATTATTTACTGCTTTTAAGTATTAAAATGTTTGTTATTCGAATACTTTACTTTTTCGTTATTTGAATACCTAATATATTTATTGATGATTCGATTTTCAACTTATTTTCGAATTTCCGATTTCATATTAGAATAGTTGAAGTTTCGAATAATCATTAGGAAGCTCTAGAGTGCCGTGGTGTGGCATGGCGCTACTCTTTCTATCTCAATATGGTCCAAATTTATTTAATATATTATATTTCAGAAATGAACGTGGTTGGATATGTATGTGGGTTGTTATTGGTAAGGGTACAATGCACGCGAACATCAAAGATATGCGGTTCGTTCGTACCAAGATTGTTCCCAAGTGTATTTTGGCGGGAAAACAATACACTTACACCTAAATCGTATGGCAAACCTATCCATATATTATGTAAGTAGCTAATTATTATTATTTATACGGCGCTGGCCAATTTACTAATGATATTAATAACAATTAAGCACTACAAATAATAACACTCAATTATTATTATTACCATTATACACTTCCTCAAAAGAATTAGCAGATCAATGTGTAAATTTGAACGGAATGGAAGACCTGATAGAAGAGTTATGGCAGATATTGAAAGAAGAGTTATGGCAGGGAATAGAATAAACGGAGCACTCAGACCAGTAATGTCCGATCCAAGCATCTCAAAGGAAGCCAAAATTGCAGTACACAATGCAATTGTGGTGCCTACTTTGACGTATGCTAGTGAAACATGGACCTGGCAAAAGACACATGAAAGTAGAATAAATGCTGTAGAAATGAGATCACTAAGAAGAGTATGTAATAGAACGATATATGATAGAATAAAAAATGAGGACATAAGGAGAGAATGCAAGATAAAGAAGGATATTATATGTAAAATGAAAATGAATGCTTTGAGGTGGTTTGGACATATAGAAAGAATGAACGATGAACGACTGACCAAAAAAATATACATGGATGCAAGAGATGAAGTGAATAGCAGAGGTCGCCCCAGAAAGGGATGGCATGAACATATGTGAATGATATTTTGAAAGAAGCAAACATAAAAAGTTTGAACAATCGACGAGCGTGTATGAGACGATGCTTGGATGTTAAGGAAGCCAGAAATGTGTGCAAAAATAGAAAAGTATGGCGCTCGATTCTCTCTGCTTACCCCGTAAGGGACATGGCGTGATGGTATGTATGTAAATTGTAAATTATTTAAAATAGCAAAATAAAATGCAGCAAACGCATCATAAAGCTTTCATTAGGGAATAGTTCACCCATCCAGATACTTAACATATCAAAGGATTAGGCTCTGAGGAGGTCTCTAAACTACCTATCAACCCTACTGATTCCCGAATATTAACGTTTAAAAAATCTTTAACGATTCTACATGTATTAATTATTACCGTTTTTTGCATTTATATTATTAAGTTTTTCGATAAATCTAAAATTTCTAAATTACGGATTAACGATTTTGGAATAATGCCAGTGGCTGAAATAATGAACGGTAATATTATTATTTTACGAGAATGCCAGTCTTTTACTCTCGGTACCTAAAGCGGTGTATTTTCTATATTTTTCATCAAAAGATTCAATAATATCAAGTACTAGAATTTAGAATAGCAAATGTATGTAAATTTTTAATTTTATCTTGTATTATTATATCGGGTCTGTTATGTTGAATTGGCCGGTCAGTCAGTTAATATGTTGCTGAAATAGAATATTATAAACATTGAAGGATTTAATTATGTGGCACATTTTAAAAATATTTTTTTTTACTTATCAATATCAATATATAAAAATCTACATGAATTTTAACACCATTGAGACATGGTTAGCCAAATTGGAGGAAGCCTCGGACCCAGTAAACCACGGCCTGTCTTTTACATCAACAAAACCGCTTGGATTCGTTAAGCCACGTGTGTAAAGTTTGGACAGCATTAAACAGAATCCGCACGAGACATGGCAGATGTTCCGACACTCCACAGATATGGCTGGGGATGAACTCTCCTTGGATGCGACTGCGGGACGGAGAGACAGACCACAGAGCACATTATGTACGAGTGTGGACTCAGAGTAAACGCGGGAGATTTCAGGGACTTGTCGTTGAGTGACTCAGCGACAGAATACATCTTGAACATTGACCGTAAACTTTGACAAGCAAGCCTTCGTGTGCATATTTCTGTTGTTTGTGTCTTAACTCTGTACTGCATGACTCTAATTATGTGTATAACAAATTTACCAATACGATAAATTAATAAATCAATATAATATGGACCTATGTACAAGATGGAGAGCTGTTAAAGCAAACGTGTTGCCAGTACTGTTGTATTAAGTGGAAGGTTGGACTTTTAAAATATCAACAATAAATAAAATGATTCTATTTTTTTTTGTGTCAACAGAGTAGAAATCCATTTTAAAATAAATTAACAAAAGTATTTTTCCACAAAATTCGGCATTATCAATGTCTAAAATGAAACTATTCAATTTAAACAAAAATCATTCTACACTACAACATTTACAGCGTGGCAACTATGTTCAAAGGACTATGATTGTGGTTTACGTCCCAAATTCTAAAAATACGTAAATAAACTTAATAACCAAAAAATAAAATAATAACGAAAATGCTTTGACTCAAGTATTTAAATCGTGAATTCAGATACCTGTATTTTTTTAAATGAATTTATTAATTGTATTGTGTGGTACTTCTCGAACAACAAACAGTTACTATGTCAAAAATATTAATTTAACATGCACCCAATAACGAGTTACCACGACTTTGTCGTCTCAATAAAAATCTGTGTCTCCAGCGGGAATCGAATGCGGAACCTTTGTCTCAGCAGTCAGATATCCAACCAACTTTACCACAAAAGTCGAAAATTATATGTTAATTAATTCAATTATAATTAAGAAAGAAGTGAAAAAACAACATTTCGATACTCAAAAGTACCTAACTATTAGTAGAAGCAATGAGAGAGATAAAATTTAAATTAGATAAATTTATAGCAACGTAGAGAATTTATTACTGGAGTCCTCTATTTTATAAGGAGATAATCTCACCAGCATATTTTAAGAGATGAAATAAAAAACATGGAGGATTTTATCCCTGAAAGAAAGAGGTAATTAAACTATTAGGGTAAAAGGCACTTAGGTACACCTACACAAAAATATGATGATTGTTTACCTTATCTCGAAAAACCCTTAAAATTATTTTCCATTTTCCTCCCTGTAATAATAACTCGGGTAAATTAGAGTTGGGAGGAATTAAAGAAAGACTTGTTTTGTTTCGTAAATATAAAAACAATTAAATGAAATATATATATAAAAAAAAAATAACGAACTCGCCGTAATGAAATAAGATTTACTGAAAATTTATTTAGTCAAAATATAAATTGCTTTTCGTGGATACTGAAAGGTATCTCAATTAATTATTATGTTATTACTTTGTCAGAAAGTTTTTCGATTTGGTAGAAAAACTAAATTTACATTCGTTTTTTTTTATAAAATCCATCACAGATTGCTTCGTTGTTGGTAAAACAAAAAACTTTGACTTAATTCTAGAATGGTCTTTTTCTTGTAAAAAATATTTTCAACCATATATTATACCTTTTTGATTAATTAGAAGTTTAAATTTGATGCATATTGGAATTTTAATACTATATTTTATGCATAAGTTTGAAAGATTTGAATGCATTTCTTCAAACATGTTACTATTTTTGTGTTTTTTTATTTATTTAAGTTTTCACACAGAATTTTGAATTACATACAATATAAAATGTTTCCTCCCCTAATTAGAGGTAGAAGCTTATGTTTGGGAAACCAGCAGGTTTTTGCTTACATAATAAAGATACTTTTCAAATAACCTACAGAACGAAACACATAAATTAAAATTATAAATAAAACACATATTTTTAAAAACAACACAAAAAATAAATAAATATCTGTATGAATACTTACTGTGTTTGTGTATCTAAAGTATATAATATTAATCTGAGTGTCAAACAAAAATTTGTAAATTCAATGAACTCTTCCCCGAAGCACAAAGCATCCTTATTTTTAGGAATTCTTTCCAATTTAGTGATCATTTCACTTTTCTTTTGAAATGTCATTTATTTATATACTTTCTTGTACATATCTTTTTTTCTAATCAAATATCATTATTATTAACTCGATTGCTAAAAAAAAAATATTTCGTACAATAATACATAATGTCACATTTATAAAAAAAATATGTTAAAGAAGAAAGTTATTGTATTCGTTTTATGCCGATTTTCTAAGTGAATTTTTCAACTTATATTTGATTAGATTGCAATTCTTACTGTGTAAAAATAGAAACATTAAGTATTTGTAAAAAAAATAGGTTTATTGTGTGTGCGAAACAATAAACCTATAAACAAAGTGTGAAGCCATTTAATTATCGTTTAATGTTTTTTTCAATGTGCAATCTACACTACATAAAAAAACAAATAAAACAATTTATTTAGTGTCAATAAAATACCACCGTACAATGGTTGGTGTTCCCCCGGGTGTTGAGGGAACCTTTGAAACTAAACCGCCTACGTGCGATGAAACTAAACCCTCGCATTACACTTTCACTCTCACGACTTTGCATTGTGGGTCACCGAGGAGTTGGGCATTGACACAGAGAAGCTATTCCTTACACTTCCATCACATCTTCAACTCGTCACAATTCCACATTTCCACGAGGGACCCCTCCTGGACGGGAAGTGTTTATTTTTATGCGGTCCGTGACCAGTCAAGGTGGTTTTCTTCACGTGTCAGTACCGGATATAGGTACAGTTTTCACCGCCTAGCGCACTAAATTCAAAAGCCGCCTCTCTTCTCTCGAAAATCGGTTATATTAATCTTTCGGCTGTTTTTTGAAAAAATACAAATATTCTTTGTACTTTTGAATTGTTTTATAGCCAAAACGATCATCGGTAGATTATAAATTATTTGCAGAAATTATAAATGGCCATATTATTAACTCATAAATTGGATACCGTGCTTTCACAATCAAAAGATTGAATACTGCAAATGTTGCAGTAATAGAATTAAAATTAAATTAAATTTGTGTTAAATTATTTTATTATCAAGCTTTTTTTTATACACAGCGTTCGTCGACTTATGTATACACTTCATCAAAGGAAATAGCAGATCAATGCGAAAGTATTAAAAATATAAAATTGTGAAAGTTGTGAATTATTTAAATGGTACAAGGAGAGAATGTAAGATGAAGAAATATTTAATCAACATAATGAAAGTGCGGAACGCCTGACGTAGAAAATATTCAAAGCTGACAGGAACAGAATAAGAGGCGCCCAAGAAAAAGATGGCACGACCATGTGAACGTTATTCTGAAAGATGGAAATGTAAGAAGCGTCAACAACGGACGAACATTTATAAGATGATGTATGAATGTCGACGAGGCGACGAATGTGAGTCAAGATAGAAACATGTGGCGTTCGGTTCTCTCTGCCTACCACGTGTGGGACATGGCGAGATGGTATGTATGTATGTATTGAACTAGTTGCATGCAACACATGTGATCCAACTGTCGACGGCGATAGTATGCATACTTGAAGAATACGTACCAAACTATAAACACATAAACACTATAAACAATAAAAGTATTATAGGCCTATAACTTTATTTTTTGAAATTTTAGACTCTGCGCATTCAGCGGATCAGAAGTTATAAGGGGGGACGGACACACACACACACAAAAAACACACAAAATGTTCTACTTTTTAAATTTTGAATTCATCCATATGGGTACCTGCGTTTTTAGCCAAACCTTTGTTATTAGTAATAAAAGTTTATCTGTTTATGACTGCATTGTTTGGTTAAACACACAAAACATTTAGTTGCACAACACGAATTTTTTTGAAGTCACTATAGTTCGGTTAATTTTAACATAACTTTTTTTTCAGTGAAATGCCACGAGAAACATATAGGTATGCTACGAAGTTGGTGTTTTGGCATGTAAACCAGTAGGTACATCATAAAAAAATTTAAGAGAATGAAATTCCCTTGAACGAATCGACAGTTGGATAAAATTTAACAAACGCGTTGGTGTTTTGATAGGAAATAATTCATCCAATCAAATACTAAACATAATGTCACTTCCGTTACCATTTCTTTTCCTCTACTGCTCAGTATCTTAATTTTTACATTTACATTTATTACATTTATTTATTACATACACGGCCTCTTGGCCATTATAAAAATATGGTAAAAATAAAACAAAACTCGCATTAAACAAAAGAAAAACAACACAATAATTCATAAAAAACAAAATCCTTCACAAAATTCGAAATATTCATAATATGTCCCACTCCGATTCGTCCAAATTTATCTGTCTGAATTTTAATATATGAGAAATGTCAAAAAGTTGACTGCATTTATACGGAATTCATTACGTCGAACCGCGCGGATGAAATCCTTTCACACAAGCGCCCGTTGGTTAATAGACATTTTCGTACTCTGAAACGAATCAGAATGGGACACAAATGTCCACATACATCGACCTGACACTACAACTTACTTACAAAGCTGGCGTCCCACCCACACAGCATATATAATTTTTCGTTTTTTTGATAATATTTCGGATTTTTTCATCATAATTTGCGCATGGTGCTACAGCACCATTTGTATATACGTTGATCCTGACTATTGTTCTTCTTCTCATTGCCTCCTGGAGGTCACACACACAGGGCCGGCCGGTAGTCCCCATAGAGGGGTGTTAATCGTGAAATTTGTTCCTATGAGACGTAACAAGTGGGGATATGGAGTTGCTGTAATGATGTATGGGGCTGGCACGTGCTGAGACAGGATTATAGCACGGGCAGGTGGAACCCAGATCAAGCAACCGTAGGTACCTACCAACCTATTTTAATACGATGATTCTCGGGGGCAAACTATGTGTAGGTACTGCGATTATCTACATACATAGAATACCGAAAATATATTATTATATACGTCAAACAAACTGTGACCAATCCACGTGATCAATCTTTCTATTGATCCGAGGATTATCATTAATATTAATATTAGAACATGACGACTGAGCATTATACAACTATTTCCTTAGTCCAGCAATGAATAATGTGTTTTTGCCACGAATTTTAACTTAATGCTATGCAGTCACATATAAACAATATTTAAGTTAATTTTATAAATTAATATCAAGTAACACATTTGATTTTCTAACTGCATCAACTTATGTTTTACTTACATCAGATATATTTTTTAAATTGTCAATACTGACAGTAATCGAATATTTTTATTATTGCGTATGCGAAAACATTGGATTTTTTTTCCCTGTCGGGAGTCAAAGATATTTTTTAACAGATTTTTAATTATCTCAATAGAGACGAAGTTGGAATATTTATTGTAGGAGAACCGGGAAATCAAGGCACCTACAGGGCTTACGACCTGTCATCGGCTGGTTTACGTGATCACACAAAGTGATCACGTAAACCAGCCGATGACAGGTCGTAAGCTCTGTAGGTGCCTTGATTTCCCGGTTCTCCTACAATAAATATTCCAACTTCGTCTCTATTGAGATAATTAAAAATCTGTTAAAAAAATACTGACAGTATTTAATGTGTAGAACTCCATTATACTAGGTATTTTTTAATCAAACAAAAATGATTATGGTTTTGCGTGTATATTTTCCTTATAATAGGACGTACGTTTCGGCTGACTAGGCCCATATCAAGTATTGTCTTTTTCTTATATACTAGAAATCGGTTTATTTTACAACTATATAAATTACTTTGAATTACAATTATGAAATTGTTTAGGATATTAAATTAAATTGTCAAGTTGTAAAATAAACCGATTTATAGTATATAAGAAAAATACAATACTCTGTGTTTACCAGAAGAACCTAGTCAGCAGAAACGGTCGTCCTTTTATAAGGAAAATATACATTTTGAGACAAAATTATTTCTTTTTGATTAAAAAATACCTAGTACATCAGATATTATTATTTTTATTTATATATATTTTTGTACATAATTAGAAACAAATATAATGCACACTAGCGGGCTTCTTGCCATTAGGCAATTTTTCCAACCAACCAGATTACAAAGAATGACATTAATTATATGTGTACTTCAACAAAAGAATGAATCTACTAAATTCATTCACATTCATTCATACCATCACGGCATATCCCACAATGTGGGGTAACCAGCGAAAGGTGTGCGGGTGTGCATTGCCTTATAAAAGGGAGCACAACATATCTGTGTATACCCACACACCAGTCTCGTCTCGCCTAAAAAGGCACTATATTCAGAATGGGTGGTGAACCTCATTGCTGAACTATGTGAGATGTTATTGTTCCCTGTTGTATTTTCGATTACCCGGCTCTTACGGGACACTCGAAAACAATAATAGAAAAGAGTGGAAGCACTATTCTAAGCCGGTGCCTCACAGCTTAATCTACTAAATAATACATTAAACTAAACTAACATTTTGGCGTTTGGTGATATTCAATGGAAGACTTAACTGAACGCAAATTAAAATGAATGCATTTTCGGATAAAAAGAAAATTCCTTTTATTTGTTTACTTTCTGTCTCAGTTTCAATAGGATAATATAATTTTGGATTGTAGCCCAAAACTTAAATGTGCAGGGTTAAAGATCCAGATGGAGACCAAAGCGCAGATGGAAAGAAGTGGGTAGTCAGGATATGCTAAGCAACGGAATAGAAAGCAGACCCTATATACCATATTGTGGGACAATTGCTGAGGAAAAGAAGAAGAAAGACTTTTTGTCTCAGTTTTAATAATATTTAACTATTTATTTTTTATTCGTTGGTAAATTCACAGAATAAATTACATAACATTGTCCACAATTTTGATGTGATTCCAAAATCATTAAGAATAACGACTATTGTTGAATTATAATTGGTTAATTGAATTGGGGAATGATTTCGGTTGGTGATAATACTGTCAATCATATATTATCTCATCTCTAAGATCAGCCCTGTAAAACCTACATAGATTGTGTAAGAAGAGAGAGATTGCGCTGTGAGATGAGTGAGTAGGAAAGATAGTATGCTAGCAGTCAGAGAGGAGTAGGTATGGAGATCGCGACCTGAAACAAATCGGTCAGATAAATTATTCAGTATCCGTCCGGAAGCGGTAATAAAACCAATTACTCAAGAGCCTTCCGCTACGGTCCCCTGTCCTTCCAGAATGTCATCTGACAACGCAGATTTACACATTGCCAACCGTTGGTTAGTTCCGTTAACCATAAAAATCAAGATCGGTGACCAGATAATACTATGCCACCTATTCTGCGGTTTCTAATTTGACAAAAATAATAAAAATCCGACCACCGACGCGACGCGACGTACGGTTGTAAATACGAATTTCGTACATTAGCCGTGATAATAATACATTATTATGTTCCGATTTCTAAAGCGACTTGTAGGATTGAATATCACGAGATTTTTACAAAAAAGAAGAAAAATTTTAATACATAGGTTTTGATTTAAAGATTTTTTGTGGATTAAAATAGGTACTTTTATGAACTTAAATAATATTTTAATACTCACATAGACTCGAGCTATGCAAACTGCATGTTGTGAAGATACCTAATTTTCTGAAATGACTGAAACTTTTTTTAATGATTTTAATACAAATGCGATTGGTATAGATGATGTTTGGAATTATTATAGTTGTCGTGCGGATACAAATGGCTTAATAATGAAATTGTTATGAGTTTTGTTTCTAATAATAATAATGAATAATATTATAATAATAATAAACACTTCCTTGCACCCTGCGCAAGTGGCGAGTTTATTGCCGTATGGCAATTTCTTCCAACTAACCAGTGTTTCCAGCCCAGAGAAGAAATATTTGCGTGAGAAATAAATTTAAATAAATTTCTCCTCTGCTGGGAATCGAACCCAGGACGCCCGCACAGAGACCGAACGGCTTAGCAACTGAGCCACGGCGGTCGGTTTCTCTTTTTCTTTTAACAAGTTTCTTTTCTGCCTCTAGCAATTGCTTACTATTTTACATAAGGAGCCTTAAAAAGGTTTATAGCATTTTTTAACAGATTTTTAATTATCTCAATAGAGACGAAGTTGGAATATTTATTGTAGGAGAACCGGGAAATCAAGGCACCTACAGGGCTTACGACCTGTCATCGGCTGGTTTACGTGATCACTTTATGCGCTTGCGCAACGTTCACCAATTATGCCTTTTTAATGAGATCCCTATCAATTCAATTTTGAAACTTCTATATATTGTAGATAATTAAAAATCTGTTAAAAAATATCTTTGACTCCCGACAGGGAAAAAAATCCAATGTTTGCGCATATGCAATAATAAAAAAAATATATATTCGGTTTATAGCATTCTTTGTAATTTAATATATCTTTATCTTTACTTTTATAAACTGTTGGTTTTTATATATTAATAAAATAAATAAATAAAAATAAAAAAAATAATGCTTTATTTGGTCTTTGTGACCATGATGAATTATTGAAATACAACTTGTTTCGACGCGTACACGCTTCTTCAGAAATCGATAGTATTTTATCAATAAACAAGAGAACTATATTAGATGCCTAAATCTTACAATACTGAGGTTGTTGACCCCAACTTTTAACCCCTTATTCAAACAGGTAGGTACTGGATTTTTTAATGGTGGTAGGCACACATATTCTATTTTAGAATAGTACTTCCACTTATTTATTATTGTTCTCGAGTGTCCGGTAAGAGCCGGGTAGTCAAAACTTCAACAGGAAAAAATAATATATAACAATGAGGTTCACCACCCATTATGAATGTGGTGCCTTTTTATGTAAGACGAGACTGGAGTGTAGGTATACACGCATGTGTTGTGCTTCTTTTTATAAGGTTATGTACACCCGCACGCCTGTTTCTGGTTACCCCACATTGTAGGATATGCCGTGACAGTATGAATAAATGAATGAATATTCTTTAGCCTACATAATTGTATAGTACCTCCAGTGTAAACTAAAAAAAAAAGTTATTTTAAAATTAACCGAACTATATATAGTGACTACAAAACAATTCGTTTTGTGCTACTAAATATTTTGTGCGCTTAACCAAACAGTACAGTCATAAATGGATTAACTTTTGTTACTGATAACAAAGGTTTGGCTAAAAACGCAGGTAGCCAGTCCGGTGGTCACATTTTTTTTCAGTGTAATGAAGGCACTATATAATGTAGTGTTTCAAAAATAATTTATTATCTATAACCTTGTGGGACGTTATTGATTGTACTTGATTCAATGTTATTTCTTTACGTTTTAATTAAAAAAAAATGAAGCAAAAATCAAGATGTTCCCGTCATTTGAATTGTCCCCGACCTCTTGAGAACCACCATCCTCTCCTTCGCCAATTTCTAATATTCTATCTAACTCTACAAACTGTCATCTAGGGGGATCGCGATCCACTTCCACGCCGGCGACGCTATAGAGCTCATTGGCCCTGTTCACCACCGGACGCAGCCGCAACATCGGACAAACACAAAATATCCACCATCCATCGGGTTCAACCACTGCCCCCGAGAATCCAACCACACACGTCAGGGCCTCCGATTGGTCTCAAAATCGGCCGCTAAGTACACTCCGTTTCAAGTCGGAGGGGCTTGTACCCCGACCCCTCGGTCCTCGTGTTGGCGTCCGAAGGTTCCGCGGGCTAACACCGGGGGCATCCGACGCAATCATCACCTGTCAGATTTGACGTCTCGTTGTCAACACAGGATGTCTGACCCGACGTCTGCGCCGGCGGTGTGCCCGAACCACACAACAACATTCGCCACAGTTGACGAGTAACTGCCGAGCGAGACTAGAGGCGTCCGTCCTGCTCTTCTCTAAGTATAGAATGACGAGGGCACAACAGCGTCGGCCGCCCACCCCCGCCTTTACTGCCTGGGCCCTTAGAGCCGCAACCTAGGCTTATATCCCGACGCATCGGTCCTCGTGTTGGCGTCCGAAGGTTCCGCGGGCTAACACCGGGGGCATCCGACGCAATCATCACCTGTCAGATATGACGTCTAGTTGTCAACACAGGATGTCTGACCCGACGTCTGCGCCGGCGGTGTGCCCGAACCACACAACAACATTCGCCACAGTTGACGAGTCACTGCCGAGCGAGACTAAAGGCGTTCGTCCTGCTCTTCTCTAAGTACAGAATTGACGAGGGCGCAACAGCGTCGGCCGCCCACCCCCACCTTTACTGCCTAGGCCCTTAGAGCCGCAACCTAGGCCAAAATAATTGTCTACCATGATAGATTGGCAATTATGTTATAAAATCGTATTTAAAAAGCCTCCAATTCATAAACCTGCACAGCCCCCCTAGACAACGTGTCATTTAGCTCAAGGAAAGAAACAAGAAAAGATAAATCAATGTAAGGAAGTGACAGTTGCCAGTCACGTAACAACTGTCACTTCCATATATTGAGTTATCTTTTCTTGAGCTAAATGACACGTCGTCTAGGGGGGCAGGGCAGCAGGGCAGCAACTTTCCCTAATTGAAGGATCGCAATAACTTTTACTGATCAATAACTGCGGTGTAGAAAGAAGAGAGATCCCACTACACTACAACTTCCGTGAGAGCCAATCACGATGGCCACGACCCTCAGCATTGAGAACGACGACTTTGTAAGGTATATAACACATTTTTATCAGATCTTTAATTTGAGTCTATTTCATAATTTAGCTTGTATTAAATTTCAGACTATTGCTCTATCAAAATGCTATAAAGTAAGGCATTCGAAATTCATTACACAATTCTTCTTTCAAAAGAAGTACTTTTGATGTTATCTAAAACGTAAAATAAATAAAGTTATGAGTCATTTTCCCGTTTTATTTAATGGAAAACTTAAAATATTATTAAGTTTACTTTCATGCCCTTAATGACTTTTTAATATTGTATATTACGAGAATTAATCTTTGAAATGATAATGAAACGAAAAATAATTTAAAGGTTAATTAAAAAAACACGAATCAACAAAGGTTTAAAATTGTAAAGTTTAAGAGAACAAGGGAGATTATGTATTTTTAACTTTTAATATGAGAGACAACAAGATCAAAAGTATTATTTTCTGCGTAGAGTTTCTCCTTAACCTTGATTCAAAACATTTCATTAAAAAGTTTACAACCATAAAATTGTTTTGAAAACAACATTGAAAGGAGAAAAAATATTTCTTTTAAAGAAAATATTACTTTGTTACTTTTGTATTTAATTCTTATTGCTTACGAAACAAATCTTCAAGAGGTATTAGAAATATGAATAATGAAAATAATATTTTTTTTTGTTAATAAAAATGTATCATACCCAAAGAAACTCTAATATAAAGGTTATTTTCAATTCATAATATGTATATCAAACCATCAAATAGAAACGAATATTTGTATATGTACCTACCTGCTTATATTGTCTTTAGATACCTATATTTTTTAATTCAATAATAAATGTCAAAAGACCCAATTATGTATACAAAAAAAACGCAAGACTGATCCATCAAAAGGCACAGGATTGATTCATTAATGAAATGTACATAATTAAAAAAATAATTTATTCAAGTTGCATGTAACACATGAGATCCAACTGTCGATAGCGATAATATGTTTAGTTGAAGAATAAGAATCAAACTATAAACCCATAAATCCAAATTATTGAAAATTTTAACACATTTTGGTATGTATGTCAAGATAGGACAGTATGGAGGCCAGTCCTCTTTTCCTAACCGGAATATGAAAACAGCATGATGGTTCTGTGTGTATGTTTGGAGATTAAAGACTAGATAATTTAATTTTTTTTATAAAAAATATTAGCATTGTATTAGCACATCTCAAACTTTTTTTAACAATTTTTATAAAAATTGACTTTAGTGACGACATTGCTTCATACAATTTGTATGGCAGTCGCCTATACACAATATGTAAGAAGACTTAATAGTTTGATGGGTACTTAATCTCCAAACATACATACAGAACCATCATGCTGTTTTCATATTCCGGGTAGGAAAAGAGGACTGACCTCCATACTGTCCTATCTTGACATACATACCAACATGTGTTAAAATTTTCAATAATTTGGATTTATGGGTTTATAGTTTGATTCTTATTCTTCAACTATACATACTATCGCTATCGACAGTTGGATCTCATGTGTTACATGCAACTAGTTATATTGAATTGGGTTTTTAAAGCTATTGATACGGAGTAAAGATTCTAAGTATATCTCCATAGTTATTGTGAAAAATAATGTAAAATAAGTTTTATGTAAATAAGGTACATTACTAATTATTATCAATTGACTATTTCTTTATCGGATGAAAAATCATTATTTTATTTTTTAATTTTTTCTCGGGCAACTAATATGTTGTCAAATATTAATTTAACATACACCCAATAACAAGTTGCTGTATTCTGGAGACTTACGATATTTATCATCTCACAGATACAGACTGAAAACACAATTAAAAACTGTGTCTACACCGGGAATCGAACCCGGCACCTTTGGCTCAGCAGTCAGATATCTAACCAACTGAGCCATGAAGGCCGACAATTTTATGTTTTTATGTATTTTTTTATCGTTTGTACTTAATTTATTTATGTTTTTATTACAATTTTCTTACAATACACAAAATTACAAAACAAAATATTTACGATGATACTATCTTGATCGAGTTGTGTATGTAGGTTTATTTCCAACAATTCTGTGTATTCGGCGAGTCGGAACTAATAACTAGTTACATGTAACACATGAGATCCGACTGTCGATAGCGATAGTATGTATAGTTGAAGAATAAACCAAACCATAAACCCATGAATACAAATCATTTAATATTTTAAGATATTTAGTTTTCTATACAACACATGTACCTAGGTATGTATGTCAAGATAGGATAGTATGGAGGTCGGTCCTTTGATCCTACCCAAAATATCAAAACAGCATGATGGTTTGTATGTATGTTTGGAGATTAGTATCAAATTATTAAGTCTTCTTAGATATTATGTATAGGCGACTGCCATGCAAATTGTATGAAGCGATGTCGTCACTAAATTCAATTTTTATAAAAATTGTTAAAAAAAAATTGAGATGTACTTTTTTGAGATGGGCTTTTATCGATATTTAAAAAAAATTGGAATATAGGCAGTTGAACTCAAAAATTTATCATAAAAAAAATATTTTTCTTAATAAAAATTGTTTGAGAAACCCTGGAATTTTTTGAAAAAAACAATTTGACATTTTGTATTTGTCTATGTTTATACCAATTTTCAGCGTTCTAGCTTTTATAGTTTCTGAGATATATGGAAAAATAAACCTATATTTCAAAAGTTGATAACCCCTGACTAAAACAAAAATTTACAATTTTGAGTATAAAAGTTTTGTGTAATAATAAATAATAATAATAATAATTTTTATAGCGCCGTTTAATGATTCAAGATCATTCCAAGGGCGCTGTTATTTACATAGATATTATATTGCTCTACAAAGCGTACCTAAATTTAGTGTACCTATATATATTCTGAAATTTTGGGCCCTGTAAATTGAACGGATCAAAAGTTATAAGGGACACACACACACACACACACACACACACACACAAAACTCACATAAAATATTCTACTCCGAATTTTGAGTAAATCCATGTATGGGAACATATATGCTGCGAAGCCTCTAAGTTGGTGTTTTTAGCTTGCAAAAAGTCCACTACGCCATACAAAGTGTTCCTTCATACACGCATCTTGGATTTTAATTGCCTCTTCCTTCAATAGAATTTCATTCTCTTGAACGAATCGACAGTTGGATAAGCATTAATGCTTGTGATATTGGTGAACGAAATCGGTCGAGGCAGCATTCGAACTCGCGACCACTGGATTACTAGCCCAGCGCGCTAACCGCTCTGCCATCGACCCATCTAGTTCGGAAGGCGACCTCTTGCCAGATGTTAAAGAGTAGGTAACCATCAATTTCCTGATATATTTGAAGCAATATTCAGAAACGCACAAAGCGATGAATTTAAATACCATTCAAGGAGGTGTCTTAGGATTGCAATAAATCGGTTTGATGATAATGACGATAACACAAACATTTATAATTTGAATAAATTAAAGTAACAATGTCAAACGTAAAATAAAGTAACGTTTAGGTTTTATTGTTGAAACGTTTTTCGCATAAAATTCATATCGCATTATCATCTGTCGACTGTTCCCTGCAATTATATATTTTAATTACACAAAACGATAAACATAAATCACGAGAGAAGAAAGGTAAAGAGACACAGAAGGAAAGAGGGAGAGAGAGAGAAGGAACGGTAAACAACGTAATTCTATGAAAATTGCCAAAATATACCTCGGATAGTTAACATTATTTTCTCTCTATACGATGACTGCATAGGGTTTACAAAACTTCACCAGAATAATCGATATGGTATATGTGTATATATAGGGTTTACAAAACTTCACCAGAATAATCGATATGGTATATGTGTATATATAGGGTTTACAAAACTTCACCAGAATAATCGATATGGTATATGTGTATATATAGGGTTTACAAAACTTCACCAGAATAATCGATATGGTATATGTGTATATATAGGGTTTAGAAAACTTCACCAGAATAATCGATATGGTATATGTGTATATATAGGGTTTACAAAACTTCACCAGAATAATCGATATGGTATATGTGTATATATAGGGTTTACAAAACTTCACCAGAATAATCGATATGGTATATGTGTATATATAGGGTTTACAAAACTTCACCAGAATAATCGATATGGTATATGTGTATATATTTTTTTCATTTAATTCAATGGTGGCATCAGAATAGAATGGAAAGATATAGCTGAGAAAATAATTTATTTAAATGCTTGTTATTTTCAAATCAATGCAATTTAATAATTTGGTAATTTACTTAATCGTTTACGGCATATATATTGCCCTTTATAAACGTACACAAAAACCAAATATCGAAAACATAATCACAGAAAATAATACAATAATAAAAAAACAAAAAAAATGAACAACATATCAACATGAAAAAAAAACAAAAATAATCTACGTATTACATAATGTCCATAACAAGGGTCCTTATAGTGCGTAATAGAACGGAAGAAAACATAAGTCAGATAACCATAATTACTGCCCAATGGATGAATTCTATTAATTGGTAAGATACGCGAATAATTAGTGTTGGACATCTTATTTATTTATTTATTTAAAGCTTCTTGGGCATATGTGCACAATGGCGGGCTTATTGCCAAATGGCAATATTTTCTGAATGGAGCACTTAGACCAGTTATGAATGATCGCAACATATTAAGAGACGCTAAAGTTGCCATTCATAACGCAATCGTAGTGCCAACCCTGACGTATGCAAGTGAGACCTGGACATGGCAGATGAGATCGCTTAGAAGAATTTTTAACAGAACGATGTATGATAGAGTTCGGAATGAAGATACAAGGAAATAATGTAAGATAAAGAAATATGTAATTAACAGAATGAAAGTTAACACATTGAGATGGTTTGGCCACTTGGGGAGAATGAACGAAGAACGCCTGACGAAGAAAATATACGGAATAAGAGGTCGCGGGCGCCCAAGAAAAGGATGGCACGACCATGTAAACGATATTTTGAAAGATGGAAATGTAAGAAGCATGAACAACAGACGAACATGTATAAGACGATGTATGAATGTTGATGAGTCGATGAATGTGTGTCAAGATAGAAAAGTGTGGCGTTCGGTTCTCTCTGCCTACCTCGTGAGGGACATGGCGTGATGGTATGTATGTATGTATGTATGCAATATTTTCCAACCAACCATATTCATTTGGTGAAAGCTATTGTATTTATGATATGTGCCAACATTTTTATAATTACAACATATAATAAAAATATAATTACATATAAAACAAAAACAATAAAGAAACGGAGGGAACAGGAGAGGGGGGGGGGACAAGGATAGGATAAGGAGACAAATTTAAGTGTTATGTGTAAGGAAATGTTATACTTTGGCGAGTATTCCTTGTTGGAATATGGTAATGTATGTATGTATCTGACTAACGAAAAATTTGATAGAATGATACATGAATGATACATGAAGAGTTAATAAACGAGTGGGTTGTGGCCAACACTAAACTCTCCACACCACAAATATTGACAATGAAATATTTTATTCATTCTAAATTTTACTACCAGGAATATAAATTTTCTAACGATAGTATATTTTCATGTTAAGATAGACAAACTATTAATGCAGTATGGTGAAGAATTCTAATGTTGTATGAAATATTTTAATAAAAGCAGATAAATTTTGTTTTAAAGGACGTTAGAGCATTTTGACAATTTTGACACGTGATATCATATGAAGAAATTTTTGTTATTTATGGAAAGCTAATCAGTTCGATGTTCAAGCTCTTTACATTATACATAACATGAAATCAAATTACTGAACTTTTCCATACATAAGAAATTTATCTTATTATATACATTTTTATTCATACTAAATGTTACTACCAGGAATTTAAATTTTCTTCCGATAGTATATTTTTATGTTAAGATAAACAAACTATTAATGCAGTATAGTGAAGAATGCTTATGTTGTATGAAATATTTTAAAAAAAAGCAGATAAATTTTGATTTAAAGAACGCGAGAGCATTTTCAAAATTTTGACACGTGATATCATATGAAGATTTTTTTTGTTATTTATGGAAAGCTAATCAGTTCTATGTTCAAGCTCTTTACATTATAACATGAAATCAAATTACTGAACGTTTCCATACATAGAAATTTATCTAATTACATTTTTATTCATACTAAATGTTACTATCAGGAATATAAATTTTCTTCCGATAGTATATTTTTATGTTAAGATAAACAAACTATTAATGCAGTATAGTGAAGAATGCTTATGTTGTATGAAATATTTTAAAAAAAGCAGATAAATTTTGTTTTAAAGAACGCGAGAGCATTTTCAAAATTTTGACACGTGATATTATATGAAGAATTTTTTGTTATTTATGGAAAGCTAATCAGTTCTATGTTTAAGCTCTTTACATTATAACATGAAATCAAATTACTGAACTTTTCCATACATAGAAATTTATCTAATTACATTTTTATTCATACTAAATGTTACTATCAGGAATATAAATTTTCTTCCGATAGTAAAACTTTACATTATAACATGAAATCAAATTACTGAACTTTTCCATACATAGAAATTTATCTAATTACATTTTTATTCATACTAAACGTTACTATCAGGAATATAAATTTTCTTCCGATAGTATATTTTTATGTTAAGATAAACAAACTATTAATGCAGTATAGTGAAGAATGCTTATGTTGTATGAAATATTTTAAAAAAAGCAGATAAATTTTGTTTTAAAGAACGCGAGAGCATTTTCAAAATTTTGACACGTGATATCATATGAAGATTTTTTTTGTTATTTATGAAAAGCTAATCAGTTCTATGTTCAAGCTCTTTACATTATAACATGAAATCAAATTACTGAACGTTTCCATACATAGAAGTTTATCTAATTACATTTTTATTCATACTAAATGTTACTACCAGGAATATAAATTTTCTTCCGATAGTATATTTTTATGTTAAGATAAACAAACTATTAATGCAGTATAGTGAAGAATGCTTATGTTCTATGAAATATTTAAAAAAAAGCAGATAAATTTTGTTTTAAAGAACGCGAGAGCATTTTCAAAATTTTGACACGTGATATCATATGAAGAATTTTTTTGTTATTTATGGAAAGCTAATCAGTTCTATGTTCAAGCTCTTTACATTATAACATGAAATTAAATTACTGAACGTTTCCATACATAGAAATTTATCTAATTACATTTTTATTCATACTAAATGTTACTACCAGGAATATAAATTTTCTTCCTATAGTATATTTTTATGTTAAGATAAACAAACTATTAATGCAGTATAGTGAAGAATGCTTATGTTGTATGAAATATTTTAAAAAAAGCAGATAAATTTTGTTTTAAAGAACGCGAGAGCATTTTCAAAATTTTGACACGTGATATCATATGAAGAATTTTTTTGTTATTTATGGAAAGCTAATCAGTTCTATGTTCAAGCTCTTTTCATTATAACATGAAATCAAATTACTGAACGTTTCCATACATAGAAATTTATCTTATTACATTTTTATTCATACTAAATGTTACTATCAGTAATATAAATTTTCTTCCGATAGTATATTTTTATGTTAAGATAGACAAACTATTAATGCAGTATAGTGAAGACTGCTTATGTTGTATGAAATATTTTAAAAAAAGCAGATAAATTTTGTTTCAAAGAGCGTTAGAGCATTTTGATAATGTTGACACGTGATATCATATGAAGAAATTTTATGATATCTATGAAAAGCTAATCAGTTCTAAGTTCAAGCTATTAATATTCTTATATCAATATGAAATCAATGAACTGAACATTGCCAAATATAAAAAAATTCTCTTGTTACATATAAGTTTCATACAAATATCCATTAAATAAAATATAATTTTTGAAACCGTTGAATATTTTTCTTTTAACATTGACCAACTTTGAATACAATTTTATGAAGATTCTTGGTGTTGTATAAATAGTTGAAACCAAATTAAAATATTTCTAATTTCCAGGTCGTGAGAGCATTTTTTCAGTTTTAATAGATGAAATCATAAAGAAACATTGGGAAAAAATGAACCGTTGTCTATGAAAAACTAATCAGCTCTAAGTTTATGGACTTAACACATGTGATATCAATATGAAGTCAATCGGACTTATAGTTTGGGCTGCAGAGAGGACACAAAAAAAACAACGTAAATGATGAATTCATAGAGAAGAAATCAAAAGTTGTCTATGGAATACTAATCAGCTCTAGGTCTTTGCACTTTACATATATGATGTTAATATGAAGTCGATCGGACTTATAGTTTGGGCTGTAGAGAGGACACAAAAAAGATAAATGCTACGGCGTACGGCGTATACGCCATACACACAAACACATCACGACGAAACTCATAGTGTGCATTCTCTACATGATACCCATTGAGAAATTGATGTAAAAAAAATACGCTTAAATTTTGCGAAATCATGACTCTCCCCTATTCCATAGTGTGGAGAGTAAAAAACCCATGTGTTTAAAAGATCAAGCTCACAATCATTATGGAAATTATAAGATAATTTCATGGGCCCTATAAGGTTCCAGATTCCGGATTCTTCAAACAATAAAATGTCTTATTTTGTAAATAACAAAAGATTAGGTACGTCAAATTTCATTTACATAATAATAAACATCGAACGCATAGGTATATTAGAAATTGTTAGACTATAAAACAAATTTTATTTAAAATTATTTTGTTTCAACCACCGTTAGAATAAGATCATATTATATGATCGTAAACTAAAGATAAACACTATAAACATGGAGTTTTTGTATCTGCATGAACCATTATAGGTATTATGTAGATTCTTCAAGAAAGAAATGAGGTTTTTCGCTGATAGAAAAAAGAAAAATACTAGGAAGGTAATATTGTAAAATATACGTTTGATGACTAAATTTGTTGTAGCAGGCGCATGAACAACTGTAGTTATTTTTTTCGTTTCATTTATTGCGGATCTGACAATAATTTTTCAGACCCTTGACATGAAATATTCACGAAATCGATGATGTATAATTTCACTGAATTTCACATTCTAAGTTGGCGTTATAGCCCATAGCGAGTCTTGGTCTCCTGCTACTTTCGCCTCCAAGTTATCATTAAGTGCCTCACACCCATAAGCTAACACAGTTCGTATGACTGTTTTGTATATGGTGTTTGTAGTCTTTCTATGGACGCTACGTGATTTGGAACACAGGCAGCTGGGAGAAATATATGTCCTGTTTGCTGTGGTGATTCTTTTCCGATTTTCTCCTGGATCTTCGATTCTCTCTGTTTGACTTAAGCTGTGGTAGGTGAACTTCCCCACCGCCTCGAACGAGTAATTATTTCTGAACCAACTGGACACTGACTGCCTCATGCTCTGTTCAATGGGTTCCTGCTGCTGTGTCATCATTTTTGTTTCATCCTTTCTATCAGTATGAAAATCTAAACGTATTTTTTAAATATTTCTTTGGATTGAATCATCCTTGATAATTTTCAAAGTCGTTTAAATGTTAAAATGTCCATAAATCTGCCACGATTGCCAACATTTTTGTTTACTAAACACAGTAAAACGCACAGCTAACCGGTTAGCATAAAATTCAGATAAATTTTAAAAGCCCTAACCGTGAATGGGTGACACTCTACACGTTAGGGAAGAAAGAAGTAATGACAGAGATAAAATAATAATAATAATTTCGTTCATTTACTTTTATTAGTCAAATTATCATACACAGTTTTATCATGGAATGGAGAACTTGTGCGAAATCTGAAAATTCCTTTTTTTGGTTTATTCAGTGGCACAGAGAAACTTGAGAAAAAAATGTGATCACAATAAAATTCGACCGCCGTGGTACAGCTGGTAAGACATCTAACACTTTGGTGGTAGTCCGGTGCAATTCCTGAATAGGTTTTAGTAATTCCCGAACAGTACTAGTGAAGCAGTTTATGTTCACTGTATCTTTACTCTCCACTACTATGGAATAGTGGAGAGTCATGATTTCGCAAAATTTAAACGTATTTTTTTTTTTTATCACAAAAAAAAATTACGCAAGATAATTACATTAACAAACTATAGTTAAAACACTCTATAATAAAACTTCTTCAAAAAGAGATGAACTCGTGTTATGAAGGGAGTTTCAAATATTTACAAAATAGAAAAAAACAATAGGTATATTTATTTATTTATTTATACAGTAAAAATGCAAGTACAAAAAAGAAAGAAAAGAAACTAAAAAGTCAACAAAACATTATACATAATAACTTCCTCCTCTCTCTTTTTATTCAAAAATTCACATATACAACAAAAAAAAATAATGAAAATATATTTTTAAGAATCATTTATATTATGTACAATTTTCATTTTTAATTTTTTTTAATATGAATAGTAAATATGTCCTTGATAAACAAGTACATACACATCTACCTAAATTCCTTAAATTAAGCATAAATGCTTGTGATGATGAACGAAATCGGTCGAGGCATGATTCGAACTCGCAGCCACTGGATTACTAGCCCAGCGCGCTAACCGCTCTGCCATCGACCCATCAATTGTATCTGGATGTATAAATACTGTAAAAATCTGAATTTTAGAAAAATAATAATTACATCAGCCTTCGTGGCTCTGATTTCTGAGCACAGAGGTCCCGGCTTCGATTCCCGGTGGAGACACAGTTTTAAATCGTGTTTTCAGTCTGAATCTGTGAGACGACAAATATCATATGTATCCATAATGTGGCAATTTGTACTTGGGTTCGTGTTAAATACATATTTGACAAAGTACTTGTTAGTTATCCGAGATGTAAAACTAAAAAATATATATAATTATAATAGGTTATAGTATCATCTATGCACTCCCGAATAATGATAATGATTTCACTCTGGATTTGTGAGAGCATCAGAATTATTTGACAAAGTATTTGTGCGAGTCATATCATTATAAAAAGTTTTAAGCAGAAAAACAATGAAATAAAAGTGAATGTGGAGTAAGCAGAGTAAAAATAAATGTATAATTAAACAGTTTCAGATATCGGCTTATATACTGCTCGGTATCATTTCGTATTCATAAAATTATATACTATTTTTTCATAGTATTATTTCATTTATTATTAAGTTTTTAGAGATTTCCGGCCTTTTCTTATATTCGTCATGTGTTCTTTCAGAGTTTTGCAAGGGGCTGTTATCAATCCCCGTAACGGGTGGTAGTGGAGAATATTAAAAGTTATTAATATTAACAGATGTTTATATTCTCTTATACATAAAAATTAAATATAATAGGATAAGTTATTATGATTTGAACTAAGTTAAAAATATGTATATTTTTTTAGATGGTGAAGGTTTACGTCAGATATACGACAAATAGATAGGTTTGTAGGTATATTCTTTCGACGGCTATATATACAATCCGGTTGCGATACAAACAAATTTATATTTAAATTTGACAACGAGAGAACCTCATTATTTCGAGATAAAAAAATACTTTATTGAAAATTTCTCCATCGCGCGGCTTACACGTAACAAAATTTGAATATTTTTAAGGTCACTTTAAAACGACTGAATTTTCCGAAGGCAAAAGTTATTTAAACATTTCCACGTGTTTTCGAAATAACGAGTCGCGTCCAAAACCTTAGCTTGATAGAACCGTCCTCGTACTATACAATATAGTAAAAGGAAATTGCTAACGATGACAATCCGCGAACAGTTATATAATATTATTCTTAGACGAAGATCTGTTTGACTAAAAATAATAGTTTAAATAGTGTAGGTTCATACCCAAACGAATCTGGAACAATAATAATAATAAACACTTCCTTGCACCCTTTATTTGATAATCATCATACTTTGTTTATGTATTCTTTAACGTTTTTCTTATAATAAATAGTTTTCTAAGTGTATTTTTTATGACATTTTAAAACTTTCTGTTATTCGAATTTTTATTCTACCTCATGTATGTATATATATTTGCTATTGACACGTGATTACTTAAAGCTCGTGTGACATCTTACGCGTGATATTGTTATTCAATAATAATTATATGGGTTCGTATGCATGAACGAACTTTAATGAACCGTCATGGAGGGTTACTTTACTTGCTTCGTGTAGCCATCCACATTTAATTCAAAGTACCTCATTTATATGATTCATTTAATTGCTTCTGAGAACTATCACAGCTCGTGTCGCCGTAAATCTATCATGAAAATAATTCATAACTTTAATTTTGACGAGATGTTGGTACTATGTTAGTAGGTACTATTAAAACACTTGCAGTTTATTAAGGACATGATTTCAAATGCTATTTTCATCGCAATGAACTTCAAATGAATATGTTGACAATCAGCAACAGTCTCTCCAATAACAACTCATAGTTGTAACTGCATAGATCCATGGCTTCTGTTCTTCTATTTATAGCACAAAATCATCCTACACTACAATATTTACAACCTTGCTACGTGTGTGGGTGGAGTTACAGTGATTGCTCAATGTTGCCAAATATTTGGGTGTCTAAGTTTAAAGAAGTGGCGATATAGTTAATACCTGGATGTCATGGGCATGCCAAGAACCTTCGGACTAGGCAAACCCTGAAAGAAAATCGGGAATGTCGACAATTATATGTTTTTTTAGCATGAAAATATTTTAAGATCGCATTCCAAAATAATATTTATATTTGTCGCTCTATCAAGCAACGTATGTACAATATGTACATATGGTTTAATTTTTAATCTTGTAGTATGGTTTCAATAAACCAGACAAAAAAATAATATGTCTAGAATTTCTTAACTGAATATTCATAGGTAGGCAAACCAAGATTTTCGGCTTCTATAAATAATTCCGCTACTACTGAATGTTGCCAATGTTTTACAGTGCTGTCTTATATTTTATGTTTATTAATTTCTAACATTTATTGAGCGCCAAGTTTCCATCCTTTACATTCTGAACGCAAAAAATCCACATTTCCCAAACCAAATTAATAATTAATTAATGTTCAATGCAGCGGTCAGCCATTGTAGTGTTGGATGATTTTTTTTTAAATTGGCTAGTTTATTTTGGACCATATAATGTCGAGTCACCTCATTGAAATAGAGTTTTGTGGAGAAATACTTTGGTATGTTCGTTCAATACTTTTGAAAATTGATTTCCACTCTGTTAACACAGAAACTTTAGAATCACTATTCAAAAATATATTTCTTTTATTGAACAACCATTCATATAATACGAAGGAGGGCTAAAGAAGAATATAATAAGGTATTAATTCAATTGCATGCGAATTTAATACTTAGTATATAAAATTGTGGCTATTGCTATTGCACATCTATTGCACATCTCTAATTTACTAAGCTTATAAATACCGCCATCTTGCAAATAAAAAAACATTCCGTTTCGATACTCCAGTTGGTGCTTAGTGCTCGCGATCTTCGTGTTTTCATTCCGAGTTCACGTGCACATTATAATTTAGCATATCGATTTTTTTCATTAAGTATCTTGTATATTTTGTCTGCACAATAAAACAGTAATTGATAACGTTCTTTAAATCTCTTATACCCATTATTCTCATGTTATATCTCAGCTTGCATTATCCTGATATAATTAATTAAATTTGGATTATCGCCATCCGCGATAATCTAATATATGGGCCTGTTTGGTTTGTCCACGCACGTTAAACAGTAGTCAGATTATGTTATACATATTTCGGTTCGATCCCGAAATATAAGTATAATTTGCATACCAACAGAAAATCATATATATTAAATTCCACTTATAATATATATAACCAGATAAAACTTTATAACCCCCAAAAAATAAATAACATGGTATATATATTATGCTACGAGCCTTTATTGCAGATTGCAGCGCGATCGCTTGCGGCCATCCGGCCCACTCGCTAATTCTTTGGTTTCCGAAAACAGCCGAACTGTCTTCGGGATCCATACTTATTTTTTGTATAAGTATGAAGTACTTCTAAATGCATTCCCAACTTATTCTTAAATAAATATATTTTTAATGAGCTTGTGTCGAATAAATCTCCGCTGAGCTTGTTATAAATGATTAACATAATCGCTTTTCTTGACTATAGGAAGCACTTATCCATCCACCTAAGTGTGAAGTCGGATATAAATTTTAATTTTCAATTTAAACTCTAAATGATGGGCAGAGCCGCTATCTTCAATCTCTCTCTTACACACGCCGAAAAATGAGAGAGAAAATTCAAATGGGACGGATTCATAATTATGATTCTCTATTAAGAGAAAAGTTTTTATTTCATCTTCACTTTTTACTGCATAACTTTGAAAGTGAAAAACATAAATCGTTACTAGATTCAACACTAAATGGAAGGAGAATAATTTGAATCTTGAACTGTTTCTGATGGAAAAAAAAAACATTATCAAATTAATTACAAATTGAACACCAGAAAAGTTTTGTTAATAATGGTACTTAGCTGATTTATATACTAGTTATCTGCTGTATTTATACAGTATTGAAGACGAGAATTATGCAGGCCATATATGTAATGGTGTACCTGTCAGGTTTACCTGTTTCCATCACCTGTACAGGTAAAACGTAGCGTGTAAATTATAGTTATACATCATAATATATACACATAATTGCGTCAATGGCCAGCATTATTTGTAGTTTATTAAGTAATTTAACATACCTGATTTGTAACACATTTCCTCGAAATATTTCTGGTCTTCTAACATTTGATGAAATTTAATTAAATAAATAAAATAATAATTTTATCTTGGATCTCTATTATATTTCTACGCTTGCTAATATAATGTCACTTTTTTGGAGTTAAAAACATGGTTTTGTGGTCAATGAAAACATGTTCGAAATTAAACTTTTAATTCAACCGCTTGTACCGTGATACAACAAAGTCTTCTAAATCAAAGTATAGCATTGAAAAATCCTAGTTTGTCTACATAAATAGGAATTTATAAAAAAAAACTACATGATCTAGACAAACATACTTTGTTGATATACAAAATTTAACAAAAAAGTGCGGAAAATGAGATTATGAATACAAAAGAAAAATTATTACGTTTTTTTTAAAGAATATAATTTCAAAAATGGAAGGGATCCTTGAAATATTTTTCTGTTATACATATTTTAAAAATTGACTGTATAATATTTAATGGACCTACTTTCCCTGCTTCTCTTTTACTGTAAAATAATATTTTCCTGTTATTCCACATAATTTCATTAAATCTATTTATAAACAAATTATTTGTACACTGTCTTACTTAAATTGCTTCCTGACTCTGACCTTAACCCACAAAGAGAAAATTCATACACGAGATAAAAATATAAATTTAAAGAATACCTACTTACGGATTCAGACTGGGGATAAAAAAACCTGTCCCTTGGACGACTCTATCAGGAGGGGCCGGAAGGACGACCAGCAAAAAATATTTACTCTAATACCGCAATCTCAATAACAATGAGGACAAAGCAATTCTATTAAGCTAACATTTCTTGAAACAACAAATTCCCTCACTCCAAAACCCCTTTCATCAAAACACTTCTTAAAGAAAAAATTAAGTGATTTTCGCATTTTGAATTAAGCTATTTTAATTATTTGATAAAATATCAAAATAACCGATTAATGGTAAATAAACGAACCATTTTTATGAAAAATAAACAGAAATTTTACACAACTGCAGATCAATATTTTTAAAAGTAGAGAAAATATGGCTAGAACAAGTAGAGGAATATTATTACTTGGTGAGTATGTTTTAACGGAATGGAAGACCTGATAAAGGTATTAAAAGAAGAGTTACGTTAGGTTATTGAATAAACGGAGCACTTAAACCAGTAATGTCCGATCCAAGCGTCTCAAAGAAAGCCAAAATTGCCGTACATAATACAATTGTATTGCCAAACTTTGAAGTATGCCAGTGAAACTTTGGCGTGACAAAGACGAATGTGAGCAGACAAATGTTGTAGAAATGAGATCATAAATAAGAGTATGTTACAGAATTATATACGATAGAATGTAAAATGGGAACTTAAGGACATAATGCAAGATAAAAAAGGATATAATAAGTAAAATTAAAGTTTTTTTTATTCAAAATCTTACAAAGGAATTTATTGAATATGATCAACATAGAAATACGACCATAAATATCGTATGATTTGTTCCCTGAAGGGATGGAAGGGACGGGAGGAACTGAAGAAAGGTAGGAGGCACTGAAGCGACGGGAGATACTGCATGGATGGGAGGTAATGAAGGGACGAAATTGTAATTATACATTTCAGATCACAGGAAGATCACAACCATTTTTAATTATACTCAGGCAGCACAATTCTGGCTGGTTTCGCTAGTAAATTATAAATACATACCTATACGTAAATTGCAATAAGACGATTATGCAATTTGTTTCGTTAAAAATATATGATCAACTTGGGAAAGTTGATACTTTTTAGAGTTTATTTTTGTGCATAATATTCGTACACAAAGAATGTTTTCAAAGTGAAGTAAATCTTTCTTCAAGGATTCCTAGAGGACCAGAAGTTGTTTAGAGTTTATTTCTCGCGCAATTCCAGTTTTCTTGGACCATGAAAACGTTTGAAAGATCCATTTTATCTGCTTTTAAAAGACGTTTGATAATCGAATATTCTTTTTTAATTGCATATACGCAAACATTGGATTTTTTTCCCTTTCAGGAGTCAATTGTTATTTTTATTGACAAAATGTTACACACTATTCAAATATATAGAACTTTCCAAAATTATATCGATAAGGGAACTCAATAAGAAGGCATAATTGGTGAACGTTGCGTAAACGCATAAAATGATCACTTAAACCAGCCGATGATAGGTCGTAAGCCCTGTAGGTGCCTCGAGTTCCTGGTTCTTCTACAATATCCCAACTTCGTCTCTATTGAGATGTTGAAAAAATGTTTGTCAATAAAAATAACGTTTGATAATGAAATAACTATTTTACAATGCAATAATTTGATCGCCAAATCACATGTACCCTTCAAAAAAACGAAAGCATCTGTGAAATAAAAAGCATCCAATTATGTTGTCTCCAAATAAATTGATAAATTCTATAATGAAATCGATTTACTCAGAGAATGTAGGTTGGTTACTAACAAAATATAGGAGGTATTTATTGTTTGTTTTTAAAGGCAATGTCCGTCATCTGTCTTAGGTGATGCTTCTTCGCATCCAATCTAATTATTTGGCGAAGGGTGAAAATCCAGATGAAAAAAGGCTGCCAACCTTGTAAAGCCACAAATCTTGAAAGTGGAAATGGGAACCGATAAAGAAAAAGAATCCGTTTAAGTAGAATTTTATGTTGGAGAAATAGCTCATGATAAATATTTAACTTTGACAGTATGAAAAAAAATATATGCCAGCACGACAGTATATTATTGTACGTACGAAACATTATTGCTATCTCAAATGTTTTTAATAATCAAGTGTTGACAATAATTATGTAATATACTGCGACCGCCGCCGTGGCACATTTGGTAAGCCGTTTGGTTTCTGTACAAGCGTCCCGAGTTCGATCTACAGCAGAGGAGAAGTTTATTTAAATTAATTTCTCACGCTAATATTGCTTCTCTGGGCTGAAAACACTGGTTAGTTGAAAGAAATTTCCATATGGGTGCCAGGAAGCCACTTCCGCAGGGTGCAAACTTTTTTACATAGGTAAGTATTTATGTATATTATGTTTTTCACTATTTTTAATTGATGACTATTATCAAAGACAACTTCTAGTTTATTACTTTTAAGATACAAAATTGTTTATGTTCTTAAATAAATTATGAGGCACCGGCTTAGAATAGTGCTTCTACTCTTTTCTATTATTGTTTTTGAGTATCTTGTAAGAGCCGGGCTAGCAAAAAAAAAACAAGCAACAATAACACCTCACATAGTTCAGCAATGAGGTTCACCACCACTCATTCTGAACATGTGCCTTTTTAATTGAGTAGAGACTGATGTGTGGGTATACACGCACGTGCTGTGTTCCCTTTTATAAGGTAATGCACACCCGCACACCTATCGCTGGTAACCCCTCATTATGGGATGTGCCGTGATGGTATGAATTTAAGAATGAAAAATCAAATTACTTTTATTTAATTTTATTTTTATTTTTTAGATTTACAGAATCTACAATTAAAATTATCAATTTTCAATGAGCATATACTTGAAATGAGTAATTAATCTATAACGTTCTTTTAAATAAGATAGTAAATTCAACTATTGTTAGAAATAAAGTTTTTAAATAATATGAAATAAAAAAAATATAGATATTTTTGTTTATTTATATAAAAAATCATGTTGTTATCTAGAATACGTAAAATGTATGAAATACGATCTTAATAATGTAATGTGATTATAAAATATTCCACCTCGGTACAGCTTTGTGTGGTGGATAAATAATATGTAAAAAAATGATATTGTAAATTATGATAAGGCAGTAAATAAATAAATAAAAATAAGTACTTCAATAAATAAAACAAAGGAATTGTGGCAGACCACATCTCGAAATTTCTTTCGAGCGCGCGCCTAGCGACGGCAAGTACATTTGTTTATCGCTAGGCCGAGTTCATCGCCCGCAACGTCAAACAAGTGACAATACTCAACTGGGTATGACACTTCAAATAAATAAGTCTAGAGAGTTCGAGGACATTGAACTTGCTACCCCCAGCGCAGCACTATTTAAGGGAGTCTACACCTGTACACTTCGTCACTTCATTTCCGTATTTCCGTCACTTCGATTCGTCACTTCACGCCGCCGTTACGACCACGCCGTCTCGCCGACACTTCATCTCTCGACCACCGGTCATCTCTCGACCCCGCGAGCACGATGGTACTTCATCATGCGAAGATTCGGACACTTTGAACACACCCGCTAACTCGCTCGTTATACCTACTCATCGTGAGAAAGTTCCTTTGTAAGTTATTTCACCAATTGTAAATTTACCCTTAAGCAAACTATTAATTGTGATCAATATACTCATTGTTACTTTTGACCATTCTTTCTTCTTCTCTCTAAACCACTGTCCTTGTGTTCTTATTTCAAATCATATCCACTTGGGATATAGTAAACTCTCTTTACTGGTAACCCCTCTGGTTACCACTTATATTTAATAGTAACCACTCTGGTTATTAACTACTGTTGATTGGTAACCCCTCCGGTTACCAATCAGCTTTAGTATGAAATATGTCTTAATAAGTTCATAAAATAAAAGAAAACGTTGTATAGGCTTTTTTATAATAACGTATTGTTATAAATAATTGCTTTCATAAAAATTCATTCGAGAATATGACATGTATTGGCGAGCATATTTTTTACCTAGAAATCTAATTCATAGATTCTTGAATACAACTAACTCAACTTGAGCAGTTTGAGAAAATTGAATTAAAGTGTTTTATCAATTTATGAAATAAAACTAAGACATTCGATGGTTATGTGAATATTTGAAAATTACGCGGCTAAAAATATTACTTTACGATAGAAATTACAATATCTACTGGACTCCGATTGAAATCTCACCACGCCCTCAATTTTATCGAACGTTATTATAAAATATGGAAATTTATGCCGTCCCACCATCAAGTAACAAAACAATTTACGAAAAATCGCTCTTTTAAAAGCGTAAACTCTACGAAGTGGAAAAAAAACCCCTCTGCAAAAACTCGAGTAATGAAATATTAATTTTGCATCCGCGACGATAGAATTGCAGATTACCGATAGCAGGATTGTAAAATTCGAACAGAACAAATATTTTTTTTTCTTTATTACGTGGAAGTACTAAAGCCTTTTTTTGTATATATTATGACCATTAAAACTGGAACACTAATGAAAGCAGTAACTACCTTGAAAATTTGAATATTTCTTATGATCGGTCACGTATATTTTGTAAACGATTTTCTCAGAGATCTCTTTAAATTTAATTGGACAACAATCATTGTGGGTCTCGTAACAACGTTAAGGTTGATTGAAATGAATTAAAGATTTTTTTGTAAATGTATTTATCCTGTAAAACTGCACTAGGTATATCTAGTACATATCTGTTTAGTAACAGAGAAAATGTATTTTTTAAAATAAAAAAAATGACACCAATCATAGAAAATATCAAAAAGGTATTAATGTTGGTTATGAATTCTGTACAAAAATACCTATTATCATTTTTTTTATTAATGTTTCTTCTCGGCCAATAAACAGGTACTATGTTAAATATTAATTTAACTAAATTTAACTAAATGAAAGTCTATGACATTTTACAAAAAAACAAAAACATTATCCAACATTTTTTTTGACAGATTTTTAATTATCTCAATAGAGACGAAGTTGGAATATTTATTGTAGGAGAACCGGGAAATCAAGGCACCTACAGGGCTTACGACCTGTCATCGGCTGGTTTACGTGATCACTTTATTCGCTTGCGCAACGTTCACCAATTATGCCTTTTTAATGAGATCCCTATCAATTCAATTTTGAAAGTTCTATATATTGTAATACTGAAATTATTTTCGCTTGAAAATAAGGAATTTTTACTACAGCCATCTATGGGTGAAATTATGAACAACAATCTAATTATTTTTTATTTATTTTGTTGTAACGCCATCCATTAAGAGAATTGGTTTTTTGTAAATAATGAAAGCTGCAATTCTTATATCTGAGGTGACAATGCATTTTTCGCATAGAAGTCACCCCTGAATTGCGCCAGACTTATAAGGTCTTCAAGAAAACCAGCTCATATTTAATGTTATAAAATACGTTAATCCGCTCACAACTCGAATATTGCTCTCATGTATGGAATCCACATTACAATAATATATACGCCGACAAAATTAAATCAATCCAGAAAAAATACCTCAAGATTATGCAATAC
The DNA here is from genome assembly GCA_963576475.1 of Molanna angustata. Classification (NCBI taxonomy): domain Eukaryota; kingdom Metazoa; phylum Arthropoda; class Insecta; order Trichoptera; family Molannidae; genus Molanna; species Molanna angustata. Next base: position 11,441,094 of record OY754970.1, on the reverse strand, counting down.
AAGGGGGCAAGTCTAGTCCAATCGGCGAAATCAAAACCCTCATGATTACCCATATCATGGATATAATTTTTATATGGAGTTCTACAATATCTTTAGATGTCATAGAACTCCATACGATAATTATATCAATGATATGGGTAATCACTGGGGTTTTGATTTCGTCGATCGAAACAGACTTGCCCCCCCTGAATACAGAATCCATCACTACCATTTCCTGACCTACTTAATAATTACAATCTATGCACACTAAAAGAGAGACGTACCCTAATCGACATGACAACACTACAGAAAATAATCAATAGCACTTTTGACTGTCCAGCACTCATAGCGCAATTAACATACATACATGCACCACTCAGATACCTACGAAATAATTTACTCTTCCTCCCCTCAACTTAACAAAATGAAGGATTTAAGAAACCATCAAACAGAATATGCAATGAATATAACAAAACCTTCCCAGACACACACATCTCCAAATCATACGCAGCATTCAAACATGAAATATGACACATTCAAAAATCATCACCACAACACGCGATGACATAATACACATACACTTGTTATATTGAATTATGGTTTCTTAATTTTAATTTTTAACTATTCTTATGTATATCTATAATAATTATTTATTCTTGACCCCTATTGTTTTTGTCTAGGTATTCAATTTCTTAACTATTTCATTCCTTATTGATATTATTTTTATTACTTTTTACTTGTTTTATCATTTATGGCCTTTTATTTTTATAGTGTTACTTTGCAAACTTTCACTTACATACATTGTGAATACTGTAAGGTTGCAGATAAATGTTTACTTAATATATTGTTATTAGTTATACACACATTTATATTCTGTAACTGCTTGTATTCCTTAATGAAATAAATAAATAAACGCGCACCAATTTGCTATATTTGGGCTTAAGATATTAATCGTCTTACAGATCCAGACTGAAAACCCAATTTAAAAAAAAACCGTGTCTTCACCGGGAATCGAACCCGGGACCCTTGAAGACTGACAATATAAAAAAAGTAGAGACATTATTGTCAAATATCAATTTATAACCAGTGTTTTTAAGCAGACACTTATGTGAATAAATGAATGAATATTTTATTTCAATGGTATATAACTTGAATATCTTTATCCTCTTCTACAAATCAAATTAATCATGAACAATGGTGTATTTTAAAATTGAATTAAGGTTACACAAATCTGTATCAGATTCAAATATAAGTTTTTGTGTTCGTGTTTTGGTATAACCAATATGGTTCACAGAAAATTCATCGAAAATATATTCAAAGTATTTTTTTTTCATAGTAATTCTGAATATAGATAAATATTATGATTAATTTCGTCAATATGTTGACGTTCTTCAAAAATATCTAAGGCGGTGTTTGGTTGGTTGGTTGTTGGTTGCAGGTGAATAAAGTTTTACGAAACATCAAGTTTTAAATATTTCCTCTGGAAATTACTTTCGGAATTCAATTTCCTGTCGTTGAACTCTTCCGCCCTGACATCACTCACTAACACACAACTCACATACAACCTACCTATCTACAAAAACCAAATACACGTGGCTTTATATCATTTTATGTATATACTAGTTGGTCCCTATCGCTACATCTGGATTGTGGTTTTCATTAATTTTTTTTTTAGTTTTAACAGGCTGACAACACTGCACCGGAAGTCTATGTATCATAGGAAAGCTTAATAATAATACAAAACTTTGACGACGAACAATTATTATGATCAATGAAAAGTATATAATAAATTATTTTAACACCATATAACGCCATTTGCCGATTCAAGGTAGGTTGAGAGAACCGAAAACTTTTCTCTTAAATTTTAACATATATTTCCTGCTATTTCATGTACATGCATCGTATTATACACATTATTCTATTATTCTTATTTTTTCATACTTAACACCATTTATGTTTATGATCCTGATTACATTTTCTTGGTCTAAAATTACTCTACGTTTCTCTCTAATTTACTTTGTATATTTTTGTCATATGATCATTATTCATTAATTATTTGGCCAATCCATTAAAAATAATATATTTTATTTTTTATTATGTAAGTATTGTTTATTGGGTGAATGTTGAATATCTCGCTAAGGGACCACAAAACTAATGAATGGATTAGGAAGAACATAGGAGTAACGGATGTGGCCAAAAGAATGAACTGGAAAGATGGACTGGAGGCCAAGAACAGGAATCAGAAGCGTGGGAAGGCTCCAGACCAGATGGTCCGATGAAATAAAAAAAAATGGCAGGTCCAGAATGGCGAAGAATGGCACAGGATAGAGACCAGTGGAAGTCCAAGCGGGAGGCCTTTGTCCAACACTGGACTCAAGAAGAGGCTGAGTAGTAATAGTTGTAGTAGTAAGTATTGCTTCGATCTCTGAAGATCCTATTATTTGTATGCGATGTCCTAATAAAACATTTTTTACTATTTTTTTAATGTCCTCACAATAACAATTTGATATGCATCCACATATATTACCTAAATAAATCATAAATGCTTGTGCTATAAGTAAACAATATCGGTCGTGGCAGGATTCGAACTCGCGACCACTGGATTACAAACTCAGCGAGCTAACCGTTCTGCCACCACCCATCTATTAATTATTATATTATGTAATTTAACATAAATACGCATGAAAGTAAAATTAACGCGGTTGAATTGAAGTCACTAAGACGAATGGGTGGTAAAACGATATTTGATAGAATTGGAAATGAGGGAATAAGACTGAAATAGACATCGCAAGTAAGATGAATATAAATGAACTAAAGCGGTTTAGTTACAAATTAAAAAACCAGTAATGACAGTCTGAATAAAAGATTGATAAAAAAGGAACGAAAAGTAGAGGTAGGCAAAAGAAAATTTGGCACGATAAAATACTTGGTATTTTGAAATATTGATATGAGAAGTAAGAATTATATAAGAACGTGTATGAGACGATGTTTAATAGGTATATGGTACTTTTAAATATTATATATGTTTAAATAAATAGACGCGTTGACTATTTACACATTTATTATTGAATATAGTTATTAATATAATATAAAAGTACAATAATAGTTATACAAATGAACCACAACGTGAGAGCACTATAAACGATCAATCCACGATCAATCCACCCCAGACACTCGTTGATATGTATCATGTATCTCCCAACTACCGAAGAATGCCGAAATCCTGATTCGTGCAAACTCTTTTAATGCCTATCATCTATAAAGATTGACTGTTGTAAGGCGCAACATCAATATATTACACGATGCATGGACGTGAATGAAGTGAGAAATGTATGTCAAGAGACAGGAGTCTGACGTTTGGTTCTCTCCGCCTATCCCAAATAGGGAAATGGTGTGATTGATATGGCACATAAATTTGCAAGTTGAATAAAATCTTATTCATTCAGTAAACTCATCCTCCTAGAAATAGGCATAGTCCTAGTGATGTTGAATATTAAATATTTTTCTATAATATTTACCAAGAAAAAAATGGATTTTTTTTCCAATTAATAGGTATTGGTTATTGTAATAAAATATTTTATACTATCATGTAGTTTCATACACTCTTTTAATCATTATTAATCATTGCAAAAAAATAAAAAAAAGTGTATTGTTTCATGGAAAAACGCCGAAACAAGATCACGTGAATTCTCCGAGGAAATTCATCAGAAAATTCATAAAATAAAAATTGAATAAAAAAAGGAAAAGACTCACCCTCGTCCTGCCCCTCGTCCCTCCCGCATAACTCCCCTCTGAACCGCTGTAACCTCCTCTGCCGGGAAACTGAAAAATAAATAAACATTATCGTGTTACAACTTACACAACATTTAACCTCATTGCTGATTTTCTAATATAATATTCAATTTCCTAATATAATTAGACGAAGTTGGGATATTATAGAAGAACCAGGAACTCAAGACACCTACAGGGATTACGAACTGTCATCAGCTAGTTTACGTGATCACTTGATGCGCTTGCGCAACGTTCACCAATTACGCCTTCTTATCAATGTAATTTTTGAAAGTCCTATGTATTAGAATGTGAAACAATTCATTTATAAATAATGCATTATTACTACTGCCCATCTATGAAGTAACGAAGAAACCTTTTTTTTCATCGTTTACAATTAAGGGAGGGACTGCTGCCAACGTACCTATTTTTCAATCTGATATACCATCATTATTTCTTATCAAATCGTTTTGAAAAAAATAATTTCGATAGTTTGGGTATTAATAAATAAAAATATACCTTAACTTTTTGATAATGTTCTGTATAAATTCTTGTATAAAAATAATGGCATACCCCGATTTTCAACGTTTATCATATATTTTTGATAAACTCTAAGACGTTGAGTAATGTATTTTTTTTTAAATTAAAGAAGACAAAAATATTTAGAAAAATATGATGTGACGTTGCATTAATGCTTCAGGTTTAGTAAATAAACCTAAAAAAACATTTATCTACCATTCAGCGCCATTGCGTAATAAAAGTTTTTTTTGGTTTATTTACTTAACCTGATGCGTTAATGCAACGTCATATCATATTTATTCAGGTATTTTGTTCTTCTTTAATTTATAAAAAAAATTCATATCTTTAACCAAAAAATATATTTTACGGGAATCGAATCATTGCTTTTTTTGTTGCAAAAATGATTAACGAGTGTTGCATCATGTACATACATTAGAAATTCGATAACTTTTTTTCATGTCTTTGTAATGTAATATCGTTTCTAACTTATATGGAATAACAAAATACTTTAACCCCCTCTCAATAAATATTCATTTAGGAGCAGTCTTCATTAAATTAATTTCTTCGGATATTTTTTAAGAACACATAATATGTTCTCGTTTAGTCTCTATTGAGATATTTTATTTTATTTAATTTTTTTGTGTAAACAGACAGTTAAATTAACTTATTTTACTAACATACATAATATATGTGAACCAATTAAGATTACAAATATTATCATTTAAGTGGTTTTGAGGAAGGGAGTAGGATAGAAAAGTAGGAAAAAGGGGAACACACGTACACCACCTTACCACGGAGCAGCAACCTACATAGAAATTCAGCATCTGAAACCGTTTAAGACACACAAAATTTGTCAAAAAAAAAAATATTCTCTTGTGAAAACAAAGGCAGGTTTACTGTCATAAAGCAGTCTCTTCCAACGTGAAGTCTCAAAAGTGACTACGATATACTTTACCTTCTATTTTTTTAGAAATTTAAGATAAATGGCTAAAATCGGGGTATGCTTATTATTTTCCTACAAGAATATATACAGAACATAATCAAAAAGTTAAGGTATATTTCTCTTTATTAATATCCAAACTAACTAGGTTATTTTTTTCAAAATGATTCGTTTAGTAATTATGATGGTATATCAAATTGAAAAAATAGGTACGTTGGCAGCAGTCGCCCTCTTAAACCAATTTCTCAATAGACGGTGTTACAAAATAAAAATCGTTTCCTAATATAAGTAAAAACACTATGTTTGAATTTCCAATACTCACTAAGAATGGACATAATATATTATATTCATTGACATTCTCATACTCATTGTACCAGGTTGATCTGTTTTGTATGAACTCTGTCTGGTTTTGATGTTTGTTGAAATAGTGGTTGTGTATGCCTATCTAAAGAAGAGCGGGAACTTTCGTCTAGTTAAAAGGGTTTCCAAGTTGGGCAGCAGTAAGCTACTTATTGTCATTGCAAAAGGTAGTAAAACAAACAAACAAAAAAAATCCCAAGACAAGCAAGACAAAATCTAAATATATATTTGCGCTTCGGGGAAGAGTTAAACAATATAATGTCACTTAATTATTCAGCATTATCAAATTAACACTCACACACACATATTTAAACCAATAATACGGTCACAATAAAAACAAATGGGTTGCGGCCAACGCTAAACTCCTCACTACCAAGTCACTCTGGAAAATTTTCAGCATTTTCATGAAATGAATTTTTCTAAATTATTTTTGATAATTTAATTATTGTTTTAAATTTTTCGAATTTTTTATATTAGATTACGAAAACATGATGACTCTTCAATGCCATTTTATGAAAGTGGTGTGATTTTTTAGCAATTTCAAGTTTCCTGAGCTTGGGGTCACTTTGAAATATTAGAAAATTAAAAAAAAATGAGAAACACTATTCAGATAATCTTCAAAATCTAATGGGGTTTAAGCGAGTATTAGGTGTACAAATTTTCAGATTTTGAAAAGAATCGAATGAGTACTTTAGTCTATAATCGATAAAGTAGAATAAACACGCCGAACATAGCACACAGCACACATCCAGATACATTGAGATGAAACTTTAAGAATACAATCTCAGTATGATAGTAGTTGATAGTCTGCATTTAAAAAAAGCCTTAAAAACTACATATCCTTGGATTAGCGAAGAGTTAAAATATATTCCAGGTTACATGCGTACATACCATCACGTCATGGCACTAATGGGATAGGCAGAGAGAATCGAACGTCATATTTTTTCACCTTAACAAGAATATAACGCTTGATTTAACATTCATACATTGTCCCACACATGTTCGTACTTTGTTCAAGAAGCTTACACTACCGCGTCTTCAGTTCAAGCTTGTTCATCTCTTAATTTACTTTTTAATCCAGATTTTTACTCCTCACTGACCCAAATGGATATAGTGGGGAGTTATGATTTCGCAATTTTTAAGGGTATTTTTTATTGCAGATTATCAACTAGTATCATGCTGAGATTGTATTCTGAAAGTTTCATCACAATGTATATGTGTGTGTGTGTATGTTATTTGCTGTATGCAATGTATGGCGTGTTTATTTTACTTTATCGATTATAGACTAAAGTACTCGTTCGATTCTTTTCAAATTTTGTGAATATGTATATCTAATATTCGCTTAGACCCCAATAGATTTTGAAGAATATCTGAATAGTGCTTCTCAATTTTTAACTGTCAAATATTTCAAAGTGACCCCAAGCTCAAGAAACTTTAAATTTGAAATTTTTACTATCAAATTGGTAAAAAGGCACACCACTTTTATAAAACGGCATTAAAGTAATATCAAGTTTTCGTAATAAAATAATTAAAAAAAAATTATTATAATAATTCATTTTATAAAAATGTTGATAATAATTCCATACAAAATTTGAATACTTTTTGTGGAGTGACTTGCAACTTGGCGTTGGCCACAGCCCAATCGTCATAAAACTATTTTTTATAGCATTGCTCTTTCCTTAACTGTCAATTAATCAATTCACTTAGATTCGTTGTTGTTTTTATGATAATAACACGTTTAACCAGTAAAACATTTTTATTATGGGAAAAATAATAAAAGTAACATCATCATATTCAAATCTGAATGGAATCTTGTGTAGTCAGTCACACGTGTTAGATTATGATAAAATATTATTTTTGAATATAGTACCAAGTATCACGTATCGCACACGTGGCGTTATTTTCAATCGGTTCCTTCGAAGAAATCGTCGGGGAAACTTTCAAAGTCAAAACTTGTTCGGCGGAGGAGTATTTTACTTTGCATGTAAAAAAAATGGGCGATTCATTCGAAAACTTTGCGTCTGCTCCAGATAATAATTTATCGTTTCGACTCGTGGGTTGCTGCCAACATTTCAGTTTTCGTACAACCAATTTTATTTTAAAATTTGACACAAAAAAAAAATAATAAACCTGTCAAACCCCTGCACGGAATTACCATATATGATTTTTTTATTGTATACTTTATTTTTATAATTTTTGGCAACCCTTAAAAGAGGAGTGGCCTGTGCCCTTAGATTATATATGATACAGATACCTAGTCAGCGCAATGAATGTATGCCAACTAAAACTACGAGGAAACAGAAGAATTTCTAGTATACGTACACCTGCCGACACGCACACCTACATAAAACGTAGACCAACCGATCTACCGCCTCACACACACATGTAAAAAAAAACTTGGCATACATTTGAATTCGAAATTTGTACTAGACGCGGCTTCTGTACATTATAATTCTATGCCTGTGCCAAATGATATTTGAAATAAAACTAGCGTTTATCAACACTCACGGATTTAACTTTGTTAAATTCTATTTTTTGAGAAAAATGAATGGAAGATTGTCCCTCATATATCTAGTTTTGTGTGAGTGAGTGTATGTTGTTGTTAAATATTTATTGATTTAGTAAAAGAAACACCTACAGAGCAAAGGAATACATATAAACATATAGACAAGATAGAATCAGCACAGTAGTTCTAACGCTCCAATAACATGTGTTTCTATACATGTAGATAGGTATATAAGTATATCATAATTGATTAAACTAGTTGCATGTAATACATGAGATCCAACTCTCGATAGCGATAGTATGTATAGTTGAAGAATAAAAATCAAACTATAAACCCATAAAACCAAATTATTGAAAATTTTAACACATGTTGGTATGTATGTCAAGATAGGACAGTATGGAGGTCAGTCCTCTTTTCCTACCCGGAATATGAAAACAGCATGATGGTTCCGTATGTATGTTTGGATATTAAGATCCTATCAAACTATTAAGTCTTCTTACATATTGTGTATAGGCAACTACCATACAAATTGTATGAAGCAATGTCATCACTAAATTCAATTTTTATAAAAATTGTTAAAAAAAAATTGAGATCGTACAAATACAATGTTAATATTTTTTATAGAAAATTAAATTATCTAGTTGGGGTGTTTCGGCTTTTTTCGATATTTTTAAAAAGTTTGGAAATATAGGTAGTTAAATACATAAATTTTTCATAAAAAAATTATTTTTCTTAATAAAAAATGTTTGAGAAACCCTGGAATTTAAAAAAAAAACTAATTTGAGAAACAAAAATTCACAATTCTGAGTATAAAAGTTTTGTAGGCCTATAACTGTTTATATATTCTAAAAATTTGGGCTCTGTAAATTGAGCGGATCAAAAGTTATAAGGGGGGGACGGACACACACACACACACACACACAGACACACACACAGACACACACACACACACAGACACACGAAATGTTCTACTCCGAATTCTGAGTAAATCCGTGTATGGAACATATATGCTGCGAAGCCTCTAAGTTGGTGTTTTTTGACTTCAAAGCTGGAAAAGCCGTGAAAAAAGTAGACCTCTGCATACGATTCTCGCGTATCCTGGCTTGAAACATTGTCGATATGTTAAGAGAACAAAGTTCTCCTGAACAAATCGACAGTTGGATTAGCCTTAAGCAATCAAAATTAAATAAGGTTAGGTACTATAGCATTCACAGTGTAGTGCATTGTTTTACACTTCAATACAAAGGTCAATACAAAGAAACATTCCACTATTTTACGATTCCTGTACTGCACACACATAAGAATTTTTTGGATCTTTTCAATATTTATTTATTTATATATTTCTTAAGAGAAAAAACAATTACACATCACACAAACATATTTTTGTTTTATAAATAATAAATTTGATTTATATGTGCAATCACAATATTTCTCATAGAGAAGTTACAATGTAAACATAGACGTGCTTAGAGATTGAGGTAGAGATAAAAGTAATAAAATATAAAAAATCAATACTTATTGAAAAAACATATTATGAAGTATAGTTTGGAATACACAAGAATGACATCACTCATATAACATTACTTCCTCAACAGTGCATTCCAGCCACACCCAGGTCCTAAGAGGTTGTATCAGTGATCTTTTTTAAAATTCCCCTTTTGAATATAGATTCAGATGCAACAAAAATGTCAATATGGTCATTGAATTAGTCATTAGAGTTTTTACATATTCTATAAAGCGGTATCCTGAATCCTGCATTAGTTCTCGGAGTATTTTTGAAAAAAAAATTGGCGCTGTCTCGTTATTCTAGATGGAATTTGTATTTGAAGCATACTATTTAATTGAATGCAATCGAATTTATTAAAAGTATGTTATTATGTAGGTATGCTTATATTGGTTCTGCAATATATCAACCTAAATTGAAGAGTCAATCTCTAAATGAACTGTTTGCTTCCCTAAATAAAATAAAATACATTGAAATATTTATTCAGTTTTATTATTGGCTGATGAATTTCCACATATCACCAAGCTCCACTCTAGACTAACAAACTAACACACGATAATATCACACGAGAGAAAATGTTGGCATAGTTTGACGTCGACAAGGAGAGTGTCTGTAGCAAGGTATGTAAATAAAATATGCAAATTCATTATAAACATTCGCTTAACCGTATACTCTAGTGCTTTCGGTATCATCAACTATTGTAAAGCAAGTGGCTTTATCATATGAGACGAACCGCAAACAGCAAACAGCGAACATTTGCATTTTTTACAATCGGGTTAATCAACTTGTTTACGGTTTCACAGACTAAAATAATTGTATTACATATTTTGTTTAATTTGCGAAAAAATAACAAAGTTTGAATTTGTTTATAGATAACGAGATAATGAAATGTTTGACTATGGCGTCCGTGATGATTTGTCCTGTTTAAAAGTATTTTACGTTCAACACATGATCTTAAAAGGTGTAATGAGTTTATTATCTTTAGTGTTAGTTCAATTAATTATATACAAAAAGTGTTTATTAAATCACACATTTAAAATTAATTAAAACTAATCAAAGACGTTACAGCTTTAACAAACTACTGTTCTAACTTACCGATATCGAGATTGCATAGGTTTGGAAATTAATGGTGTGTCGATACAGATTATTTCGAGGATAGCTTGCCGGTTTACAAAAAAAAATATTGATCTTTATTATATCGATAGGTGCCAACTTTGCAGTTGATCTTTTGCCACATTTGTTTATTGTCTTCGTATATTTTTTTGGTCATTCTATTGAAGCTTTTGTTACCAATTGATTCATTTGTTTCTTTGTTTATATGGTGTCCAATTTTTTTCTATTTTTGTTTCTATATTATTTTATCTGTTTGTAATTATTTTTATTATTGCAACACATAAATGTGGAAAATCTCTTCTGAAACCAAAGAAACATACAACTATAATATCCAATTAAACATTCCATCTTTTCCTTGGTTTCACAAAAAAAAAAATTCCAAAAGAGAGATCTCTAATATCTCGAGAATGAGATTGGGTCATTGCTCAATTGCTTCTCACCTATCTAAAGTAATAAAGCAATCAATAAAGCAGTGTGTGTGTGTGTGTGTGTTTGTCTCACGCCTTTTGAAAAGCCAAGAGCATCTAAAAATCTAATTTATGTGCGAACATGTACCAGTATACCTGATGCAGTGTCACGCTAAAAATAATGTGATTAAAATGCTGAATTTTAAAGATATTTCAATAATTATTTTTTTCATACAAAATTTTCCAAGTCATATCTGTCAAAAAAGTGTACATTTTGCACGCAAATATCTGTTAGTTTAAAAGTTAGAAGTACGTATTTACACGAAAAAAATATATTTTCAAGTATAACTTAGCTTTTAAGTGAAAAACATGGTGAATAATTTGTCTAATTATAATGTTTAACTTATTTTTAAAGTAAAGGTTTTGTACAAATGTACATATAACCCCGCCATTTTAATATCTTTTCATACGATATTTAATTTTCCTACCGAATGAATATGTTCTTGAAAATAATCAACCTTTGAAATAAATGAAATTATGAAATCATAAAATGAAACACAAGATATTACAGCAAGTTTTAAGACGTATATTATAAAAGTCTGTTAATTATTAGTAAATATATAGGCATAATAAAATTGCATAATTTGTATATAATATTTGATATTTCGGACAATTTTCATTTTTATGGCATCGAACAAACCAATGTAGGTACCTACATATTATTCAAAAAATGTCTACAAACCATTTGATATTTTTTACATGTTCTATGGTTGCTATGGTTACGGACACATTCTGATATTCAAATAAAATTTGTTATAAATCGAATTCGAATTAATTTAGAAGATCATTGTAGGTAGGTACCTACATACCTAATACTACTTAAAAACCAACAATATACTAATTTCGTATAGGAAAATTATTAAACTATCTAAGGTTAACTACAATACACATGTCATTCAATCTACAAACTATTTCCTATAGTGAAATTCTTCTTTATTTAAGTAGACCTTTGGGTGATTTTTTATACAAGCTATTTCTTGGAGTTTAATTCTTCTTCCTCTTCTTTTGTGAAGTCATTTGAGACAGTTCATAAATAAACTATTTCCTATAGTCTAATTTTTCTTTTTCTTAATTTATGTAGACCTTGGGTGAGTTTTTATACAAACTATTTCCTATAGTCTAATTCATCTTCTTTTATGTAGCCCTTTGGGTGAGTTTTTATACAAACTTATTCCTATTATCTAATTCTTTTTCTTCTTATTTTATGTAGACCTCTGGGCCAGTTTTGATACCAACTATTTCTTTTAACGTAATTCTTCTTTTTCTAATTTTATGTAGACCTTTGTTGAATTTTGTATAAACTAACTTCCTATAGTCTAATTTTTCCTCTTTTATGTAGACCAAGGGAGAGTTTTCATACAAACATTTCCTTTAGTCTAATTCATCTTCGTTTTCTTTTATGTTGACCTTTGCGTTAGTTTTTATACAATCTATTTCCTGACGTATAATTATTCTTCTAATATGTAGACCTTTGGGTCAAATTTTTATAGTAACTACTTTCTATAGTCTAATTCTTCTTTTTCTTATTTTTTGTAGATCTTTTGGTTAGTTTTTATGCAAACTATTTCCTTTAGTCTAATTCTTCGTTTTCTTATTTAATGTAGACGTTGGGTGAATTTTATATAAAATATTTCCTATAGTTCAATTCATCTTCTTCTTTTATGAAGACCATTTGGTCAGTTTTGTATATAATACATTTACTATTGTGTAATTTTTCTATTGCATCTTTTATGTGGACCATTGGGTCAGTTTTTATTACAAACTATTTGTTATAGTCTTATACTTATTCTTTTTTTTTCATTTAGTCTTTTGGGTTAGTTTTAAGTCTTATAGTCTATTGTATAGAAATATTATAAACAACATGCACACTTGACGAAAATACATAAAACGAATGGGATGTGACCATCACTAGAATCTTCTCAATACTTTTTTTCAATCGAAATTTACACCATTTATTATATCATCATATATTGCTTAATTTTCAATAACTCCACATTTGATTTTGATGACAATATAATAAAAAATCGGGGTTGTGGCCATTACTGGACTCTTCACAACGTTTATATTCAAATTAAAAACTATTTAAGTCTTCTTCTGTAATGTAGATCAGTTTTATTGTGCAAAAATATAATAATCTATAGGTATGCACACTTGACGAAAAATTTAAAAACGAATGGGATGTGACCAACACTAGAATCTTTTCAGTACTTTTGTTTATTTAATTTTTAAGCCATTTCGCATCATCCAAAATTACTAAATATTTAAAACACATTTGCGTTCGATGACAATATATAAAAATAGGGGTTGTGGCCAAATCCAAACTCTTTACAGCGTTGGCTCTTTATAATCAGTCATATTTAAAACCATTTACCATAGTCCATGCGTGCAGAAATTGTATGTACCTACTTATATATAAAAACAAATGGGTCGTGGCCATCAGTTGAACATTTTACATCGCTTAAACTCAATTAAATTTCAAACTACTTTTCATACTACGAATTAGCAAATATTTTTTGTGACAATATTATATAAACGATTGCTTATTCCTTCACTAATTTACATTCTTGGCCAACGGCGGGACATAAAAGCTAGTATAAAATAAATTAATATAAAAGAAAACCCTTCTTGTGCATGCGGGGCAGAATTGGAAACACTCGATCATGTGTTCTTTGTATGTCCAATGCACTACAAATATGACATCTATCCCAACTTAAAAGTCGCTCTACCAGTAAACATGTCGCATCTCTTATCACTTACTTAACTCTCTTCCTATCTATTCCGAAATATCTAAATTTATCTTAACCAATTGCATTAATCTGTATATATTTTTTATTTTTTCTTCCATTTGGGACAAATCACTCTTCTAAATGTGGGTTACCTAATATTAAAAAAAAAAAACATAAATGGCTAATTCCGTATATTGTATAAACAAATAAATGTTTACCTATGTACATGGTTCAAAACATATTTTATAAAATTCACGGTTTCCAGTTTACACGCAGATAACAAGGTTGTTTAATTTGAATAATTACGAATAATTTGCGCAGACGCCATATATTTTTCTCGTAAACCGCGCAGTAAAAGGAGTGAACATCATAGCCATGTAGCTCGTTACATTTTAACGAATGAATTCTTTTCAATTGTGACTGAATTTCTTTTTGAGGGGAACTCGTGTGTTAAGGTGAGTGTTCCGGACGACATACCTCAAGTCTTCAAAAGGATCCTACAAATTGATGTATTTTTACAATTTTATTCGTTATAATGAGGACTAGCGGGTATAATAATTATACACACATCAGACAAAGAAGAGACACATGTCTACGTGATATTTATACATCGGTACGTAGAATTGACAATACATTCTAATACATATAGGAGATAGGTAGGCACATCCGTCGCCATTGACGACAATAACATTGCAAGTGGTACTTTTCTATGGAGGAACGTTCGAAAACCGGAGTGGTTATTGACCCGGCACTTACAGATTTGGCCACCACCCTGAGAGTATAAAAGGCCATGTATCGCTCGACACTTCATCGTAGTAACCAACATGTACCGTGGAGATTAACATTTCTTATTTGCTCAATTTTTAATCTTATATATTTTTCTTAATTAATGTAAATGTTTATATTGTGAGATATATTTATTTGTGATTTTTAAATATAAATCTTCTTCTTCTTCTAGTGATCAAAAATTTCTATTCTCTCTCTGTTTGATCCTACACTGCTTGTTTTAGCTCTAGTTTAAATTCACTATTTGAAAATGCTTTAATTACTAGCTTTAACATAGCTACTGGTTTTACGGATTATTTTTTTTTACAATTTACCTACAAACAAAAGTACATATAATAAAATCATATAATTTGTTGATGTATGTTAAATCAACAGATATCAGGTTATGAGATTTATCCTTTTTACTTCAATCAAGATATCTCATAGCCGACAAAGTGACAAACAATATTTACCTACTTCAAATTGAGCATTTTGACATGGAGTGGAGTGTGAATTTTTCTGAAAATTCCTCTTGAACATTTTAACACATGTCATGTAAATACAATTTTTATTTCAAAGTATATTGTTGGCCACAACAAAATCGGTTTAGTGTGTATTAAAATTATTTCTATTTTATCAAATTTTCACTTGTTATTACTCCTCATTAACCCAAGGGGATGTAGTGGAGAGCTATGAATTCGCAATTTTAAGATTATTTTTGATTGCAGATTATCAAATAGTATCATGCTGCGATTGTATTCTGAAAGTTTCATCACAATGTATCTGTGTGTGTTAGTGCTGTGTACTATGTGATATAAATATGGTGTGTACTATGTGCTATGTGATATATGCTATGTACGGTATGTTTATTCTGCTTAATCGAAGACTTAAATACCTACTCCTTGTCGAATGTCATTTATGATACATGTCTTTTTAGGTTATATTTTAATCGAAAGACTACAATTAGGCAGTGGTGTAAATAATGACCTTTGATTGGAAATTTTTGAATGATATTTTATAAATTAACCACTTTTTGAATGAATATTGTCATCATAAATAATTTCAACTGACATATTAGATACCACAGAAACAAATGGAAGTCATCATTCCACAGATAAACTAGAAGTCAATTATACTATAACTGTCAGAGTGTTTTTCACCCGACAATTTTACCGGGCGTTTGGTGCGTACACTCGACGTTCAATCTGAAAGCCACAGAGTGTCTTTCGAGCGTCTGTTTCCGGTCATTATGAACGGCTTAGAGCGTCACTAAGTGTGCTCGGCGCTCATTGTGAACGTTGCCCTGTATATTGTATACGTTTTGAGGAGATGTTTTTGATAGATGGGTGCAAATATAAACATACTTATGTAAGAATTTTCACATAAATATTTTCTATATAAGAAATCTTTTGCAGATTTATATAATACTCCTCGATACTGTTAATCAAAATTAATTGAGCAAATGGGCTGAATATTACGGTTTTAATCGAATTAATCATATGTTTGATATCAACCTTCTAATGGTGGGTAGTAACAACTATTCGATAATAATAATTCATTACGAGCCGTAATATTGTGTTGGATGGTAAATATTTAAATGTATACTATTATAATACATATGTATATTCAATTAGGGTTTGTTGATTTATCTATTTACCTCAATCGACAGGATAAACATATGTATCATAATACATATTAAACAAAATAATGAATATTCAATTATATGTAGAATTTTAACATCTAATTGGCAAATAATCTAAATAGATACAAATTAAATATGTAGGTAAATAATAGTAAAATATTATTAAAAACAAACAGCTGTCTAACCAAGTTTCCAAAATATATTTAATGAATTTTAGCCTAAAACAATTATTTAAAATCAGAAAACTCGATAATTACATATAAAAAAGGATTACTTTTATTAATGATAAACAACATATTTTATTGAGAATGAATATTAATCATTGTATTTACTTATATAATTGTATATTGTATATTGTAATTTCAATTCTTATTAAAACAGTACAATCAAAAATGATATAGTAATTAACATAAATTTCTTAAGTGACACCGTATAAAGTAAGACTAAACATGTTGTCATAGTAAATATATTTCAATATATTCTAAGTACAAAGTTGTCATTTATACTGGTATGTTACAGTTGCAATAATATTGGAAAAATAATCTGTAGGATTGTAGTAATACAGACTTATACAAGGTAATACACTAAACACTGATACAGGATAATACACTGGATATTTATACAGACTTATACAGGATAATACATTGGAAATTTATACAGACTTATACAGGACAATACACTAGACATTTATACAGACTTATACAGGATAATACACTGGACATTTATACACACTTATACAGGATAATAAGTAAGTCCTGATATTAGGTACGTCGTCTATCTCATTAAACATCTTCAAGAAAAGGCTAAAGCAAAAATATTTATATGACAACACCTGATTACATCTTCCTCTCCTCTTCCTTAAGTTTTCCTATCATTGCTATGAATTGTTATTTTATGCTTTCTTATTTGTTTTTTTACTTTTATTCTGCTGTATTTATTTATTTTGTAATGTGATTATGTAACTGATTGCCATAGTACACATTGTTTTGTATACTTAACATTAACTCTGGTTGGTTGGAAGAAATTGTCACTAGGCAATAAGCCCGCCAGTGTACAAATTGTTTGTACAAGAAGATTCAAATAAATACTTCTACAGAATAATATATTCGACAGTTAGGTTGTAAGTTAAGTTTAGTAGCGTCTTAACTTTTTGTTTAAATTTTAAATAATGGGATTCTGTGATTTTACATGTATGTTTAAATTTTATTTTTATTACATTACTTTTCGGGCAAATAACAGGTACTATGTCAAATATTAATTTTAACACCCAATAACAAGTTGCCACATTCTGGAGATTTACGATAGTAATCGTCTCACAGGACCGGACTGAAAACACGGTAAAAACAGTGTCTCCACCGGGAATCTATTAGTGTACTGAAGTTCATTACACATTGCAGGTCCTACAAATCACAAATTAAAATATTGTACATAGATACATAAAAACAAAGAAAGAAATCGAAAACAACTAAGAAAAATATTTTAAATAAATGTTGACCAAGCACTATGGTATAACCGTCGATTAGCTAAATCAAATCAAGTAAAATATTTGATCCGATGATTAACAATTAACCCATAAAACATACCCAGCGGGGCTGACAGGGAAGCAAAGAAAATTTATTTAAATATGAGACTGGGCCCTTGTAAAATAGACAGAGGCCCAAGATATTGAATTTGCAGTGCCTATTATTATTACTGACGAAATTTATGCAAAGTTTTCGGGCCGTTTCGGTACCCCAATGAATAATGTATTTGCCATTTCACTAATTGTGGATTTGTCACCCGCAGGAGCTTTCATAATTCGAGTGTCTGTGGTTTATTGCGGACAGTACAACATTCTCATACATACATGGACCCGGTACAGTTTCGTCAATACAGATACCCTAACTGATATTACATAAATATACCCCATACACATACATAATATAATATACTATACTCGGTGGTCGGTTTTGGAAACAAA
Source organism: Molanna angustata (assembly GCA_963576475.1). Classification (NCBI taxonomy): domain Eukaryota; kingdom Metazoa; phylum Arthropoda; class Insecta; order Trichoptera; family Molannidae; genus Molanna; species Molanna angustata. The sequence goes on along the minus strand of OY754970.1, from coordinate 11,422,845 downwards.
GCTCTTAACAACTGCTGTATTACAACAGATATTATAATTCCACACGATGTTTAAATGTGTAGGTATAGTGAAATATTATTTTATAGTGTGTTAATGTATGATGTATCAAATCACGGGGCTAATTGAATATCGGATTGAATAATCTCGCTAAAGAGTTTGTAGTAGGCTAAATAGTCAATTATGAAAATCTCTTACCCAGTACCTTCAAAAGATACGTCTTTAAAATAAATAACATTTTATTTTTACATTTACATTCTTTGTATTTTGAAATTTGAATTTGTGTAATACTTTTATTGTAAAATAAGTTTAAGTAAAACCATTTTTTTAATTTCCGTTGTTAGTAACTAAAAAACTACAAGACCTATGAAGTAGATATTTTCTTCAGTCGAAAGAGAATATGACAATCTTTCTTCTAAGTTTTATACTATTTTAATATTAAAATTATATACTCTTCTTGTTATTTAAGGGGTGACTGCTGCCAACGTACCTTCCTATTTTTCAATTTGATATACCATCATTATTTCTAATCAAATCGTTTTGAAAAAAATAATTTAGATAGTTTGGGTATTAATAAAGAATAATATATATCTTTACTTTTTGATAATGTTCTGTATAAATTCTTGTAGAAAAATAATGGTATACCCCGATTTTCAACGTTTATCTTATATTTTTAATAAAATATAAGGCGTAGTTCAACTTTTTTTTTTAATTAAAGAAGACAAGGAATATCAAGAAAAATATTATGTATGCATTAATGCTTCAGGTTTAGTAAATAAACCTAAAAAATATTTATTTTCCATTCAGCGCCATTGCGAAATAAAAGTTTTTTTGGTTTATTTACTTAACCTGATGCATTAATGCAACGTCACTTCGTATTTTAACAGATATTTTGATTTTCTTTAATTTATAAAAAAAAATATAATGCTCTATACCTTATAGTTTTTTAGAAATTTAAGATAAATGTCAAAAATCGGGGTATGCTTTTTATTTTCCTAGAAGAATATATGCAGAACATAATTAAAAAGTTAAGGTATATTTTTCTTTATTAATATCCAAACTATTTTTATTTTTTTCAAATTGATTCGTTTTGTAGTAATGATGCAAATTCAAATTGAAAAAATAGGTACTTTGGCAGCAGTCACCCTCTTAAAAAAACTCTAAATTTTACGTCTTCAACGTTATATAATATTATATGGTAATTTAATGTGCATATTTGTGTACATACGTATGCCTAAGGTATGCAAGTGCCTTTAGCAGGAAATTATGAAAGTCAACATTCGCATAAGAATAATCCGATTTTAGGTAGACTGTAGAATGGCGTGTTAAATTTTTACATTGAATTTAAAATGTTTTAATTTTTTTTTTAAAAATATTGGACATTGCTAGTTAGTCATGTAAGCATGTTAAGTAGGTAAATTTACGCCAAATAAATATAGTTACGCCTATCGAATTTGACACAGAAAAATAAGTAAGTAAAATATAGTAGTTAAAGTTGTAGCCAAACATCTTGAACTCTTAGCCGATATGGGGCGATTCGCACGTAAACCAACGAAGCAAAAAGACACAAATTTGCGCTCTGCGCAACCGGAAGCTCGTTCAAGATGTTTGGCGAAAATAATACCATATAAAAATAAAAGTTGATAAGGGTATTAATTTGTCTTCTGCTCCAGTTAAAAATTGTCATACTTATTTTGTCGTGCTTGACCAGGCTATCAACATTAAAGATATTCAAGACATACACATTCAACTACGGCTTGTGCCAATGTTCCAATACCTACCTAGATCGCGTAGATTTTTCAATATTTACTAGTACCTAGATAATGTTCATAGGTGTAATGTTATTATGCATGCACTGGAATAAAGTAATCTGTGTTCTGAAAATCTATAAAAATACTAAATCATTTAGTTTAATCTTGATGTTTGCACTTACAACAGATGAAAGCAACACAATATGAAAAATAATCATAAATAAACTCAAAACAATGCACTTATCTGATCGCGTCTGGGTGAAGTTATCAGTAAGTACCCGATCGAAAAAATTCTATCACTTTAAATCGTTTGTATCGGTGAAGTTTGGGTACTTAGTATAATATTTCTAACGTCGCGAAAAATCCACTCAATATGATTCCATACAAATACATACACAGTAGGTAACCGGCGACTTTGCAAAACATATTGATTTATACCGTCTGCAGCAACTGTATTTTTCATATTCAAATAATAAATCTTTCTTTCTGCCGCATACACCGGAAGTCCAAAGATGGCGGATGCCCGGAGCGAATTTTTGGCTGGCAATAAATAAAAATTATTCGAAGAAAGTCTATTATTATTTACAAAATGATAATATTCCCTATAACAGCCGCCCGCGCATTAGGCACGCGGAGAAGAGGAGCGTTAATTTGTTTTTGTCTCGGAAATTCCTTTGGTGTTTGTTAATTACTTTTTACACGTTGGCGCAAATTGTTTAACTTTTTTGTTTTGCCCAACTTTTTGTCACTCGGTAAAAAAAACCCTCGGAAGTTTTGAAGATAATTCGGGGGAAAATTTGGACGAGTTTTGGCCAAAAGTTGAAAAGTGCACTTGTTACTTTTGATTCTAGAGAATTTCCTCAATACCACAGTAATGATATTTCGCTTTGGGTATGGTTGTTGTTATTATTTTACGAATGAACAAATAAATAAGATTAAATAGTATGTTTTATGCGCTATTTTTCAATATTTAAAATCATTTAAAAATATTTATTGCGTTTATCAGTGCACATCCCCTTTCTATAGGTGAAAATTTTAGATTTTAATATCATTTGTATCTTTGTTAGTCCTTTAAATGCTTTCATATAATATAATCCATCTGCTTACATTGAAATTGGTGATTTGTTCAGCACACACCCGGGAAGATTTCTGAAATAAAAATCTTTTTCTATTTTTACTTATTTCAATAACAGTAAGTAGGTACATATTTCACAAACGAATAGAATGTATAGGTAAAAATAACATACAAGTACAAATTATATTGGAATAATGTAAAAATCTTCAATTTTCACCTATACGAGGATGCGCACTGGTAAACGCAACCACTCACAAAAAAATCTTCTTTTTTATATTTTTTATATGATTATTCAGTAACAGTAACATTTCACAAAAGAACGGATTTTGTAGGTACAAATAACATGCACCTATAAAAAGATGCGCACTGGTAAACGCAACCACTCCCAGGTGCCAGACTTACCTTTTTCATACATATTATACCTATTCAATAAGAATGAAAATATCAAAAAACCAGCCATTAAAAATGATTCATCGAAAACGTTGCTAAAACGAATCCGACAATTTAAAAAATGCGAAGGAGAATAATATCTTTTTTTATTTGTATATTAATATTCAGAATATTAAATTGATATTTGGTTAAATTTGTTTCGTGGCCCGGCAATTATTTCAGAACTTAGGGGCGGTATAATATTTCACCAGAAATTTTTCTTTGGACATTTAAGTATTTTACTAATGGATTTGGATTGGCGGTATTTCAAATCGATATTATGGCATCGCAAAATTGGTGAAACAATTTCAATTGGATTTTATTAAATTAAATTACCGATTATGGTTCCGCAAAGAAATATATCTTTTCGTAGGACGACCGTTCCGGTCACCTGATGGGAATAAAGATGTTATATTTGTGGATCCTGAATCAACAATTTAAGTTTAACCTAATGATGGAGATCTACAATATCAGTGTCGACAACCTTAATAAAAAAAACGATTTGAATATTTAGTTAGTGAAAAAAAAAAAAAGAGGATCGTTGTGGCATCGGGTTCTATGCCCTGGCAACACCTACTAGTTAATTTGAAGAAATTGCCAATTGGCAAAAAACTAGCCACTTGTTCAGTGTGTAAAGATTCAGTAGTGAAATAGTTTATAGAAGCTGAAAACCTTGGCTTGCCTGTTAATATAGTATGTAAAGAAATACATAAAAAATATATAATCACACGTTACCTGTCATTTTGAAAAATCATTATATTTTTTTAACTGTGACTACAAGTTCCATGTATTGAAACGAAGATAAAATCGTTATCAGACCCACAATATTTAAAAAAAAATCATAGTCACTGAAATGAACAAAGAAGAAGTAATGCTAAAAAAACTTAAATATTCGACATGTTCTAATTTTTTCAGGGTTTGCGTAGAAGATTCTAGTCACGCCCCCTGATATAAAAGTGTTTATATTTATGTTATTAAAATGTTTATCTAATGCCATTATTTTTCCTTGCACACCGACCGAATAAACAGAAAATAAAAGAAAAGATAACTCACATGGAATTGACAATTGTCATGTGACAGGCAAATGTCATTTCCATCTTTTCTTTTCATTTCCATCACTAAATTGACACGTTGACCATAGTCGAATCCTTGAAATACATCGGCACAATATTTTCCGCAAAGGGTGGAACCGATTATGGCACTGAGCACCGCTCAAAGCTTGGCTGGCTAAAATGGAAGTATGTCGCTGTTAAACTAGTGATCGCGCAGATGATTAAATTCGACCGAAAATATTTTTTTTTCTTTTCATATATTGCAAAGTGTAAGCAGTTCTTTAACATGTTATGAAATTTTAATTTAAACGACTGAGTCGCAGGTACCACATTGACAGTTAAAAAGTAAACAACGATCACGAAAGAGAGGGGATACGTAAGTATGACAACTGCAGTGTGACTACCTCTATTATCTGTTATTTAAATATTTTAGTCACAGTAGCTTATATATAGTACGTGGGTTTATTAAGGTTTTCGCTCTATTTGTTATGGAAAACAATCAACGGTTTTAATTTAAATATGTTTTATTTAATTCAATGTATTTATAACCTATTTTTATTTATAAATATTAATTTCTGCACTCCTCTTCCATATAAACTTTAAAGATGCCATGTCTCAAACTCGTCCGTGGGCGCAGTGTACTTAATATAAAATGCTTTCGCCGTAATTTAAAAAAAACCACGACAATACGTTGTTGATAAAAAAATCTACATCCTCAGAGAAAAATCTAATTCCGTGCGGAAGACGTTAAATATTGTGATTTTATTCCAAGGGACATAAAGTGAACAACATTTTTCATAAAACGACACCGCTTCGGAAACTTGATTCATCAACATCAATATTGTGTATAGTGTGTGCTTGCAAATAAGTTATATCTTTTTAAAATGAAATTTTATCTACCTCGGCAGGAATATTAATATCTTCAGCGAGGAAAATAAAAATAACTTATAGTAGATATAAAACTTACAGAGCTTTAATATTAAACGATTGTTATTTCAGCGTACTAAAGGTAAGTATTATAAAGGCAGGGTTTTTTTATACATATATATTCATGGCTTTCGTCACCCGGTGTTTAAAAATGCACCGATTAAATAAACAAAATGATTTTTTTTCTTGCAAAACACGATTTGATTCTATATGAAAATGATTTGTTAAAAAAATAGACATTTCAGAAAGCAGTCGATTTATGTATGTAACTCGATTTACCTATATTTAAGATCGAGTAACGTTATTTCTCACCGTGTGATATCTATAGAACATGAGATTTATATGAGATCATTAATATTCTTCAAAACTGTAATTCATTCATCGTTTACAATTTTGCAGGAAAAGAACCAATCTCTTGATAATCAAATAGTTTGAAAAAGAAATATAGGTACCTACTCAGCAAAATATTTATGTTATAATAATTCACTACAAAAACTTATTCATATTTTTATTGTTCGAATTAGTGATGCGCTAGAGATAACTCCGTTGATTTTACTAGATTTAAATAGAATAGTAAAAACTATCCATTGGTGTCAAATACTAGTATGAAGACCACAAAGTAAAGAACTTTCAAATAACAATTAATGAGAATGAACAGGCAGTTCATTGCAATTAGGTTGACGCAGGATTGGAATGAGTTTAATGTGATGGTCGCCAACCTCCTTTAGGAGCGGCACAAGACGCAGAAGAAGAACAAAGAATGAACAAAGGAGTTCGTAAATTTCAATAAAAGCTGAATTTATCCATATCTCCACCAAAAGTTTTGTTAAAATGCAATATTATAAATTTATCGAAATGACGCCGCCGTAATCGATTGTCAAATCTTCGTGATATTTGAAAATTACCATTTTCCTCTGCGCTCGGAAGAGCGCTGGCGTAAATTCTGCGATTTAAATTTTGCACAAAATTCACGGCGACATTTTCAAGATATGTTGGTTCGAATGGATATTCGTATGTAGGTGAGTAAGTTACATGTTCATAATGTGGGTCATGAAGATTTTCTCAATAAAGAGGAGAAAATAAAAAATAAAACTGGGAAAAATCTACCCTATTTTTATCCATTGGTACGGAACGAAATTGACGAACTTGTTTGATCAAAATATATAATTGATTTATTTCTTCATTTTTTTAATGGATATGTCTTTGTTATACAAGTACATTTTCCTATATTCCCTAAATTAAGCATAAATACAATCTTGTACTTGGGGTGGAACCAGGGGCGTACCTAGAACATTCGGACTATGCAAACCCTGAACGAAAATTGTTTTTTTTAGCATCGTTGTTCATTTGAGTGGCAATGAAAGTATTTTAAAATCACATACCAAAATAATATTTACATCTGTGGCCCTGTCAAGCATCGTATCTACATACGGTTCAATTTTTAATTTTGTAGTATGGTTTCAATAAAACAGTCAACAAATTATTAGATCTTGAATTTCTTAACGTAATATTCATAGAAAAGACAAGATTTTCGGCTTTTATAAGCAATTCCGCTATTGGGTGGAACTAGTCGATTTTCGTAAATATTGAAAAGTATTTCTTCTTTATGTCGACAATTAAACAAATATGTAAAGAATATTTCACTAACCAAATTCACCCTTATAGACAATCTAAGAATTGGTCCTCGCACAACTGGAATGATAAAGATCCCAAAGAAAAATACATCTTTTGGCCAAAATCATTATTCATATTATGGGGTGAAGTGGTTTAATGATTTACCAGTGGATATGAGAATAGTGGCGCAAAATAATTTTGGTGGTTTCTTGGTATTGCTGAAAGAATTTTTGAAGTAACATTTTTCTTGTGTATTCATTGTGTGTTGTTTATTTTCAATTTGTGTATTTTTATTTATTCTACAGACCAATTTTGTATTTTTTTTTTCTCTCTTTATATATAATATTATGTATGTTTGTATCTAAATATGTATGTTATTGTAAATAGATTAGTGCCTAGATTAAGATGTATGTATATAAATAGATTAGATAGTTTGTAGATTTGTGAAATGTGACTCACTTCAAAGCACGAGAAAACTCTTTTTAAAGTTGAGTCATAAAAAAAAACAAAATTATAATGTATCTTTTTAAAAATTGTATATATTGTTGTATTGTGTATTTTTCTTTGTTATTTTTAATAATAAATAATAATAATAATAATTTATTTAATATGATAAACATACAATATGAGTCAAGGTCTATGTATACACAATAACGGAGGTAATAATAACAATACAGCGGGACGGAGAATGACATGCTATCTGTTTCATTAACATATCTCACAATAAATGCATTGTACATTATAAATAAATTATCTATTTATTTACGTTTTTCTACATAATGTAACTATGATGCACACTGGCGGACTCATTGCCAGACATTACATACAAGATAGCGTATGTGTATATGTGTTTTACAATTATATTTGTATGTATGTATGTATATTGTGACTATAATGATTAGCTCTTGATCAGAAACTTCTATTCACATTCGTCGATTGTTCTTTTTGCACTAGGGTGACGAGATTGCTAATCTAGAAGGCTCCGCGAGTTACTTTTCGTGCAATGCATTTTATTTTTTTATCGCTCAGTTAACTTTACGTGAAGGGGCCGTTTACAGTCCCCACATGTGGAGGGGGTGGTGGTGGAAGTAGTGAATGATCTTTCCACTAGAAAACCCTGTACGGAGGTGTTCATTATTTGTGTATAAAGATGTTACGTGTTTATATAAAAGAACAAAAATGAAGATATTTCTTACTTATATGTAGGTGCATGTACAGTTATATATATATAAATATGATATTTTTGATTATGTTTGATTTGGTGCTATGGTGCGATGAATGATGTTACATTTGGTGCCATGATGCGATGAATGATGTTACATTTGGTGCCATGATGCGATAAATGATGATACATTTGGTGCTATGATGCGATGAATGATTTTACACTTGAAGCTATGATGCGATGAATGATGTTACATTTGGTGCTATGATGCGATGAATGATATAAAATTGGTGATATGATGCGATGAATGATGTCACATTATTTAATTAACCAAGATTTTTTACACATGACCTTAATTTTCCTTGGCTTTATCCCAACTCAATGTCTGTGTAGACTCTTGGGGTCAGCTCTCTTCGTCATTTAAGATTATGGCGGTTTGATGAGCTATTGTTTGATGTTTTTTTTAAGTGTTGATGAAATCGGTAGACAATTGTGTTATTTGATTGCAATTATTTGATTTAAAATGTCTTGTGTGGCTGAGATTTTCACATAAATAGTATTATTTTATTTAATGAAGCGTAAAAACGTCTGGCTTGTTAAAATTACTTTCAATGAACATTCAGAGGCAGACAGACCACAACAATAAATTATTTATTATTTCGTCTCTACTTCGTCTTTTCTTCTCCTTTGACTTAAACTCAATTTAAATTACATGCCACGGACAACGTTGCTATAATAAAACGTACAATGAATAATCTGACACTAACTTATATATATATATATATCTTTATATTTTATGCAAATATCAGATTTTATTCATCTGTTCCGCATTACCAGACTCATAACTTTTATTCGATTAAACCATCCACGTAATGAATTAAAGTTTTATGTTGTGTTGTGTGCAAATGCACTATGAAACTTGTTTAAGACATGAAGGTGGTTGTAAAAAAAGTGATAAACATTATTAATTCATTCAAATCATCACGGTTAATCCCACAATGTGGGGTTGCCAGCGACAGGTGTTCAGGTGTCCACTACCTTATAAAAAGCAGCACAATATATGCGTGTATACCCTCACACCACCAAAAAGGCACTACATTCAGAATGTGTGATGGTGAACCTCATTGCTGAACTATGTGAGATGTTATTGTTGCCTGTTGCGTTTTCGATAACCCGGCTCTTATAAATTAATTAAATTATGTTAATATTTATTAATGAATTAATATATATATATATATATATATATATATATATATATATATATATATATATATATATATATATATATATATATATATATATATATATATATATATATATATATATATATATATATATATATATATATATATATATATATATATATATATATATATATATATATATATATATATATATATATATATATATATATATATATATATGTATATATATATATATATATATATATATATATATATATATATATATATATATATATATATATATATATATATATATATATATATATATATATATATATATATATATATATATATATATATATATATATATATATATATATATATATATATATAATATATATATATATATATATATATATATATATATATATATATATATATATATATATATATATATATATATATATATATATATATATATATATATATATATATATATATATATATATATATATATATATATATATATATATATATATATATATATATATATATATATATATATATATATATATATATATATATATATATATATATATATATATATATATATATATATATATATATATATATATATATATATATATATATATATATATATATATATATATATATATATATATATATATATATATATATATATATATATATATATGTTGTTTTTCAGGCTCTCGCGGAGGGGTGTAAATGATGTATCCGTTTCTCGGGTACTCCGCGTCGTGTTCGTTTGGTTTCTGGTGAAACCTTGTCTTCGACGTTTCAGCCGTACGTTGACGGCCATCCTCAGGAAGTCAGGTGCTTCGTCTGTAGTCTCTGGCTGCGGCGAGGAGGGTTGGTGAGTGTCGTTATTGACGCAGAGCTTATCCGTCAAGAGACATGCGAAGTGCTTCGGAGAGCCAAGGCACCCCCTAGCAACATATCTCACGCGGAGAAAAAAGCGCTACGGACTCTACGGGAGAACAAGGACATTGTGATCTTAGCTGCTGACAAAGGAAACGCCACAGTCGTCATGGATACGGACGAGTATAAAAAGAAGATGGACGCCATTTTGGAGGACCCCACATACAAAATCAGCAAGACAGATCCCACGACGTACTTGGAAAAAACGACAAAATCAAAAATACTAGCATCCAATATACCAGACGAGAATAAAAAGAGACTAATACCTAGGGAAAAGTCTTCTCGCTGCCCAAAAATATATGGCCTCCCGAAAATACATAAGGAAGGAGCCCCGCTGAGGCCGATAGTGAGTGCTGTCGGATCTCCAACGCAAGCATTAGCGAGATACTTGGCCAACATACTGCAACCCAACGTAGAGGAATGTGACTCATACGTACGAAACGCAGAACATCTGACAGAACTGATCGCTGACATCAAAGTGGACAAACAGGACTTATTAGTGAGCTTTGATATCGTCTCACTATTCACCAAAATACCTATCG